>OW240923.1:115621898-115658137 GCA_933207985.1 Pelobates cultripes
TAGAAAAGTTTTATAGAGAAAATGTAGTTTGCAGCTTGTTTTTCTTCCTGTGGTTCTATTGCTTTTCTTATCTGCTTACCTAACACTGGCGATAGGATAAATGTTACATTTAAAAGAGATAATTACAGGGTTATTTAGGAAAGTAAAAATTTTAACTTGAACTAAAACTTTAAGGTTAAAATAGCTTAATTGGAAAAAGTATCTAAGTCATCTATGCTTCCAGTTCGGCTAGTCTGACCTTTAAACCTACTCACCACTGGTACATCATGGTTCCATCCAGATTGGCTGAATTTCTGATAGACTCTGATAAGTATTGTTAGAGATGCCGGCACGAGCTGGGTAGTCAATTTCACATTTGGTGGGAATGTGGCTGTCTATATAAACTTAAAGTTGCACTTACAAATTTGCTTGGGAACTTATTTGGACTTAGTACAGAATTGACCCCACAAACTTTTCTTCTTCATCTAGACATTTCAAAACTTAATAGACACCAGATTTTTTTTGCTTATCAATATCCTGCTCGCATTTAAGATCTGTCTGGCCAGATACTGGAAGCAGAACGATCTACCCTCGTGGCTAGAGATTAAAGCCCAAATTGATTTGCAGTCCAATTCCGAGAAATACTTTTATAATGATGATGAGTCGAGAATTAGCTTATACTTCAAAATCTTGCACCCATGGTTGACTCTTACTGCTAAGACCTGTCACCTCCCCCTCTGGTGTGTCTCCTATTTCACCCTGACGAGTTGTGAGTATTTACTTTCTAAGATCTTTTGCCAATGATGAGCAACTCTGACCACTCACCCCGTGTCATAATATAGTTGTAAGCAACCTGTCCATACTCTCCACCGCCTGTCCTTCCCGCTTGCATGGGTCTGTATGTATGCTGAATGTATCTGCAGCTGTTTGTATTGTATTATGATATCTTAGTGGTAACAATCTTAGCATTAGCAATATTGGCTATTCTGATTTTTCATTGCGAAAGTTAATGTATGATATGACTATCATTGTTTGACTTGGGGTGACTGATCTGTAAATACACAGAGACTGGTATTATTTATATATTGTCTACTGATATATGTTAATAATTCTTACCTTTCTTTTATAAAATTTACATTCTCTGTAAAATCTCACTTTAGTAAATATCCCTGCAAATGTTTATAGTACTGGCCACTTTCAGACATTACAATATATTCCACTAGAAGGCAGTGGTGTATTTTGGATTTGTGCTGCTCTAGGCATGACTAAATTTGCCCCCAATTTGTGTCAAGGCCACTTTTTTGACTGACAGACACATGCCCTCATTGATACATGCACTGATATACATTCACTGACAGATACGCAGCTATTGGCACACACTGTTTAACCAACACACACTTTCACTGACAGAGACACCCACTCACTGACAGGCACACACTCTCAGATACACATAAAATGACATACACACACTGACACACCCATTCTTACTGAAAGACACACACACACTTTTACTCACAGACACACACTGACAGCTACACTCAATCACTCACAGTAAGGTGGACAGCCCCACAATATGAGGCAAACAAGGCATTTGTCTGGGAGCTTGGGGTGGCATTTTTTGGCGCCGCCCTAGGCAAATGCCTTGTTTGCCTTGTGGTAAATACATCCCTGCTAGAAGGCCAATAGTTACATGATAATTCACTAATCCTAGTGATCATAGTGAATTCACTGCCAAGAACTCCCTTCTCCCCTTAGTGATTACATCCCAAGTGAATGTAGGTTATCCCTAGTCATTAGCTGAGGATTAATGTAAGGTTGAAGTAGGACTGTTTTAATGAAGTGAATGGTACACTTTTCTTCCTGGGTCACCCAACAAGGGGTCACTAGGAGAACAATGAACATTACCCAATACCTGGCGCCTAGGTGTCTGTATCTAGCCAGATCATTTTATTAGCGGCCAGGCACAAAACCGGGTTCCTGTACCCGCATCCCCAAATCAATGTCACCCCTGGATAGTGCTCCCCAGAGCACCCACTCTGTCCAAAAGCACTCGGATAGGGGGTATCTAGCTTGAAAATGTTACGTTTTGACCAAGCCGCAAGAATCCTCCAATCTAACGCAGAGTTCCGCAGTGCTGGGTGGAAGGTCCTGGTCACTTTCAATGAGAGTACTTTTCATTAGTACATGGAGCTCCCTCAAGTCTCTGGTACCATTTGATGCCTCACCACTTCCTCTGTCACCCCTCCAAATAGCACCCTGTTTAGTGGTCCTGGGACTGAGAGTGACCTCAAAAAGTTTTACTGGATTGCGGAAACTCTGTGATCTGATTGGAGTTTCGGGCTCTGAGATCTCCTGGGCCACTAAATACGATGCTGGATTAGGAGGCACAGTGACCAGGTGGTCTGTCACAATGGAGATAATACAGACTTTCGCTTATGAAGTATGGATCAAGACAAAATGCATAGTGTGAGCTAGGCTGGTATCATTGATATATATGCGCTGATTTCACTTTAGTGATTTTAAGTGTTGCATTTTATTCTTATATTTTCGGATTTAATACATTTTAAAACAGTATTACTCTGTATACATTTTTACACAGGAGCAGCATGGGGAATTTGGTCAAGGGTAAAAAAAAATTATTACTGAATGACGTGCTCTGATTTGCTCAGATATTGGAATTACAATAAACAACGTGTGGTTAAAATTTGGATTGTGTCTGGTTTCATTTGCAATTAGTTAGAAGTATAAAAATTAGAAATATAAACAAATGAGATTTGAATCGTACATCTCACAAGTGTACCATGCTTCCACTTTATGGTATTAAACTGTTCTTTGAATGTTTCATGCTAACATCTCAATAAAACAATGATTGACAAAAAAAACAATTAGAAATATATATTTTCTTTTTTAATTTAAAAAAACAAACAAACCATTTTTTCTATTCCTATAAATCATCAAACCACTTTGCAATGCTTCCACATTTTGAGAAAGAAGGATTCCTTTACTTTTCCTGTTTATCGATAATATAATATAAATAAATAGTATATCCTCCTACATGTTTTTCTACTAAAATTCAAATTCAAATTCAAGGCTAAAGTACTGAACTGGGAGCATGCCTGAGCTTTTACAGTTTGGCTATTTTAACCTTAAATTTAAAATTCACCTTGAATTCACTTTCGAATTATCACTCTAGTGAGCAACCCTGATAGACTATGTCGGGCACAAAAAATAGCTCTACTTTAGTCTTATCATGTTTCATAACCAGATATGCGAATCAATAACTTTTAAATAGAAATGTTATAGGAAAACATGGGATTTTACATATTTCTCTGAAAATTACTAAACGTTATCTCAACCAGTAAATATAGCTCTGCTTTACATACATTTAACCAGATTTTCACGCGGACACACCCTTGATTAAATCCCTGTAATCTGAACTCAATCTATTGAAAGGCATAAACGAACCCTCCTGTTAAAGTATTAATAATGTCTTTAATATGTTTGCCTTTACTCACTCCCTTCACTCAACTCACTGTTCAGTAAATCATAAATAGCCCATATCAACCTAGCTGCACCTGTCCTGTTTATTTATTAATTTTTTTGTACTAACACCAGTTAATCTCAAGGAAATTGCATCAATCTTCCAAGGCTTTTTAATGAGGTCTACAGCACACTGACCTAATCTCTTATAATTACGTTCCCTCTTCTTCACAAGGGCTGTATCTAAATACAAGAAGGAATCTCCTTTAATTGCAGTCTTGACTTTTCATAACAAGTTCTTGTGTAATAAAGAAATTTCTAGTAATACTGAGTAATTAGACATACACATAGCGAACAGATGATGTAAGGGTATCACGTTAAATTTGGAGCTCCATCTCATTGTGGGCATAATGGCTATCTCTGACTATAACATGCATATGAAAAACAAATCTCTTTCCCATGACCTTTTCACGGACACAAAGTGTGAGGTTTAATTTAATTACCTAGCCAAATTAGAGAGATTTTTTTTTCCGACTTGGCAGTTTTGTTACTACATTTTGCAACTCAGTTGTCAAGGTAAGATGCTGTTTTCAGGTAAGTGCCAAAATCATGTAGTGCCGTGATATAACAGAAAAATTATGTAAAAATCCAACACTGGCACAATTTCTTTTAGCATTGTAATTATTTTTTTTATTAATAGGTTTTCAAATAAGCCTTAATGGGAAACTGTAATTGTTTTGGAACTTAAAGAGGCACTCCAGACCCATAAACAACATTAGCTTTCTGAAAAGCTTTATATGTGAAGAGTGTGTCCTCTTTTTTCATTTTGGAAAAAGTGCAGCTTTCAATAGAAATTGACACTTTTATATATTAACATGGTTACACCCCCCCTGGCTTTCAAGCAGAAAACAGGTGATGTTACTTCCTGGTTTTGTTAGCTCATTGAAGCTGACTATAAGGGGCAGCAATTACCTAGAGTACCCGACTTACAAAGACTTCTCATTGAGCTGCATTGGGGAGTCTGTGATTGGGCAGCCACAGAAAGTCTGGGCGGGGTTAGAAGGGGAGAGCTTGCAAAGGCAGCAGACAGGAAAACTGCAGATTTTGCAAGCTGATTTTAGGAATACCCATAGTGAAAAAAAAAAAAAAATTAAATGCATTCATGGTTTCATTTTGGGTATACAAAAACAGAACAGTAAAATAAGGTTGCGCCTAAAATATATAATAAAACATATAAAATATATAAAATATTAATATAAAATAAGTAGTAAGCAGTAGTCCAAAACACTTATCATAAGTCCGTAATGATAGGTGCCACGTATGGAAACAGGGCTTCTTGAGATGTAAAATGGAGTAAATCTTCACAATTATATGCTTGGGATCCAGTAGAGCACATGTAGAAAAAATACAGAAACAGGACTCCAATGGCACAGTATATAGATGAATAAAATAATATAATAAAATGAAAAAAGTCTTACTCACACTTTTCAGAGCTAAAACCTAGCTCTGATATTGCACACGTGAAGTGGAATAATCCCCACTCAAGGATATGCGGAGTGATATTTGATTGGCGAATATCTGGCTCAAATTTGGCGTCCGAATTAGTGTTATTCGACCCAGAAAAAAAAGAATAATATATAGTGCTCAATGTAAAGTAATTAAAAGTTGTAAAAGAGTATAAAATATACTACTCACATTATTTAGAGCAGGCTTGTACTCCTCGGTGTAAGCGCTTGGGTGGTATAATCCCCACCTATGGATTCTTTAGACTTCTTGTAAAATATGCAGTATGTGTATAGTCCTGTAAAAAAAGAAAGAAAATGGCAATAAAGTATTTTATGCCAAAATAATTTCTTTATTATAAAGTAGTAAAAATAATATCTAAACGTGTTTCGCCTCAAGGGCTTCTTCAAGTAGATAATAGTAAAAAAGGGAACACGCCTGACATGCAAAGGTTTATATAAGATACAATAATGCTATGAAATTTTGAAATTCCCGCCAAAATGACATCATAGGAACCATAATATTATAGTGCAAATCAAAACTGTGATTAAAATATAGATTTCTGTAAATACAAATAACATGAGGTAGGAACATTAATTAAAATTAAAAAAAACGAGGGTTTTAAAGAGTTTAAAATACATTAGAAAGGCTGAACAGAGATTTTTATTTATTTTGTATTTGATCAGTGGAGTGTCCCTTTAAACCATTAAAAACATTGAATAGCACCAATACTTCAGATAAACCTTTCTTCATGTTGTGTTCCATTTTATTCTAAATGTCTAATAGAGATTTAGCAATTGGCATCACAAACCAGTTCAGTCCTGGCACAGCCAAGGCACATTTCACACTGGAGGAGAATATACTGAAACATTCTGTTTCACAGCCTCCACATACTATGTTTGTTATGTTACTTTCCACTCATGAAGATGATTGCATGTTGTGGAGAGGTAAGTGGCAGGTGCTATGACATTTTGTAAATAAAAATAGTATAGATAGAAATGGAGCCAAAATGGAGGCATTTCATTAATATATATGGGATAAGTAACCATGATATTCCAAATCCTAGTGTCACGATACCTATCCCTTGCAGCACCATGCAATCACAGAAATTATCTCTCTTATGTGTTCTGATGCAAGCTCACTCATCCCTAGGACATGATATATGACATGGAACCTTTGTGGTGCGTTTTTATGATGTGTATACACTTGTGACATCGTAGCCCTCTGTAACCAATCACAGCCCAGTATAGGGTATATATACTTCCTGGTTGTCCTTGTTTCCTTTGTTCGTGTTACCTGAGAGTGTGTTTATACTGTGTATTGGATTTACTGACCTCGGCTTGTTTGACTCTTATTGCTCTCTGTTATTCTATCGATTCTGTGTATCACTGTTATCCTAGACCTCGGCCTGCCTCATGTTTATTCTCTGTCTGCTTGAAGCCATTTCATACATCTGTCTCAGGCACTAACCCGGCCACTCTAAGGACCGGTACGTGTTCTTTTATAATTTCCATTAGGTTAAGGTATCTTCGGTCCTGACACCTAGGAAATGTCCTTCCTCTCTGAGTAGACTGTCCACATGTGCTGTTAAGATTTTTTAGTGAAGGTGTAATTTTTACGCAACAAAAAAAAACCACAAACAGCAGGAAGAACCTTATAGTGTGGTATCCATAGATAAGAGTAAGAACAGGAAAATCTGTAGCTGCTTGAAAATTGAAATGATAAAGCTTAGAGCGGAGCGGTATAATTCCGACCATATGAGTTTGGAGAGTACCCTCAAAAGTAGTAAATGTACATGAAAGAAGGAAGGTGCATTTTGTATGAGCAATAAATAATCATTACAATAAACCAATCCTACTTACAGAACTTGGAACATGTTTTTATAGGTATTAGATGTGTTATCCCTCTCACTATTATTAGAGATAGACAGGATTTTCTTTTATAGAGGGGGTACCTAGGAACTTGGGGACCCATAGCCATCTTAGGGGATGGGGGAACTTTGCTCAATTTGGGGGCTTCAACAATTATCTAACCACCGCCTTCTATGTTGATTTAGTATACCACACCTGTTGTCCAATGGTGAGGATTGGGGGAACATTAGTTCCCCAAGTTGTAAAATTATTAGCCCCTTTCCAATACGATCAGTTATACTATGGGTCCTTACTGTGGTGCCTAATCTGCTTTATCTGATTACCTGGAACCCAACTTATCGTCTGTGAACCTACGCTGCCTGTCCTGACCTTTGGTCCTGACTACGTTTCTGCTTATTCTTTACTTTCTTCACTGTGGCTTATTCCTGCTACCTGGGCTCCTCCTGTCAAAATACATATACACTAGTATACTAATTTTTTAATTTTTTGCTCACTGGCTGCTAGTACCCCCACTGGCCAAATAGTCAAAAGAGCATTTATCAACTACTTTTGGGTATGAATTTCAAGAAGACATTTATCAAATATTATGTGCTCAATTAATGGAATTGAATTGACAAAGCTGATATTTTCAATGTAAAATGTAGGCTTTGGCTTTTAGATTCAAACCAACATTTATTGACTCCTGATAAGTGGTAATGTATTCGGTATTGTAATGTATTGTATATTTTAAGAAGAAGGAACACATCCTAGACCTCGGCCTGCCTCATGTTTATTCTCTGTCTGCTTGAAGCCATTTCATACATCTGTCTCAGGCACTAACCCGGCCACTCTAAGGACCGGTACGTGTTCTTTTATAATTTCCATTAGGTTAAGGTATCTTCGGTCCTGACACCTAGGAAATGTCCTTCCTCTCTGAGTAGACTGTCCACATGTGCTGTTAAGATTTTTTAGTGAAGGTGTAATTTTTACGCAACAAAAAAAAACCACAAACAGCAGGAAGAACCTTATAGTGTGGTATCCATAGATAAGAGTAAGAACAGGAAAATCTGTAGCTGCTTGAAAATTGAAATGATAAAGCTTAGAGCGGAGCGGTATAATTCCGACCATATGAGTTTGGAGAGTACCCTCAAAAGTAGTAAATGTACATGAAAGAAGGAAGGTGCATTTTGTATGAGCAATAAATAATCATTACAATAAACCAATCCTACTTACAGAACTTGGAACATGTTTTTATAGGTATTAGATGTGTTATCCCTCTCACTATTATTAGAGATAGACAGGATTTTCTTTTATAGAGGGGGTACCTAGGAACTTGGGGACCCATAGCCATCTTAGGGGATGGGGGAACTTTGCTCAATTTGGGGGCTTCAACAATTATCTAACCACCGCCTTCTATGTTGATTTAGTATACCACACCTGTTGTCCAATGGTGAGGATTGGGGGAACATTAGTTCCCCAAGTTGTAAAATTATTAGCCCCTTTCCAATACGATCAGTTATACTATGGGTCCTTACTGTGGTGCCTAATCTGCTTTATCTGATTACCTGGAACCCAACTTATCGTCTGTGAACCTACGCTGCCTGTCCTGACCTTTGGTCCTGACTACGTTTCTGCTTATTCTTTACTTTCTTCACTGTGGCTTATTCCTGCTACCTGGGCTCCTCCTGTCAAAATACATATACACTAGTATACTAATTTTTTAATTTTTTGCTCACTGGCTGCTAGTACCCCCACTGGCCAAATAGTCAAAAGAGCATTTATCAACTACTTTTGGGTATGAATTTCAAGAAGACATTTATCAAATATTATGTGCTCAATTAATGGAATTGAATTGACAAAGCTGATATTTTCAATGTAAAATGTAGGCTTTGGCTTTTAGATTCAAACCAACATTTATTGACTCCTGATAAGTGGTAATGTATTCGGTATTGTAATGTATTGTATATTTTAAGAAGAAGGAACACATTTAAAATTACTAAATAATCCTGCGTAACGCATATATTGAATCAAGAAGAAAAAAACATCATTCTGTAAAAAAAAAAAAATGTTTTGTAAACTAATTTTTAGCAGCTTTCCACTACACGGCTTCATACTCACAGCATTAGTGTGATGTATTTTGAAAAAAATCCAATCTGTTAAACTTCTGGTAACACAGAAAAAATATCATCTCCGCAACTCAGCAGGGGAGTAGAGAACAATGTGTAGCTGTTAATGGAATGTCCTTCTCCATTGAACAGGTTAAAGTCTCGCAATATGTACTCAGTCTGGCTAGAACATAACACAGCCAGTTAGCTCTACCTCTGCAGTTCCGGATTTCTGGGCCTATTAGCGCAGTGTTGAAACGCTGTAATGGATTAAGTTGTATATTACATTTATAGACCGTCCTATTTTTTCCCACACAAGGAATCTTTCGGTCAGTGAGATAAACAAGGGATTCCATAAATTCCAATCAGGAAGTGTGAAGGTACAGAATGTTTTGTGTGTATAGATAGATATGTGTATATGTAGTATTCTATTCTCAGTCTAAATATGAAAGACCAAAGGTAGCTGATAACTCCTTTCCTCCATCAATATATCTACGGAAAACCTTGCTCGGGTCAGTTGAGACCCATTATCCATAAATATTCAATGACTTTCACAGGAAGACTAAACCGTAATTCAAAACTCTCGTCCTCAGGGAAATATCTGTTTATTTTTTAAGTAAAAAAATAAAACTTTGAAGCTAGGTTGTCTATTAAGACATCATAATGGGTAACATGATGGCACTATGTCCTGTTGAGTCAATTTAATAGGATAGTTGTACTGTACACCGATATACATTTTCTGTAGTGCTGTGTTCTGTATACACCAGTAACGTTTGACTATTATTTTAACGAATCATTTAGTTATAGTGAAGTTATTTAAAATAAGCCTTTAATATCCTAAATATGGCCATCACTTAAGAAGATTAGGAAATGCATATATAACATATGATTGTTTGTTTTTTTGCATCCATAAACATACTCCTGAGCTGAGTTAAGGAAGGAGATACTTCATTACCCTAACACACAGGCAAAGGATACCCACAAATGAGGGTCCAAATAGCCATATTACCTGGCCTTAGAGTGGCTGCACTTAACATATTAAAAGATAGAATTAAAGGACCACTATAGGCACCCAGACCACTTCAGCTCAATGAAGTGGTCTGGGTGCCAGGTCCCTCTAGTTTTAACCCTGCAGCTGAAAACGTAGCAGTTTCAGAGACAGCCGCTAGAGGCGCTTCCGTGATTCTCACTATTAAAATCACAGTGAGAAGACGCTGGACATCCATAGGAAAGCATTGAGAAATGCTTTCCTATGGGTGGTTTTAATGCTCTTGCCGCGCCTGCGCATTCGGATCTCACGTCGGCAGGGGGTGGAGAGTTCCCCAGCACAGAGGGAAACCGGTGCTGGAGAAAGGTAAGTGGAAAGGTAAGTGGAGTTAGTTTTCCTGGCACTATAGTGCTCCTTTGACCCCTTAAGGACACATGACATGTGTGACATGTCATGATTCCCTTTTATTCCAGAAGTTTAAGGGGTTAAAGTCAGGAATAGCCAATGTCAGAAAAACAGAAATATGGAAATACGAAAAACAAGCCGGGTCAGGATAATAGAAATACACTGGTCAATATATGACTCGGATTTTTAAGGATAGATCCTGTGAAAGATTTTACATTAATTCTATGAAAATCACTTAGAAACTATTCTAACTGGTTACGCCCTTAAAATAACTTCAGTAAAAATAGGATTGGTCATGAAAGGGACACATGGAGGCACTGAGGTAGGTGCTGAATAAGACACACAGAGGGACTGAGGTAGGTGCTGAATAAGACACACAGAGGGGCTGAGGTAGGAGAATAACATACATGGAGGGGCTGAGGGAGGAGAATAACATACATGGAGGGGCTGAGGGAGGAGAATAACATACATGGAGGAGCTGAGGGAGGAGAATAACATACATGGAGGGGTTGAGGGAGGAGAATAGCATACATGGAGGGGCTGAGGGAGGAGAATAACATACATGGAGGGGCTGAAGTAGGAGAATAACATACATGGAGGGGCTGAGGGAGGAGAATAACATACATGGAGGGGCTGAGAGGAGAATAACATACATGGAGGGGCTGGAGGAGAATAACATACATGGAGGGGCTGAGGGAGGAGAATAACATACATGGAGGGGCTGAGGGAGGAGAATAACATACATGGAGGGGTTGAGGGAGGAGAATAGCATACATGGAGGGGTTGAGGGAGGAGAATAACATACATGGAGGGGTTGAGGGAGGAGAATAGCATACATGGAGGGGCTGAGGGAGGAGAATAACATACATGGAGGGGCTGAAGGAGGAGAATAACATACATGGAGGGGCTGAAGTAGGAGAATAACATACATGGAGGGGTTGAGGGAGGAGAATGAGACACATGGAGGAGCTGGGGTAGGATAATGAGAAACATGGAGAGGCACTGGGGGATGAGACATTTGGGGGCAGGACAATTTTTGCACTGGGGCCCGGTGGTTTCTAGTTACGCCTCTGGTGAGAGGGTCTCCTTAGTGGAGGTCTGCTCATAGAGAAGCAATATTTAAATCTCCTTTACTTCTGACTTGAGCAAGAAGTAAATAGTTTTAGCAAGGAGTTTATTAGGTGCTATTTTCAAAATCAAGCACAAGTTCTCTAAGTGTACTCCACCTTATATTGTATGTACAAGTTCTCTAAGTGTTTAGAGCACGGGTACCCAATAAATTTTTCCTGTGGAACCCTTTGACATAGTGTATCAACATCGCAGAACGCTTCCCTTCCCCTCCCCCCCTCCAAAAAAACAATTTTGCACTGTTGCATAAACCTTTAAATTAGCAGAGCATAATATCTTATGTTTTTTGCAAATTTAGTTTTTTAGTGTGTATTAGTCTGTATATTTACGATATATACACACTCATTTCTACAACATAAACAGATTGCAGTAGTTAGGAGCAGGTGTACTTTTGTATGTTTGTATGTAATTTTATCATTTTAATAAAGGGATGTGTTTGCATGGAATGTTAGCATTTGCGTGCAGAGGTGTATTTGGATGTAGTGTTGTGTTTTAAATATGGATGTACATTTGTGTCCAGTAATGGTGTTTGTTTGTATATAATTTTGGAGTTAGAGTTCAGTGGTGTCTTTATATGTCATGTTTGTGTTTGCAGGAGTGTATGTTGTGTTGGTGTTTGATTGCTAGGAAACATACATACGTACACATTAACAAACAGAAAAATACCGACATATACACAGTCATATACACACAAACACAAACACACAAACTGACAAAGATACACACACCTTGACACACAGATACACACACTGACACAGATACACATACCTTGACACACAGATACACATACAAACACAGATATACACTGGCACATACACACAGACATACACAACTTGACACACAGATACACACACTGACAGATACACACTGACACATACACACACAGGCACACAGATACACACACTGGTACAAAGATGCCCACAATGACACACAGATACACACCTTGACACAAAGTGTGTATCTGTGTGTGTGTGTTTGTGTATTTGTGTGTCAAAGTGTGTGTATCTGTGTGTCAGTGTGTGTATCTGTGTTTCAGTGTGTATCTGTGTGTGTATGTATCTGACACACAGATACACATACTGGCACATAGTGGCACACAGATACACACACTGACAGAAACACTGACACACAGATACACATACTGACAGATACACACACCTTGTCACACAAATACACACACTGGCACAATGATACACACATTGGTACATACATACACACACACACACACACTGACATATACACTGACACATACACACACTGACAGGTACACTGACACACAGATACACAGTAGCACATACACACAGAGACACAGATACACAAACTGGCACATACACACACAGATTCACACACATTGGCAGATACACACACTGACACAGGTACACGCACACATAGACACATACACACACACATATATTTAAATTTGCTGTTAACTTACCTTTTTTCTGCAGGTCTTCAGTGCTGCTGGCTGAGGTTGGTGTGCTGCTCAGTCCCCGCTGCTCCCTCTCTCCCTCCAGCCGGCACGCTCTGTCTGGGAGGAAGTGCTGTCACTTCCTCCCAGCATCCAATACTACAGGGGTCCGGTCGCGGTCTTATACGGCCACAGCGCCTGACCGGAACCCTGTTTAGCCATACCCATTGGGTGGCTCTAAATGCTTGGGCCACCTGATGGGCAAATCGCCACAGAATCCCAATTTTGTTCTCGCTTAACCCTAGGGTTCCACGGAACACCAACTGGTAAACGCTGCTCTAGAGTATTTCTTTAAAATGGAGCTTACCATTCTTAATTGTAACCAAGCAGCTCTACTACTGTTTAAAAATAGCAAAGGATGTCCTCTTCATACAAACAGAGGAGGACAGCCTATATCTCCTCATCTCACTCGATCTCCATTATGTAAGAGCATACAATTAGATTTGCACTGCTCCTCAGTCACTGGGCACCTTCAGCAATTTAAGCATATTGTAAAGTGTTAAAAATCAGCCGCCAGAGTAGACACAGAAGAGGGCATACCAGTGGGAGATGTCCCAATATCCAAGAGCATAAAAACAGAGCATTAAAGGTACCATGCATCTATGTACTATTGGACCATCGCTTACTATAAATAAGAAATTTATATTAAACACTAATGGCTTTACCTGCTAACGGGAGACTTCTAATCTTATTATGCCTGGATATGATATACCTCAAAGACCTATAGTAATTCTCCAATCAAACACGGCAAAATAATTAAGAAGGTTAACATTTATTTTTTATGGCAGAATAGATGAAGCGAGTAAGGCCCACGAAGCCGTCCTATCACACAGTTTTGGTTGTATCTAATGTAAGCTCTTTTTTTTTATTCTATTAGCTGAAAGACATAATGAATTTTAACACTGATTGTTTATTTCTGGTACAACATAGTTAACACATTTATTGCTCTGTATTAACTGCTGTGCTACATCAAACTATGGAAAAATGAGTACTGGCTTGTCATAATTAAAATATTAATGGAAATGAATGTAGAAATATTGAGAATTTGTGCCAATGTTGACTTAACAGACAATCAGATCACAAAATTCCAGAGCAGTGGCTTTATCCTACTCAGACAAAAAACGAAATCCCTTCTTGTCTACCGGAGAATAGAATGAAATCAAAACTCTGGGTATGAAAAGTATAATAAAATGTGCGCATTCCACCAGCATCCCATATAATTAACAATTCAAACTTGGTATGCGAGTTTCCAGCAGACAAAGCCCATGCAATGTTAGCTAGGGTTCAACTTCAAAGTCACAACAAGAGCTAAATGTCGTTAAAAAGCATTTTTCATTTTTTTAATTAATTTCAAAGTGGCCTTACTATATATGATTTTTATTTCAATCACATGCATGAAATTATACTATATTCTCGTTACATTGGATGCAAAGTGCCCATAAGGTTCAGTTACTCCACTGTATCATCTTAGAGAAAAGGAAATTCAATGGAATGCATACTTAAATATGGATCCCCAAATGAATTACAAGATACAATCTCACCAGAAATATGATCACCGTTTAGGAGTGTATTCTTTTGATCTATGCCTTGTCCAGCAGGAGTTTAAGGGGTAAGAGGTTAATCTGCCAGGAGTACTTCCACTCATCATATTGGATAAGAAGACAATCTTTGTAATCTGATAGCAGTGATCTTGTAACTGCTATTAGTTTACACACATTTCTATATTTAGTGAATCGGGCTGTATGTAGCAGTAGGCAAGGCCGTAGACATAACAGAGCTGTGTGTAATCGTGCAAAGTTGTTTTGCTGCTAAGACTGACCCTTTAATTTTAAAAGTCATGGTAAAAAAAATAGCAAAAAAAACACACCACATAGATGTACAATTTTTAATGATGCTTCACTGACATTCCAGGAATGGCAATTGGATTTAGTGCTAACAGTGGAAGTTTTGGCAGAAGAGCCCAAAATATGACAATGCCATCTATAATTTGAAACGGCCATGCATAATTTTTATATTAAACTTAATTCCATGACTCTGAGTAACAATTATGTTTGCATTTAATTAAATTATCACGTGTCTTTAAAAATTTCACTCTTGGAGATTGACCTTCACATTAGCCTTGAGCCCTGAGTTGGACTTTGGCAACTTTTGAAGTCGTACAGAAGCATGCATTTAGAACAGGGGTTCGTAAAAAAACAAAACAGTTTTTATTGAAGTCCAGTATGTATATGAAGCATACCAAAATAAATCATTAATATTAATTAGGATTCCTTGGAATTGCATTGTGACCAAATAATGAACGCTCATTGTATACATTTAAAAAACACTATCTTTTCTGATCTCTTGTAGGGCTGTGATCAGATTTTTGGTATAGAAATCAGGCAGAGCATTATAACCAACGCCACCCCGGGGCTAGGATCTTGCTGCTCTAATAAGGGCGGTCATGGTAATCAGGCTTGGAGTAACCTTTCCAAGATCCATGTTACGGCACAAAGTTAGCAAAGGTAATAATACTTAGATACGTATAAAACGTCTGCTATGCATTGCTACTTGTAACAAACTGATGATTTTTTTAAATCCAAGAACATGCTTTAAGATTCTTTGGATTCTGGAGACTGATTTTCATCAACAAAGTTGCAGTTTGTTATTTGGTCAATATTTACAAATATATATAAAACAGCTCTGATAGCGATTTACAACTTTAAGTATAGCTTGGTTTAATTAAACTAATTACAGGTTCACTAAATCAACTTTCACTCCTTACACTTGGTTCTTCTGCATAAATCTATCATTGCTATAGGCTGGTGAGATAACTCAGTGGGACAATGCATCACCAATATTCATCCTTCCGAGGTAGATAAAGTGAGTGCCATGAAAGGGCAAAAACTATCTTTATTTATATACTGATTGGTCCATGACACTCCTACAACGCCAAAAAAATGTGGGATTAGGGTTGCAGTAATGACGTGGCACCCCTAGAACTGGAAATTCTGCTGGGCGTCAAATTATTATAAGTAGAGGGTGCGCGAGTGTGCTGTGTCCCTCTCCCTGCCAGAAAGCACAATAGAATTCGCCTTCCTTCTAGGAAGGCTGAAGAAGACCGGAAGGCGCAGCTTTCTGATCCATGAACGCAGGGCCCAGGAATGTACCGGCATGCGCTCTCTATGCTGACTACCAGGTGCAAACGACAGAGCTTATAACAATGATTGACAGTGAGCCAAGAAGGAGGCAGCCAGCTGCAGAATAAAGAGGTGTAGATTTCTACGTTTCATTATTTATTTTCCCACCTAATAAATTCTCATTTCTTAAAAATAGGGAATCGGTAAACAAATTAGTGAGTGTAGGAGATAATATTAAAAATCATGGCAAGTGTAAACTGTTAAAAGTCTGACTTGATTATAGTGCTTCAAATACTTTTGAATGCTGAAATGAGCAACTTTAATTGCATTTGGCTGATATATCTCATTTTATAAAACTGCTTATTGAACTAAATCTTCTAAAGTAACTGGAATGTTTCAAATCTATTAGTGTGTTAATATTTAATAATAATATTATTTTCTATTCTTGCAATTCATTGTACTTTACTTTTATAGATCATTGTAAATGACAATTTTGGTAAGAAATTGTACTTGTGATATATTTATGTATTCAATCTTTAAAAGGGAATTGTTTAAATAATAAAATATAAATTATTAGTAACAATGGTAATAGTTAAATTGCAGATGTATAATGAGAATGGTTGTTTGTTTAATTTAAAATGTCATGGATGTAAAACCTTGTTCAGTGAATCATATTACCATGGCAATATTTGTTTGTCCCCATGGCAATGGGAAGTGCTGGGCACACTGCATATGTCCACAATAGAACATTTTGCACATATAGATTTGCAATATATATTATATATATAGTCAGAGTATATATGGTCAATAAGTGGCATTACACTTATTAGGGCATTGTGATGCTTTGCAAGTAGTGTTCTGTTTAGAAATAGTCAATTAATAAATTCTATGTTTTTTTAATACTTTTATATATAAATTTGTATCATTTGACAGGCTGTGTTGGCAAGTTTCATAACACTCTAGATTCAGATTGCAAGGAATAAATAGAAATATAATGCCCAGTGCACATGAGGGGTAAGAAACCTGGCACTGTGGCACTGTGCTTTAGGCGTGTTAATAGGAAAGCCAAACTTTCGAAACTGAGTTTGTTAATATTAACTCTTTACTAACAGGCACCTTTTGTTTTTGTAGCATAACATTTCTTCAAAACATAGCATTTATAGCGAGCAATTTTGTGTACAGATTGATGTTCAAATATTCTTTAAAAAAAAATGTATTTCTTAATCCTGCGAAGCAATATTGGGGGAATGCAAAGATTCAGATGCCGAATGGTCTTTCAATATTTCACAGCAAGCAATAGACACACATAACACACATACAGTAGGTGTGACAAAAAATGATCAAAGACACCGCTTATTGGGATTTGTAAGAATCATAATGGTAACATAAATAATAAAACTTCCTAAATATGACAGTAGTAAGGGGAAAAAGTGTTTGTATTGGAGCATAATGTCAACATACTTATCATAAATATCATCTACTTATATACAACAGGAATGGTAAGTGTTTTCACAAACTGCATTGATCTCTGTATTGCTCTGAGTGACATCATGTCTGCCCCTAAATTCTCTGAATGTTTTTTAATGTGAATTTTTATGAATTAATCTAATTGTGTGCTCTAGATCTTTCAGTAGAAAACAATACTTCAATAAACTATAGCAGCTTCATGTCAGGGCTTGTGAAATACACAAAGATCCAATAAAGGTTATGGGAACCCCAAGAGTTTTTCAGCCTCTTTGTCATCTGATTAGAATCAATGTAGTCTGTAAATCCGGGGAATTTTTATTAAATGCAAGAATTTCAAACATTCAACGATCTTCCTTCTCCACATAGCCACCAACGCCACAAACATAAACTATTCCCATCCCACATTAATTCGTCTTCAGCCTATCTCTCCTGGCCAATACCATGGTCTTTACTGTACTCAACCATTTCCTTTCCAAACCATAGACAGATCTACAAAACCCATTCTCACACACACAGACCACCACTAGATGTCCCTCTTCTTATATATACAAATTCACAAAACTCCCTCTCTGACATTCCATTACAGTAGACCCTTTCTTCCCTGTTCTCTACATTAAAGATTTCCTGCCCTCTCAGTTAGATCCCAGATTAGATTCATGAAAGTGAGAAGTCGAAGTGAACTCAAAGTGAATTTAAGATTTAAGGTCGAAATAGCTAAACTTGCACAAATTCTGCAACCCAGCTATGCTTGCAATTTAACTATTTTAGCCAAAAATTTGAAATTCACTTTCAATTCTCATTTTTGTGATTTTTTTTGTTTTTCATAAACATAGAATCTTTTCAATTAAATTATGAAATCATAAGTCAAATTAAAGTTGTTTTCCTATCGCTAAGGTGATTTTTGGAAAAGGGCAGAGCTTGTGCAAGATTATCTGGATTTTATTTAACACTAGGACAATCTCTAATGCAGCAAAGGTTCCCTTTACCCCAGAACATGTAGGGGTGGTCAACAGTCCACTATTGAAATACCCAGGTTGAAAGAAAACGTATATATTGTGAGCATTGTCAGCTTGTGTATCGATATATAAAGTTCTATAATTAGCCACTAGAACAAAGTCCACTGTGTTTGGCAGATTTATCACTAAATTAAGTTTGCATTGCTCTTTTTATTAAGAGATATTCTCCAATTAAAGACACAGTGTAGGTGCTGTACCTGTAACTGCTTCATCTCATGAAAGTTATAGTGTTTGGAATCCCCATCCATTCAACATTAATTTGGTTAGTCTGACTGACTCTTTTGGCTACTGACTTGTTCTTTGTTGTCTAGAATCCTTTATTCCTGAACCTTGGCTACTCCTACAAGTTTGTGTTTTTCTGTGCATCCTGACCACGGCTTGTCCTGCAGACTATTCTCTGTCCTTTTTCAGACTGCTTTTGGTCTATAAAGAGACACTTCAGTGCCCGAGTAAAATAAATAAATACGAATCACCGTATATACCCCAGATTAATAACTTACATGCATTCTTTCATTGATAGTATATCTAAAAACTGCTCACATACGCTGTATACTTTTGCACGCCCTCCTCTTGTAAAGCTGCGCAGACTATCTGTGGCTGTCCAATCACAGACTTCCCAATGCAGCTCAATGCAAAGTCTTTGCAAGGCAGGTGCTCTGAGCAATTGTCTGTCTCTTGAGTTTATCTCCACTGAGCTAACCAAACCAGGAAGTAACATTGCCAGTTGTCTGATTGACAATCAAGCAGGTGTTATGAGGTTAATTTATAAAAGTGCCAATTTCTATTTAAATCTGCAGTTTTATGTAAAATGAAAAAGGAGGAAATACTCTTCACACATGAAACACTTCAGCACGCTAAAGTGCTTTAAGAGTCCTGAATGGCCCTTTAATGTTCAATCAGATGAAATGATTATAGTGCCTACAGTGCACATTGAAAAAGAATGACAGGATTCTATTACATTTCTTCTTATTTTACCCAGAGGAGCAATGGTAGGGTCTGTGATACGTACAGACATTGGTGTGCAATATTTAATGCAAACAGAGTGGCCCTGCTCAGTAAAGTATGAGGTAAGAGCTTCCAATGTGCAAAATATTTTTCATACTCGAGATATTTCTGTAGATGTTAATTCTACGTAAAGAGGATAGTTTTTTTTTAATGATGTACCTAGATAGACTGTTCGTAATTGAATTCCACTAATGTTGTTTCATGGTTGGAACCAGCTGGGCCTATCTCTAAAGCAGTTATTTGTCTAAATTATTATTTTATTATTATATGTGAAAACAGAGAAACATAGAATGTGACGGCAGATAAGAACCATTCGGCCCATCTAGTCTGCCCAATTTTCTAAATACTTTCATTAGTCCCTGGCCTTATCTTATAGTTAGGATAGCCTTATGCCTATCCCACGCATGCTTAAACTCCTTTACTGTGTTAACCTCTACCACTTCAGCTGGAAGGCTATTCCATGCATCCACTACCCTCTCAGTAAAGTAATACTTCCTGATATTGTTTTAAACCTTTGCCCCTCTAATTTAAGACTATGTCCTCTTGTTGTGGTAGTTTTTCTTCTTTTAAATATAGTCTCCTCCTTTACTGTGTTGACTCCCTTTATGTATTTAAATGTTTCTATCATATCCCCCCTGTCTCGTCTTTCCTCCAAGCTATACATGTTAAGATCCTTTAACCTTTCCTGGTAAGTTTTATCCCGCAATCCATGAACCAGTTTAGTAGCCCTTCTCTGAACCTCTCTAAGGTATCAATATCCTTCTGAAGATACGGTCTCCAGTACTGTGTACAATACTCCAAGTGAGGTCTCACCAGTGTTCTGTACAATGGCATGAGCACTTCCCTCTTTCTACTGCTAATACCTCTCCCTATACAACCAAGCATTCTGCTAGCATTTCCTGCTGCTCTATTACATTGTCTGCCTACCTTTAAGTCATCAGAAATAATCACACCTAAATCCCTTTCCTCGGTTGCGGTTAGGACTCTATCAAATGTTCTGTACTCTGCCCTTGAGTTTTTACGTCCAAGATGCATTATCTTGCACTTATCCACATTAAATGTCAACTGCCACAATTCTGACAATTTTTCCAGTTTACCTAACTCATTTGCCATTTGGCTTATTTCTCCTGGAACATCAACCCTGTTACATATCTTAGTATTATCAGCAAAAAGACATACCTTACCATCAAGACCTTCTGCTATATCACTAATAAAAATATTAAAGAGAATGGGTCCAAGTACAGATCCCTGAGGTACCCCACTGGTGACAAGTCCAAGCTTCGAATATACTCCATTGACTACAACCCTCTGTTGCCTGTCACTCAGCCACTGCCTTACCCATTCAACAATATTGGAATCCAAGCTTAAAGATTGCAGTTTATTGATAAGCCTTCCATGTGCAACAGTGTCAAAAGCCTTGAAATCTAGGTAAGCAATGTCTACTGCACCACCCTGATCTATTATTTTAGTTACCCAATCAAAAAAATCAATAAGATTAGTTTGGAATGATCTCCCTGAAGTAAACCCATGTTGTCTCTGATCTTGAAATCTATGTGATTTTAGATGTTCAACAATACTATCCTTTAACATGGTTTCCATCACTTTCTCCACTATTGAAGTAAGGCTTACTGGCCTCAAATGGTGTAAATTGTGTAAAACAGGGAATTTCCCCATAATATGTCAGTATGTGCATGATCTTCAAGAGAGAAGAAGAAGAATTAGAAATATACAAGAGCATATAATCATTAAATGGTATAAAATCCATTATGTAATCGCCTACCTGAGTGTCACAGAAGTCTAATCACAGGATTCAAAGAATGGTAATAGGGCAAACTTGACTGATGCCCTTCAACATTATTATCAGATACAAGTCTAAACCATTTATGGTAATTCTTAAAGGTGAGCAATTATACGTATATATAAAATTCTAATTATATTATATATATAAAATTATAATTATATCAAATAATAAAAAGTGATATTTCAGGCACCGCAACAACGTATGTGCATTTTATATGCGTTGGCTTCATGCAGTGGTGTATCCTGGTTTTGTGCTGCCCTGAGCGCTCTGCTGAGCTCCCTCGCGGGCCACAGAGTGATGCCGGGGGCCGGAATATGAGCCCCAATAGACTCCAGGGAGAGGGAGAACCCCCCCCCCAGCATTCCCAAAGGTAAGGAGGCTGGGGGGATAAAAAAAAAAAAAGTGAGTGTGTTAATGTGAGTGTGTGTGTGTGTGTCTGTTAGTGTGTGCGTCTGATAGTGACTGAGTGTGTGTCTGTTAGTGTGTGTCTGTGTGTGTCTGTTAGTGAGTGTGTGTGTGTGTGTGTGTGTGTGTGTGTCTGTTAGTGTGTGTCTGTGTGTGTCTGTTAGTGTGTGTGTTTTAGTGAGTGAGTGTGTGTCTGTGTGTCTGTTAGTGAGTGTGTGTTTGTCTGTTAGTGTGTGTGTGTCTGTTAGTGAGTAAGTGTGTGTCTGTTAGTGAGTGAGTGTGTGTCTGTTAGTGTGTGTGTGTCTGTTAGTGTTTGTGTCTGTTAGTGTTTGTGTCTGTTAGTGTGTGTGTGTGTGTGTCTGTCAGTGAATGTGTGTGAGTGTGTGTGTGTATTTAGAAGGCGGGGAAGGGTTGGGTGGGGGTGGCGCTGGGGGAGCACCTGAATTTTGTCCCGCCTAGGGCAGCACAAAACCAGGATACACCACTGCCTGCGCCACCCCACCCTTCCCCCCTGCCCCACCTTCTAAATACACACACGCACACATTCACTGACAGACACGCATACACTAGCTAACAGACATACACACTCACTAACAGACACATACAGTCACTAGCAGACACACACATTCACTAACAGACACGCATACACTCTCACTAACAGACACATTCCCTGACATATACACACTCACTAACAGACACACACTCACACACACTAACAGACACACACACACACTAACACACACTAACAGACACACACACACTAACAGACACACACTCACTCACTAACAGACAAACACACACTCACTAACAGACACACACACACTAACAGACACACACACTCACTAACAGACACGCACACAAACTAACACACACCCACACACACACACTGACAGGCACACACACACACTAACATACAAACACACACACATTCTAACAGGCGCACACACTAACAGACACACACTCACTCACTAACAGACACACACACTAACACACACACACATTAACAGACACACACTCACTCACTAACAGACACACACACACACACACTCACTAACATACACACACTAACAGACACACACTCACTCACTAACAGACACACACACACTCACTAACAGACACACACACTTACAGACACACACTCACTCACTAACAGACACACACACACTCACTAACAGACACACACACTAACAGACACACACTCACTCACTAACAGACACACACACACACACTCACTAGCAGACACACTCACTAACAGACACACACTCACTCACTAACAGACACACACACACACACTCACTAACAGACACACACTAACAGACACACACACACTCACTAACAGACACACACACTAACAGACACACACTCACTCACTAACAGACACACACACTCTAGCACTCTACTCTCTCCTAGCACTTTTACTATATTTATGGAGGCATGAGGGGCCCAGGGGGCTAGATGGAGGTGTTAACACTATAGGGTCAGGAATACATGTTTGTGTTCCTGACACACACACACTCACTAACAGACACACACTAACAGACACACACACACTCACTAACAGACACACACACTAACAGACACACACTAACAGACACACACTCACTCACTAACAGACACACACACTCTAGCACTCTACTCTCTCCTAGCACTTTTACTATATTTATGGAGGCATGAGGGGCCCAGGGGGCTAGATGGAGGTGTTAACACTATAGGGTCAGGAATACATGTTTGTGTTCCTGACCCTATAGTGATCCTTTAACATTGGCCTTGATTTAATAATGATGGATACATTTTTTAAGTGGTTTAATGTTATTGGATAAACATTTAAAATATTTTTTTTTTTCGAAACATTAAGCTATCAAAAAATATTTAATATATAACAATATATATAAAATGTTTTTAAAATTATTAAATCATTTTAAAACACACATACTCACTCACTAACAGACACACATACTCACTCACATTAGCACACTCACTTTTTTTTTTAAATTCAACCCCCCAGCCTCCTTACCTTTGGGAATGCTGGGTGGGGGGGGGGTTCTCCCTTTCCCTGGGGTCCAGTGGGGCTGCTGGGCTGCTGAGCAGGTGGCATTGGCGAGAGAGCACTTTCCCCTGAGCTCTCTGCTCAGCTCCCTCACGCGCCGCAGAGTGATGCAGGGAGCCGGAATATGACGTCTCCCCCTCCAATAATATTGTAAAGCGCTATGTAATTTGTAAAGCGCTGTAAAATGCCTTGGTTGGCATTTTCCAGGGGGCGGCAAAAAAAGCCGCCCCCAAATGCCCAGGGCAAATGTCTTGTTAGCCTTGCTGCTAACTAAAAATCTGGGCGGGCGGCGCTGGCGAGGGAGCATTTTCCGCTGAGCTCTCTGCTCAGCTCCCTCGCCAGCGCCGCCCGCTCAGATTTTTAGTTAGCCGCAAGGCTAACATGACATTTGCCCTGGGCATTTGGGGGTGGCTTTTTTTGCCGCCCCCTGGAAAATGCCACCCAATGCAAATGCCTTGTTTGCCTCGCAGCTAATACGTCCCTGGCTTCATGCTGTATTACATATTTATTTATTTATTTATTTATTGGCATTTATACAGCACCAACAAATTACATAGCGCTTTACAATATTATTGGGGGGGAGACAATTACAAAACCTTACTGGAACAATATGATGAAGAGGACCCTGCTCAAACGAGCTTACAATCAAGCACTACGGAATTTGTTGGCGTTATATGAATGGCAATAATAATAGTAATAATAGAGGAGGTGGGGTATAAAACACAGTAGGACATGAAATAGCAATCAAGCAAGGTGGGAGTGAGGCAGAGCAGGAGGAGAGAGTAGAGTGCTGCCCTTTAGGAGAGAGCAAGAGACAGGTACGTAAGGTAGAGGTTACTCTGGGAGGCCATAAGCTTTCCTAAAGAGATGGGTTTTAAAGCACATATTGCACGGGCAGTGTAAGCAGGTATCATACGTTTAAATCAGACCTCATTAGTTTGAGCCTAAGTCAGCTTTTAGGGGTGATGCAATTTGAAATAAAATAATGGAACCCTAGGTGTGCGGTAACAAGGGAGACTGTTCCCAGTCTTCAACTTGCTGTTGGTCTGTGGTCTTGCGGCAGCAGGTCATATCTAAACAGAACGTGCACCAGAAGTCCAGGGTATTAAACTCTTGCAGGAATGTTCATGTGAAATTTAAAATTCCCTGGTCAATTTGCAAAGATTTCCAGTTTTAAGCAACACTGTAGCCTTAGGAATACATTTTTGAATAACTCCAAACGCTACAGTCCCCATGCCCCCAAATGTACAAAACTAAAATTGAAATAAATGAAAATAAAACAAATTACTCACCTTTTCTCCAGCACTGAGCCTTCCTTGGTGCTGCCGCGATCTCCTCCTTGGGTTGCATCATACTGGAGGTGTGCCTCCAGGAAGACATGCTAATCCAATGCTTCTCATAGGGGATGTGCCTGCCATTCCTCCAGAGAATCATTGTATTCAATGATCGAGAGACTGCACTGCGCATGCATGGTATGTTGCAGTATGAGAACCAGGAAGTAAGACTTCTGACTCTCGTACCCAGAGGAATTGGAGGCGTGGCTTGAAGACTCGCTTACAAGCCTTCTAATTAGTGTAATATTGGGTTTTGAGGGTAGGACATGAGGGGGGCAGGACTGCAGACACTAAAACAACTTCAATAAAATGAAGCTGTTAAAGTGCCTACGGTGTCCCTTTAAGGTTTACCATTATGGTAGTTAAAGGTTACATTGCATTTTTAGAAGCATGTGCACAGTCACCTGTATTTAAAAAAAAAAAAAAAAAGCTGTACGTTTGAGTGTAGGTGCTGCGAATACTAATATATTTTCATTCTAACAAATACAATCAGAATCAGCTGCAGTATAAATGTAAAATGTATTACAGGAGATCCCTGTGGGAACAGAGTCTTGTATTACCCAGGCAGCGTTCATTCATAAAAGACAAATTAAATCACCATAACATTGTTACAAAAAAGTTTTACATTTTATGTATCCAATTCCAATTAACAAGCACAGGGCAGTAAGACACATCAGCATTGTGGTCCACAATTCAATGTCATATGTAGTCAAAGAAAGAATTAAAGGGACATTGTAGGCACCCAGACCACTTCGGCTAATTGAAGGGGTCTGGGTGCTGTGTCCCTTTTGAACCTAGTGCTGCAATGTAAAACATTGCAGTTACAGAGAAACTGCAATGTTTACACTGCAACACTAAGTCTGCCCTCTGTGGCTGTCTAACAGACAGCCACTGGGGGCCCTTCCAGAATCATAACGGACTTTTGGTCCGTTATCTGACGCTGCACGTCCTCACACTCTGCATGAGGACCTCCAGCGTCAGATTTTTTCCCCATAGGAAAGCATTGATTCAAAAAGCGTGCATAGCATTTGCCGCGCATGCGCATTAGATCCTGCTCATCGCAGAATGGAGAAGTGGGCGGAGCATTGAACCAGCCCTGAGGGACATCGGCATTGGGATAAGGTAAGTAAAATGACTGTCTTTCTCAAGGTGCTTAAGGTCGAAAAATCATCATATTGGAAGTCTATACTGATATGCCAATGACATAAGTATAGACTTAGAAGCTCAAAAAATAATTAATAACTTTTCCTAAAAGTGAGCACTAGCAATTTAGCTTGCTCAAAGTTTATATGAAATGTAATACTTGTAAACTGAAATTCAGTATTAAAAAATAATGCGTTTCTAATTATACACCTACTTGACACCATGAAAATTTCCATCTGCAAATGTTTCAAATAATAGTCTCGATTTAATATCTGTGGATAAGCTTTTCAAATGATTTAATATTTTTGGATAAAGTTTTAAAATGATTTAATAATTTTAAAAACATTTTATATATATTGTTATATATTAAATATTTTTTGATAGCTTAATGTTTCGAAAAAAAAAAAATATTTTAAATGTTTATCCAATAACATTAAACCACTTAAAAAATGTATCCATCATTATTAAATCAAGGCCAATGTTAAAGGATCACTATAGGGTCAGGAACACAAACATGTATTCCTGACCCTATAGTGTTAACACCTCCATCTAGCCCCCTGGGCCCCTCATGCCTCCATAAATATAGTAAAAATCTTACTGTATTCAAGCCTGAAGCTGTAAATCTGCATGCTGTTAGACTCAGAAAAACAAGCAGTCTGCTGACATGTGGTAGCCTGATCCAATCACAGTGCTTCCCCATAGGATTGGCTGAAACTGACAAAGAGACAGATCGGGGCAGAGCCAGCATGATTCAAACACAGCCCTGGCCAATCAGCATCTCCTCATAGAGATGAATTGAATCAATGAATCTCTATGAGGAAAGTTCAGTGTCTGCATGCAGAGGGAGGAGACACTGAATCACAGGATGCTGTGCACAGTGCTGCCCTGTGCTCTGCTGACAGCAGATCTGAGTGGATGGAGGCATATTATGCCTCCATCAACTCCAAAGTCCCTCTGGTTCACTCTGAGTGACTGCAACTGGAGGTGTTGCTAGCTTACATTGTAAACACTGTATTTTCTTAGAAAATAAAGTGTTTACACGAGAAAGTCTGCAGGGAGCTATAGTTCTCACCTGAACAACCTCATTAAGCTGAAGTTGTTCAGGTGACTATAGTGTCCCTTTAAGCATATAGGAAGTATTTTTTTTCTTCTTTTAATGGCAACGACAATAGTTATGTGGATTTCACAAACAAGGGGTTCTTTTGGTCGATACATTAGGTATTTTCAATAACTCATTAGCTTATTTAATGTAAGGGTAAATGTCATGTGAAATTATGCTCGGTATCTTTGGAATCAGGAAGGAATTAATCAAAGATGTAACCCTTCCTCTCCGTAACTATAGAAACATGATATGGACAAAGATGAGCAAAATGGACATTGGTATATTTTAAATAATGTTTACCCTGAAATTCTACCCGTAGCTCGGTGGTTAATACTCCAACTACAGCTTCGACTCTCACCATAGTCAACCAGAGCTCTTTTTTTAACATGAATTACGTACTTAAAGTTCGTCTGAGTGCATAAAATACAAAGAACTCTGGTAATGACAAAGTTGTAGAACGTGGGAGGTAGCATAAGAATGGGTTAGAATTGTCTAATAATTCAGATGTTCTAACAGGGTGCAGGTTTGGCACAGCTCTGGAGTTGGAGCCAATCTGTCCATTGACACTGTTTAACAATGTAACTTCTGTAGAAGTAAGGTACTTTCTTCTCCCCAAGGGCATCTTGTTGTGCATTGCAACCAGCCTTGTCATAAACTTGATGTTTTTAATTTCAGCATATTTTTTCCGCTCTTGTCCCTTTAGCAAAGCTTCAGATCCTTACAATTTCCTATCACTGCTATATCGTGATTCCATATTGCCCTCTAGTGTTAGTTTCCCCTTGTAACCTAAATTAAATGAACAAGATCTATTCCCTGTGGTGTAATGACATCAGCAAAGTAATGATGACACATCACATAAATTGCAGCTAGCAGTTACCCCCCATGTTAATTACAAGAGGACAACAGGAAAGCATAGCAGGCAATCCCAAAACAGTTCTCTCTTTGCTGTCCACAGCTACCAAGACAGGACAGCCCTGTGACCATGGCAGCTGGTGAAGTTTAAAGGTGGTGGGACACTCGCTAACCTCTTCTGGACCAGTTGGGCTCTACCATTTAACTATGACCTGTTCCAAACTAGCTGCATCTCCAGTCATCAATAAAGGAGTCCTTGCAATAACAATTGGTTTTACTTTCTTTGCAACAAATATCAGGGAAGGTGGGTGGGGGGGAAGCAACAGGCTGAGACATGATGTTATGATAGTTGTTGAAAATTTATCAGAGATTATAGAAAGTGACGGCAGATAAGAACCATTCGGCCCATCTAGTCTGCCCAATATTCTAATACTATCATTAGTTCTTTGCCTTATCTTACAGCTAGGATAGCCTTATGCCTATCCCACGCATGCTTAAACTCCTTCACTGTGTTAACCTCTACCACTTCAGCTGGAAGGCTATTCCATGCATCGACTATCCTCTCTGTAAAGTAATACTTCCTGAAATTATTTTTAGACTGTTTCCCCTCTAATTTATGTCCTCTTGTTGCGGTAGATTTTCTGCTTTTAATTATAGTCTCCTCCTTTACTGTGTTAACCTCTACCACTTCAGCTGGAAGGCTATTCCATGCATCCACTATCCTCTCAGTAAAGTAATACTTCCTGATATTATTTTTAAACCTTTGTCCTTCTAATTTAAGACTATGTCCTCTTGTTGTGGTAGTTTTTCTTCTTTTAAATATAGTCTCCCCCTTTACTGTGGTGATACGCTTTATGTATTTAAATGTTTCTATCTTATCCCCCCTGTCTCGTCTTTCCTCCAAGCTATACATTTTAAGAAGACGTTAAGATGAAAGATATATCATCCACCAAATAATCTTATAGGGGATGAATGGGTCAGATCCCTTCAGAGTCCTGGTTAAAGAGTCACTTCAAGCACCATGACCACTTTAGTGATTTGAAGTGGTCATGGTACCTAGAGTCTGTATGTGCAGCATTTCACTATAACTATGTAACTCTCCCTCCAGCAGCGTCATTGGGTGTCCTTAGTCAACTTGGAACAAAAGTCTATAATCAATTCTGTACAAACTTGACTTCTGACACCAGCACGCCCTTGCTGATTCCATTATGCCAATGTCAGCAGAGCTCCCTCCTCTGTGCTGCCCCTGTCCTCCCTTCAGTCCACCCTCCCTAGTCTCTCTCCCTCCGTCAAAGGGTAGTAATGTCAGACAAGGAGGATCGGACTCAAGGAAGAACCTTGTCTCTGTGATGGAAAATATATATGATTTAAGCTTTTTTCTTTCTTTTTTTTTTTCTACCTTTGGGGTATTAGGCCCAGTGTTGAATTAACTTTCCAACTGGCAGCACTAGTTCGAACCTGGCCCAGATAATGTCACTCCAACACCACCTATCCCAGCCCCTTTTTATTTTCATGAAGTCAGTCCTTGTGTGGAAGCGAGTCACAGTGAAAGCTGCTCCCCATTAACCAACAGCAGAGAAACCACATAGAACCACATGCAGACTGATCTAGCCATTGTGTTGGGGATGCGGAGGCAACAAACCGGGTTAAGAAATACAAAAGAAAGACAGAACGAGAAGAAGGAAGGTGCGTGTTGTGGAAAGAATCTAGTGAGGCTTGCAGGGAAAGTGGCAATTGGAGCTGATGGGGAAATATCTGGAACGCGATACTAGAATCTCGGTGGTAGGTTGAACCCTTCCAAAATGGGTTGTGTAAAGTTGGCATGATAAACACCGTGTTGCACTTACCAATCCCGTAGGGTAGTCTATGCACAGAATGCTACGTTCGGTGTATTCACCAAGAGGGAATTAAATGATGCACTAACTTATTGTGCCCATTTCTTATGTCCTTAGAAAGTCCCCAGATGGCAGAACAGCAGTTAGAATTTTAAACTGTCCAGTACAATCCAAACCTGTTGGGTAGTATGCTAGTGAGTATTATCCAAGAAGTTGACTATTAACATTACTTGCAACAGTCCATGGCAAATGGTGAGATTAAATGGTGGAATCATGAAACTTCACCATTGTCACATTTTATAAAAAATCTGCACTTCCAACATGAGGATCCCAGATTAAAGCACTCAACAGGTGCTGAACATGAAGATGGGCCCGTCATTACTACCACTTGCCCTTCGCCAGAGAGACCAGAGGGCCCTTTGGAGGTGGACAACCCTGGCCTACTACGAACACCTTCATACTCTCTGAGGGAGTGGAAAGCTATTTATGGAAAGACCCGATATACGCGACACATATTTGCCCGACGAGGGAGACAAATGAGGCATCCGAGAGGCGCAAAGCATCTGGGGCCATCTCCCGTCTCGCTTAAACCCCCAACCGTGAAAGGGACTGTTCTGGAGCAGTTTCCTTCCTATGCACAATCACCCACATGGAACTCTCACCTGCTGTATCTCTGGGACGCCTGGCAGTCTCCATCAGCACCATCGGGCACTCCAATGGAATGCAGGGGCATTGGCTAAAGGACTCACCTGGAATACTGTTCCTCGCCCATGTGGCAATTTCTGGGACTCTCAACCCAACTCTCAACATTGTGTGGCTATTTTATTTATATATATGAGTGTATTAAATAAATAATCGTTTTTACTTTTGGATGATCCTGGTTTCCGATATCAGTTCATTGAATGGGGAGTGCAGTCCCGAATTTGCACAATGCTATGAAATTGAGTCAATATATTTTGACTCTACACTTGTGAGTACCCACGTAAAGATCACATATATTTTCTCTGAAACATCACAAACGATATTGCGCAATTTGGTGTATTTTTATTCATCTACAGACCCCAGGAACACATTGTAAGAAGGGTTTGGGGCCACCCGTACAGACTCAGAAGCCATTTAAACTAGAGCTAAGTCGACAGCTCTCCATTTACATCTTTCCTTGTCGATTTTCCAGTGACATTTTACCTCAAAAAATTGAAAAGGTGATTAATTCATTTTGTTTTTGTATAAGCGCTACATTCTTAATTTGTTTTGTCCACTATTATAGTTTGTCTAGAATGTGGTATAAACCAGTCATTCTCACTGTTAATTCAGTGCTTACACTGCCTCACACTCACCACATCTTTTCTTGAAAAGTTGTGTGCTTCATTACTGTTGAGGCATGTTAACCCAGCATGAACACCTGCCCTTTATTTTTATTTTTTTCTTATCTTCTCTAAAAACTGCACTACTCTAACCATGTCTAATCCTACTATACATGTCAGTTTACACAACCCTTTATTGTTACTCACACCTACTCCTCTTCTGATATGACTTGCAACACCCTGTTCACTATTCTGAAAAAAATTGTACAGTTCAATCATATGTCATGATATTGTCAGATTTGAAGTGCTTGTTATTGCTATCGGGGCATTGCAGACCTGTTTGTATTTCCTTTTGAAAGCAAAAATAAAGAATTCAAAAATAAAAAATAAAAAATCAGCACTTACATGAGGCATCCCGGAATACAGGGGAAGATCCAGAGTCTGGTCTCGGGAGGGGCACTACGAGATTGTTTTGTGTCGGCGGACAGACGTGGTGGCTTGCTCAGCGGAATGGAAGTGCAGCAGCCAAGCAGGGCTATTGGAAGCCCTCGCATCGCCTTCTATCACTGCCGCAGTGCACTGGCAGCTCTAGACTTTGTGAGGCCTTAGGTGAAACTCAAACATGACCCCTCCACTAACACCCATAGTGAAAAAATAAATAGGGGTTCATTGTGTGTATAAGGAGCTGTAGTTACATTGAAGGAGCTAGTCTCTGTATTCATCGTTCAGAGGCTTGCAGTGTCGCTTCTTCCTGTGCCGCTGCGTTGTAAGCTCTCTAACTGTAGTTATGGCATAATTTGCAAACTAAATTATTTAGCAATAAATGTATACTATTTGCAATTATGCTAATAATGCTAATCGTTTATACACAATTGCACGATTTGGTTGCATAGCCTGGCAGTTGTGTATATTTAAGTGCAGGTGTGAAGGGATTATTGGAAACAAAAGTGATAATTTTGATGGGCCTAGGGTCCTCTACCAGAGGCTTGGAGTTTGAGGGTTCTGCGCAGTATCTTAGCTGTTCCAAGAACTGCACTCTTCTGGACACAGATCTCAGATGTCCCACCTGGGAGTCACAGCCCCGAGTGCTCCTATCACAACTGGGACTACTACTGCCTTCACTTTCCACATCCTTTCTAGTTTTTCTTTCAGTCCTTGGTATTTGTCCACCTTCTCATGTTCCTGCTTCCTGATGTTATAGTCACTGGGTATTGCCACATCCACCATGAATGCAGTCTTCCGTTCCTTGTCTACCACCACAATATCTGGTTGGTTGGCCAGCACTTGCTTGTCTGTCTGGATCTTGAAGTCCTACGGGATCTTAGCCCTATATATATATATATATAAACAAAATAGGTATCTTGGCACTCACCCTTTCTCCAAATGAAGTTAATTTATGCCTGGGTGCAATCCCACATTGTAGATATATAGAAAAATAAAGCAAGAGATGCACTCTCAGGGCTTTTTAGGTGAATATAAAAGGATTTATTTCAATAAGTGATACATCAAAAAAATTACTGACGTTTCGGAAGACCCAAACGGGTCGAAAAACATTGGTCATTTTTTTTGATGTATCACTTATTGAAATAAATCCTTTTATATTCACCTAAAAAGCCCTGAGAGTGCATCTCTTGCTTTATATATATATATATATTATCCTATATGTTCTTTATATGTGTTTCTCCATATTTTGTATATGTATGTTTATTATATATATTATAAAAGATGCCACTTTACTTTTGCATTGCCTGCACCATACCACCATCACATTGCAGCCAGTCATGTATCTTACATGAGGCAAACAAGGCATTTGCCTTGGGCGGCACTTTGCAGGGGGGCGGCAAAAAAAGCCGCCCCAAACACCCAGGCAGATCCCTTGTTTGCCTCATGTCCTGGGGGGGCTCAAGAGCTGGGCACTTTTGATCCTCCCCACCCCCCGCCCCTCGAGGCGGGTGGCAGGCAGTGAGGGAGCATGCTCACTTGAGTTCTTCCTGCTCAGCTCCTTCGCGCGCCACTTAATGAAAACGGGAGCCGGAATATGACATCTATCAGTGTGTCAAATCAGTGAGTGTGTGTGTATGTCATTGTTTGTCAGTGTATATAAAAGTGTGTGTCTGTCAATGAGTGTATGCGTCTATCAGTGAGTGTGTGCGTCTGTCGGTGAGTGTGTGTCTGTCAGTGAGTGAGCGTCTGTCAGTCAAAGTGCGGCCTTGACAGGAACGGGTGGAGAAAATTTAAATTAAGGGGGGTGCCCGAGCACCATCCTACCTAGGGCAGGACAAATCCAAAATACACCATTGATTGCAGCCAGAGATGCACACACTAACACATGCATACATAAACACACTGTTACATGGACCTCATTTGAGATTTTCTTTGTGACTTGCCATGGTTTCCTTTGTGGTTATCTGAGAGAGAATTATATAGAATTTTGTGTATTTTGACCTTTGGCTTGTTATTTCCCTATTCTGATTTCCGGATGCCTTGACATTTGGCTTGTTATTTGACCATTCTTATTTCTGTATTCCTTGACCTTTGGCTTGCCTACCATTTACATACAGTCTCCTTTCCTGATCACGTCTTGTCATGTGTTCCTCTTTTGTAACTTTAAATATTCTCCTTGTTAATTAAGTTCTGTTTTTACTGTGTCCTGACAGTGACAGTGTGAGAGGCAGTGTTTGGAGGGTTATGGTGTTGTGGGGCAGTGTGTAGGAGGGTGTCATTGTGAGGGTGGCAGTATGTGGGAGGGTGATGGTGTTGGGTAAGGCCAGACTGGGAAAAAAATTAGGTCCGGGAATTTTTCAATTAGAGCGGTCCCCATCACTAATGACAAGCACGCCCCCTCTCAAAGTGAGCATGTTGGTTCAATGCGCAGAGCCCCGCTGAAGAGCTCTGGCATTAGAAAAAGGCCCTGAATTTGTTCTGCGCAGCACAAGCAAATGTAATAACATACTTGTGCTCTGTTTGCTTTTAAATTGTCTTTGGTGTCTCCACAAGTGGGATACCAGAGGACAAAAGGGCCAGGAAAGTGTATGGTGCATGTGTTTGGAGCCTGCTTGTGGGATTGCGTGTGTGTAGAGTGTGGTGTGGTATTGTGTAAATAGGTCAATTTCATTTGTGTTTGTGGTATAATATGTATGGCTAGGGACTGTAGAGAGTGTGTGTATAGGGGCATAGTGTTATAGGGGATGTAGCGAGTGTGTGCATACGGGCTGTAGTGTGTGTGTATAGGTGACGTAGTGTGTGTAGGGGTTGTAGAGAGGGTGTGTTTAGAGAATGTTGTATGTGTTTGCTGACAAGGAATGTAGTGTGTGTGTAGGTGGTGCAGTGTGTGTGTAGGAGATCTAGTGTGTAAAGGACCCAGAGTGTGTATAGAAGATTGTGTGTGTGTGTGTGTGTGTGTGTGTAGAGGATTAAGAGTGCATATAGGGTAAGGGATCTAGCGTGTATCTGGAGTGTAATGTGTGTAGTGGTGCAGTGTGTATATATATATTTGGACATATTGTATGTGTGAGGTGCGCAGTGTGTGTGTGTGTGTAAGAGGGGTGCTGTGTGTAAAGGTGTTTTTATCTGCCGTCACATTCTAGGTTTCTAATTTTCTTTGTCTGTTAACTCACTGAGGGTTATTTTATATATGTATATATGTGTGTGTGCTGTATATGTGTGGGAGTTAGCTGTTTGAGCGAGGGTGCTGTCTGTCTGAGGGAGCTGTGTCTGTCTGAGGGTGTTGTGTGCGTCTGAGGGTGTTTGTGTGCATCTGAGGGTCCTGTGTGAGAGTGAGGGTGCTGTGTGTCTGAGGGTGATGTGTGTGTCTGAGGGTGCTTTGTGTGTCTGAGGGTGCTATGTGTGTCTGGGGTGCTGTGTGTGTTTGGGTGCTGTGTGTGTCTGGGGGTGTGGTGTGTGTCTGGGGGTGTTGTTTGTGTCTGGGTGATGTGTGTGTCTGAGGGTGCTTTGTGTGTCTGAGGGTGCTGTGTGTTTCTGAGGGTGCTGTGTGTGTCTGGGGGTGCTGTGTGTGTCTGGGTGCTGTGTGTGTCGGGGTGCTGTGTGTGTCTGGGGGTGCTGTGTGTGTCTGGGTGCTGTGTGTGTCTGTGTGTGCTGGGTGCTGTGTGTGTCTGGGTGTTGTGTGTGTCTGGGTGCTGTGTGTGTCTGGGTGCTGTGTGTTGTGTGTGTCTGGGTGCTGTGTGTGTCTGTGGGTGCTGTGTGTGTCTGGGGGTGCTGTGTATGGGTGCTGTGTGTGTCTGGGGGTGCTGTGTATGGGGGTGTGAATGTATTTTTTATTTAAATTTAAATATTTATTTTATTAATAAAATATATATTTATATATCCCCCCCCCCCTCCCTTCTTACCTTTATCCTGGGAGGGGGGAGGAGGAGATCCGTTCTGCCTGGGGGGTGGGGAGCCATGCTGCCTTCCCTGGTGGTCCAGTGGTGAGAGTGAACTCTAACCTGTAGGTTAGAGTTCACTCTCGCGAGATCTGAGCGTTGCCGCGGCAACGCTCAGAATCCCGCGAGAGGACCCGGCGGAGCTGCTGGTTAGAGCTCCGCCGGTCCTCTCTCCTCCCTGCCTCCCTCCCTCACCCAGCCGGCGGCCGCATTTCCCTGTCTGTGGGCCGGTGAGGGAGATCTTTGATCTCCCCACCGGCCCACGGAGACACATAGCCGGGCCGGCGCTCGGGTAGCGCTGGCCCTGCAGGGGCCGGCCGGGGAGATCCCCTGCCGGCCTCGGCCCCACGGCCATCGCGGCCCACCGGGCATTTGCCCGGTATGCCCGATGGCCAGTCCGGGCCTGTCCCCAAGATACTATAAGCACTCCACAGGACACCATAAGCACTGTAGTTCCTTAGCTGCCACAGTTTGGCTGGGGTCTCGCCTTCTCTGCCCACCCTAGACCCAAGTCCTAGATC
>OW240923.1:115658237-115704414 GCA_933207985.1 Pelobates cultripes
GGACTCAAGGAAGAACCTTGTCTCTGTGATGGAAAATATATATGATTTAAGCTTTTTTCTTTCTTTTTTTTTTTCTACCTTTGGGGTATTAGGCCCAGTGTTGAATTAACTTTCCAACTGGCAGCACTAGTTCGAACCTGGCCCAGATAATGTCACTCCAACACCACCTATCCCAGCCCCTTTTTATTTTCATGAAGTCAGTCCTTGTGTGGAAGCGAGTCACAGTGAAAGCTGCTCCCCATTAACCAACAGCAGAGAAACCACATAGAACCACATGCAGACTGATCTAGCCATTGTGTTGGGGATGCGGAGGCAACAAACCGGGTTAAGAAATACAAAAGAAAGACAGAACGAGAAGAAGGAAGGTGCGTGTTGTGGAAAGAATCTAGTGAGGCTTGCAGGGAAAGTGGCAATTGGAGCTGATGGGGAAATATCTGGAACGCGATACTAGAATCTCGGTGGTAGGTTGAACCCTTCCAAAATGGGTTGTGTAAAGTTGGCATGATAAACACCGTGTTGCACTTACCAATCCCGTAGGGTAGTCTATGCACAGAATGCTACGTTCGGTGTATTCACCAAGAGGGAATTAAATGATGCACTAACTTATTGTGCCCATTTCTTATGTCCTTAGAAAGTCCCCAGATGGCAGAACAGCAGTTAGAATTTTAAACTGTCCAGTACAATCCAAACCTGTTGGGTAGTATGCTAGTGAGTATTATCCAAGAAGTTGACTATTAACATTACTTGCAACAGTCCATGGCAAATGGTGAGATTAAATGGTGGAATCATGAAACTTCACCATTGTCACATTTTATAAAAAATCTGCACTTCCAACATGAGGATCCCAGATTAAAGCACTCAACAGGTGCTGAACATGAAGATGGGCCCGTCATTACTACCACTTGCCCTTCGCCAGAGAGACCAGAGGGCCCTTTGGAGGTGGACAACCCTGGCCTACTACGAACACCTTCATACTCTCTGAGGGAGTGGAAAGCTATTTATGGAAAGACCCGATATACGCGACACATATTTGCCCGACGAGGGAGACAAATGAGGCATCCGAGAGGCGCAAAGCATCTGGGGCCATCTCCCGTCTCGCTTAAACCCCCAACCGTGAAAGGGACTGTTCTGGAGCAGTTTCCTTCCTATGCACAATCACCCACATGGAACTCTCACCTGCTGTATCTCTGGGACGCCTGGCAGTCTCCATCAGCACCATCGGGCACTCCAATGGAATGCAGGGGCATTGGCTAAAGGACTCACCTGGAATACTGTTCCTCGCCCATGTGGCAATTTCTGGGACTCTCAACCCAACTCTCAACATTGTGTGGCTATTTTATTTATATATATGAGTGTATTAAATAAATAATCGTTTTTACTTTTGGATGATCCTGGTTTCCGATATCAGTTCATTGAATGGGGAGTGCAGTCCCGAATTTGCACAATGCTATGAAATTGAGTCAATATATTTTGACTCTACACTTGTGAGTACCCACGTAAAGATCACATATATTTTCTCTGAAACATCACAAACGATATTGCGCAATTTGGTGTATTTTTATTCATCTACAGACCCCAGGAACACATTGTAAGAAGGGTTTGGGGCCACCCGTACAGACTCAGAAGCCATTTAAACTAGAGCTAAGTCGACAGCTCTCCATTTACATCTTTCCTTGTCGATTTTCCAGTGACATTTTACCTCAAAAAATTGAAAAGGTGATTAATTCATTTTGTTTTTGTATAAGCGCTACATTCTTAATTTGTTTTGTCCACTATTATAGTTTGTCTAGAATGTGGTATAAACCAGTCATTCTCACTGTTAATTCAGTGCTTACACTGCCTCACACTCACCACATCTTTTCTTGAAAAGTTGTGTGCTTCATTACTGTTGAGGCATGTTAACCCAGCATGAACACCTGCCCTTTATTTTTATTTTTTTCTTATCTTCTCTAAAAACTGCACTACTCTAACCATGTCTAATCCTACTATACATGTCAGTTTACACAACCCTTTATTGTTACTCACACCTACTCCTCTTCTGATATGACTTGCAACACCCTGTTCACTATTCTGAAAAAAATTGTACAGTTCAATCATATGTCATGATATTGTCAGATTTGAAGTGCTTGTTATTGCTATCGGGGCATTGCAGACCTGTTTGTATTTCCTTTTGAAAGCAAAAATAAAGAATTCAAAAATAAAAAATAAAAAATCAGCACTTACATGAGGCATCCCGGAATACAGGGGAAGATCCAGAGTCTGGTCTCGGGAGGGGCACTACGAGATTGTTTTGTGTCGGCGGACAGACGTGGTGGCTTGCTCAGCGGAATGGAAGTGCAGCAGCCAAGCAGGGCTATTGGAAGCCCTCGCATCGCCTTCTATCACTGCCGCAGTGCACTGGCAGCTCTAGACTTTGTGAGGCCTTAGGTGAAACTCAAACATGACCCCTCCACTAACACCCATAGTGAAAAAATAAATAGGGGTTCATTGTGTGTATAAGGAGCTGTAGTTACATTGAAGGAGCTAGTCTCTGTATTCATCGTTCAGAGGCTTGCAGTGTCGCTTCTTCCTGTGCCGCTGCGTTGTAAGCTCTCTAACTGTAGTTATGGCATAATTTGCAAACTAAATTATTTAGCAATAAATGTATACTATTTGCAATTATGCTAATAATGCTAATCGTTTATACACAATTGCACGATTTGGTTGCATAGCCTGGCAGTTGTGTATATTTAAGTGCAGGTGTGAAGGGATTATTGGAAACAAAAGTGATAATTTTGATGGGCCTAGGGTCCTCTACCAGAGGCTTGGAGTTTGAGGGTTCTGCGCAGTATCTTAGCTGTTCCAAGAACTGCACTCTTCTGGACACAGATCTCAGATGTCCCACCTGGGAGTCACAGCCCCGAGTGCTCCTATCACAACTGGGACTACTACTGCCTTCACTTTCCACATCCTTTCTAGTTTTTCTTTCAGTCCTTGGTATTTGTCCACCTTCTCATGTTCCTGCTTCCTGATGTTATAGTCACTGGGTATTGCCACATCCACCATGAATGCAGTCTTCCGTTCCTTGTCTACCACCACAATATCTGGTTGGTTGGCCAGCACTTGCTTGTCTGTCTGGATCTTGAAGTCCTACGGGATCTTAGCCCTATATATATATATATATAAACAAAATAGGTATCTTGGCACTCACCCTTTCTCCAAATGAAGTTAATTTATGCCTGGGTGCAATCCCACATTGTAGATATATAGAAAAATAAAGCAAGAGATGCACTCTCAGGGCTTTTTAGGTGAATATAAAAGGATTTATTTCAATAAGTGATACATCAAAAAAATTACTGACGTTTCGGAAGACCCAAACGGGTCGAAAAACATTGGTCATTTTTTTTGATGTATCACTTATTGAAATAAATCCTTTTATATTCACCTAAAAAGCCCTGAGAGTGCATCTCTTGCTTTATATATATATATATATTATCCTATATGTTCTTTATATGTGTTTCTCCATATTTTGTATATGTATGTTTATTATATATATTATAAAAGATGCCACTTTACTTTTGCATTGCCTGCACCATACCACCATCACATTGCAGCCAGTCATGTATCTTACATGAGGCAAACAAGGCATTTGCCTTGGGCGGCACTTTGCAGGGGGGCGGCAAAAAAAGCCGCCCCAAACACCCAGGCAGATCCCTTGTTTGCCTCATGTCCTGGGGGGGCTCAAGAGCTGGGCACTTTTGATCCTCCCCACCCCCCGCCCCTCGAGGCGGGTGGCAGGCAGTGAGGGAGCATGCTCACTTGAGTTCTTCCTGCTCAGCTCCTTCGCGCGCCACTTAATGAAAACGGGAGCCGGAATATGACATCTATCAGTGTGTCAAATCAGTGAGTGTGTGTGTATGTCATTGTTTGTCAGTGTATATAAAAGTGTGTGTCTGTCAATGAGTGTATGCGTCTATCAGTGAGTGTGTGCGTCTGTCGGTGAGTGTGTGTCTGTCAGTGAGTGAGCGTCTGTCAGTCAAAGTGCGGCCTTGACAGGAACGGGTGGAGAAAATTTAAATTAAGGGGGGTGCCCGAGCACCATCCTACCTAGGGCAGGACAAATCCAAAATACACCATTGATTGCAGCCAGAGATGCACACACTAACACATGCATACATAAACACACTGTTACATGGACCTCATTTGAGATTTTCTTTGTGACTTGCCATGGTTTCCTTTGTGGTTATCTGAGAGAGAATTATATAGAATTTTGTGTATTTTGACCTTTGGCTTGTTATTTCCCTATTCTGATTTCCGGATGCCTTGACATTTGGCTTGTTATTTGACCATTCTTATTTCTGTATTCCTTGACCTTTGGCTTGCCTACCATTTACATACAGTCTCCTTTCCTGATCACGTCTTGTCATGTGTTCCTCTTTTGTAACTTTAAATATTTTCCTTGTTAATTAAGTTCTGTTTTTACTGTGTCCTGACAGTGACAGTGTGAGAGGCAGTGTTTGGAGGGTTATGGTGTTGTGGGGCAGTGTGTAGGAGGGTGTCATTGTGAGGGTGGCAGTATGTGGGAGGGTGATGGTGTTGGGTAAGGCCAGACTGGGAAAAAAATTAGGTCCGGGAATTTTTCAATTAGAGCGGTCCCCATCACTAATGACAACACGCCCCCTCTCAAAGTGAGCATGTTGGTTCAATGCGCAGAGCCCCGCTGAAGAGCTCTGGCATTAGAAAAAGGCCCTGAATTTGTTCTGCGCAGCGCAAGCAAATGTAATAACATACTTGTGCTCTGTTTGCTTTTAAATTGTCTTTGGTGTCTCCACAAGTGGGATACCAGAGGACAAAAGGGCCAAGAAAGTGTATGGTGCATGTGTTTGGAGCCTGCTTGTGGGATTGCGTGTGTGTAGAGTGCGGTGTGGTATTGTGTAAATAGGTCAATTTCATTTGTGTTTGTGGTATAATATGTATGGCTAGGGACTGTAGAGAGTGTGTGTATAGGGGCATAGTGTTATAGGGGATGTAGCGAGTGTGTGCTTACGGGCTGTAGTGTGTGTGTATAGGTGACGTAGTGTGTGTAGGGGTTGTAGAGAGGGTGTGTTTAGAGAATGTTGGATGTGTTTGCTTAAAAGGAATGTAGTGTGTGTGTAGGTGGTGCAGTGTGTGTGTAGGAGATCTAGTGTGTAAAGGACCCAGAGTGTGTATAGAAGATTGTGTGTGTGTGTGTGTGTGTGTGTGTAGAGGATTAAGAGTGCATATAGGGTAAGGGATCTAGCGTGTATCTGGAGTGTAATGTGTGTAGTGGTGCAGTGTGTATATATATATTTGGACATATTGTATGTGTGAGGTGCGCAGTGTGTGTGTGTGTGTAAGAGGGGTGCTGTGTGTAAAGGTGTTTTTATCTGCCGTCACATTCTAGGTTTCTAATTTTCTTTGTCTGTTAACTCACTGAGGGTTATTTTATATATGTATATATGTGTGTGTGCTGTATATGTGTGGGAGTTAGCTGTTTGAGCGAGGGTGCTGTCTGTCTGAGGGAGCTGTGTCTGTCTGAGGGTGTTGTGTGCGTCTGAGGGTGTTTGTGTGCATCTGAGGGTCCTGTGTGAGAGTGAGGGTGCTGTGTGTCTGAGGGTGATGTGTGTGTCTGAGGGTGCTTTGTGTGTCTGAGGGTGCTATGTGTGTCTGGGGTGCTGTGTGTGTTTGGGTGCTGTGTGTGTCTGGGGGTGTGGTGTGTGTCTGGGGGTGTTGTTTGTGTCTGGGTGATGTGTGTGTCTGAGGGTGCTTTGTGTGTCTGAGGGTGCTGTGTGTTTCTGAGGGTGCTGTGTGTGTCTGGGGGTGCTGTGTGTGTCTGGGTGCTGTGTGTGTCGGGGTGCTGTGTGTGTCTGGGGGTGCTGTGTGTGTCTCGGGGTGCTGTCTGTGTCTGGGGGTGCTGTGTGTGTCTGGGTGCTGTGTGTGTCTGGGAGTGCTGTGTGTGTCTGGGTGTTCACTCTCGCGAGATCTGAGTGTTGCCGTGGTAACCGTGGCAACGCTCAGACCTTGTGAAAGGAACCCGGCGGAGCTGCTGGCTAGAGCTCCACCGGGTCCTCTCCTGCCTCCCTCACTCTCCAGCCAGCAGCCGCATATCAGTGCCTCTGGGCTGGTGAGGGAAATCTTTGATCTCCCCACCGGCCCATGAAGGCACACAGCAGGGCCGGCGCTCGGATTGCGCTGGCCCTGCAGGGGACGCCCGGGGAGATCCTGTGATCTCCCCTGCCAGCCTCGGCCCACGGCCATAGCGGCCCACCGAGCATTTGCCCGGTATGCCCGATGGCCAGTCCGGAACTGGTGTTGGGGGAGCAGTGTGTGTGAGGGTTACAGTGTGGGGAAGCAGTGTTTGAAGGTGTGACTGTGTTGGCGGGTGCATTGTGTGGAAGGGTGACAGTGTGTGTGGGCAGTGTGTGGAGGGGTGACAGTGTAGGGGTGCACTGTGTGGAGTGTGACAATTTCAGTGGGGTTATATTTTTACAGGTCTGACAGTGTTGGGGAGCAGTGAGTGGATGGTAACAATGTGTGTGTGCGGAGGTTGACACTGTTGGGGAGCAGTGTGTGGGGAGGCTGTGGTTTAGTGACCAGCCTCCCCACATTGAAATACCTTTTCATTTATTTCCTGGTGGTCTAGCTCTCCTGTCAGAGCCGCAGATCATGTGATAGGTGTCTCTCGAATGTCAGAGCATTGCTATGGTAGGTGGGCACACCATAAAGAGGACACTAATGCTTTTAATGCCTGACATCTCTGAAGAAGTCCCAAGAGGCACAGAATGCTTTAGTGTCCTATTTGGAGTGACCTCCTATTTCGAGTGACCTCCTTTGTATTTTGAATTAAATCTTATTTGAATTACGCCGCCTGGCTCCAGAACTGAACTTCATTGTGTTAGCAGCAATCGTTAACTCTTTAATATACGTTAAAAAAAACAAAAAAAACAGCACCAGTAAAAAATAGGCAAACGCCCAATGTAATTATGGATAGAATCCCTTTCCCTTTTTATTTTATTCCCTCTACCTGTTTTTTATTTTATTTTTATTGTATTTATTTTTCCCTCTACAGTTTTTTATTTTATTTTTATTGTATTTATTTTTCCTCTACCTGTTTTTTATTTTATTTTTATTGTATTTATTTTTCCTCTACCTGTTTTTTATTTTATTTTTATTGTATTTATTTTTCCTCTACCTGTGTTTTATTTAATTTTTATTGTATTTCCTTACTATGATGTTATACTGTGTTGATGTGATGTTTACACACTGTATCCATCCAGCTGGGCAGAGTTTGACCCTATTATTTCCCAATGGAATCATCTTGTTACAATGTATCGAGTGCTGACATTCCAAAATAGAACGCTGTCATAACACACGCTCAGAGCTGTCACTTCCGGTTCCCCCCTTCCGGGCTGTGCCTGTCTGCTGGAGAGAAGATGGCGGCGGCCGGTGAAGCTGTGCGGCTGGAGAGAGGTGAGCTGGCGAGCTGTGCAGCCCTGGGGGGTCAGCCAGGAGACCCTGTGATAATAGCAATGCGCTGATTAACAAGCATCCCCCCTCCTCAGCTCACAGACCTTCTCACAGCCTCCCTCCAAGTCATAAGCCAGAGCTTCATTTATTACTCTGTGACCCAGCAGGCGCTGAGCATCATGGGACATGTAGTCCCCTGCCTCTGCAGTGCCAAAGCTGCCCAGTCCCTGGTCCAGGTGTCATTAATTAACCTTAATTTCCTGCCTGGATAATCCAGTGCCAGTGAGGGTTATATTGTTACAGGTCTGCAGTAATGTGTTAAAGCCAGTGCCAGTGAGGGTTATAGCGTTACAGGTCTGCAGTAATGTGTTAAAGCCAGTGCCAGTGAGGGTTATATTGTTACAGGTCTGCAGTAATGTGTTAAAGCCAGTGCCAGTGAGGGTTATAGTGTTACAGGTCTGCAGTAATGTGTTAAAGTCAGTGCCAGGGAGGGTTATATTGTTACAGGTCTGCAGTAATGTGTTAAAGCCAGTGCCAGGGAGGGTTATATTGTTACAGGTCTGCAGTAATGTGTTAAAGTCAGTGCCAGGGAGGGTTATATTGTTACAGGTCTGCAGTAATGTGTTAAGCCAGTGAGGGTTATATTGTTACAGGTCTGCAGTAATGTGTTAAAGCCAGTGAGGGTTATATTGTTACAGGTCTGCAGTAATGTGTTAAAGCCAGTGAGGGTTATAGTGTTACAGGTCTGCAGTAATGTGTTAAGCCAGTGAGGGTTATAGTGTTACAGGTCTGCAGTAATGTGTTAAAGCCAGTGCCAGTGAGGGTTATAGCGTTACAGGTCTGCAGTAATGTGTTAAAGCCAGTGCCAGTGAGGGTTATATTGTTACAGGTCTGCAGTAATGTGTTAAAGCCAGTGCCAGTGAGGGTTATAGTGTTACAGGTCTGCAGTAATGTGTTAAAGTCAGTGCCAGGGAGGGTTATATTGTTACAGGTCTGCAGTAATGTGTTAAAGCCAGTGCCAGGGAGGGTTATATTGTTACAGGTCTGCAGTAATGTGTTAAAGTCAGTGCCAGGGAGGGTTATATTGTTACAGGTCTGCAGTAATGTGTTAAGCCAGTGAGGGTTATATTGTTACAGGTCTGCAGTAATGTGTTAAAGCCAGTGAGGGTTATATTGTTACAGGTCTGCAGTAATGTGTTAAAGCCAGTGAGGGTTATAGTGTTACAGGTCTGCAGTAATGTGTTAAGCCAGTGAGGGTTATAGTGTTACAGGTCTGCAGTAATGTGTTAAAGCCAGTGCCAGGGAGGGCTATATTGTTGCAGGTCTGCAGTAATGTGTTAAAGCCAGTGCCAGTGAGGGTTATATTGTTACAGGTCTGCAGTAATGTGTTAAAGCCAGTGCCAGGGAGGGTTATATTGTTACAGGTCTGCAGTAATGTGTTAAGCCAGTGCCAGTGAGGGTTATATTGTTACAGGTCTGCAGTAATGTGTTAAGCCAGTGCCAGGGAGGGTTATATTGTTACAGGTCTGCAGTAATGTGTTTAAGCCAGTGCCAGTGAGGGCTATATTGTTGCAGGTCTGCAGTAATGTGTTAAAGCCAGTGCCAGTGAGGGTTATATTGTTACAGGTCTGCAGTAATGTGTTAAAGCCAGTGCCAGGGAGGGTTATATTGTTACAGGTCTGCAGTAATGTGTTAAAGCCAGTGCCAGGGAGGGTTATATTGTTACAGGTCTGCAGTAATGTGTTAAGCCAGTGAGGGTTATATTGTTACAGGTCTGCAGTAATGTGTTAAGCCAGTGAGGGTTATAGTGTTACAGGTCTGCAGTAATGTGTTAAAGCCAGTGCCAGGGAGGGTTATATTGTTGCTGATCGGCAGTAATGTGTGTGTTTATTTCTAACAGTGTCTGTAACTGTATCTGTGTCTTTTTGTTACCGTTTTGGAAACCCATGTTGGTCTTTTAATTTATTATTTGTGTTACTGGAGCAGTTGGAGTTGCCGTCTGAGAGCATTTCCTAATCACGGGGTTGGCAATGTATTAGCCTGTGCTAATCCTTGTAGTGGACACACTGGTGGAGATTTTCAAAGTCTTCTGAAATGTGTGTTTATTTTAATCTGTATTTGTTAAATGTTTCTAAGACTTGTCCAAAAATTGTCAGCTTATTTGTTTTCTATCTATCTAAAAACATTGCCCTGGTGTCCTTAATATAAGTAGTGAAACCTCAAGGTTTATCTAAATGCAGAGCATTGCAGCTGTCATTGACAAGGTGAACAGTGGACTCAGGTTAATTGTCAAACTATTAGCAAACAGTTTGCTAACAGTGGGAGGAGGGCTCTGTAGTGGTTATGGTACTTGGAGTGCTTGTTTGAATAGAGAAGTGAAACAGAACACTTTTTTTTTTGGTAGAAAAGTTGATGTAAACATTGATACATCTTTAGCATTGCTTAAAAATGGCATAAATCCAAAAATTACGATTAGGCCCAAAAGAAGCAATAGACAAAATAAATAAATGTGTCTCATAAATTGGTTAAAATATGCAGACAAACTGTGCACAATAGTCTGACACTTTGATAAATCTCCTCCATAATAGCTCACAATGTATTTTTTTATTTATTTTTTTAGTATAGGCTTAGGGTCACTGCGTCTGTTTCCGGTATTTATTTTTCAATACTTATCTAGTTCTAAGACAGACAGTGTTGCTGTCAGTTTTCCTTTAAAGATAACCGTGCTGTTGCATTTCCAGTCCTTGCTGTGGGGCTGAGTTGTAACAGAGTCTTCCTGGGAGAATTTCAAATTTAGAGTTAAAATACCCAAACAGAAAACATTCCACTAATCCGCTATGGCTCCAGTTCAGCTACTTTGATCGTAAAAGGGTAACTTACTCCAACCAAAAAGACAGCGTTGTTATAATAAAACACTGTTTTTGGTTAGAGTAACCCTTGGTGTCATAGAGACAATAGAAGATAAATATGCACAGAGTAAGCCTTGTTAAACCCAAAACACTTGTTCCATCTCACCAATGATGCTGCCGCACGTAAAGTTACACACACCGCTTGCAGCACTGGGCTTTTACTCTGATTGTACTTACAGACTCTAAGCACCATAACCACTTTTAAATCAGTCAAGTTTCAGTAACCATATACACTTGGAAATTCACTTTGAACTCCCAACAATTCTCAATTTAGTGAGTAACGCTGTTTGTGTCCCTGCCTCCACCACACTCTCTGGTGGTAGTATGGAGTAAGGAAGCTTTGCTTACAGCAGTTCCTGCACTGTTAGGGGGCCTCTATTTATAGGCCCTCTGCAGAAATACATAGGGACAAATACATTGTGACAAAGTAACTTGTTTCTCCACAGAAACAGAAATATGCAGCAGAACAAAGTTAGAGGTCCGTTAAAGCCATGCAAGGTTGGATGGTGGGATATGGATAATTTGGAAGTGCAATCTGCAAAGTCCCTCAGTAACCCCAGGTTTTGTCAGAACACTCAAGCAGTTTGACAGAAGACTGAGGAATTGCCCCCAAATACTCTCTGCACAACAACTAATACCACAAGCTATGATACTTTGAGTTCTCCTTTCAATGTACTAGCAGAAAGTATCTCTAGACAATAAGTCTTAATTGCAGGATTCTATATTATAGCGGTGATGTATGAGACATGCAGCCAAACGTCGCTCGTTTGTGCATCACATATGGTTAGTTGTTAAACGTTTTTTTGTTTTTTTTTCTATACAAGAAGTATGAAATTGTTGTTACATGGAATTCTTATTTCATTTGTTTCTTTTGCTACTATTTATTTTGTTTGTACTTTGCTTTAGAGGTTTAACACATGGTTCAAAAATTCCACTGGTGCACTCCTGTTTGGCTTGTAAAAATTGAGGCTGTGCGTGTTATATTTGCAGTGTATTAATTTTATTTTTCTTACTGGGCTTCTAGCAGTGCGAGCAGTAATTAACTTGTTGAGCAAGAGCAGTGTCTTTTCTATATGTGCTTCTCTGTGTAGTCCCACAGATGGATTGTTGCTGGACTTGTCAATCAGTATAAAATTCAGAGTCTCAGCTCCAATGCACTTTCCTCCTCCTTGTAAATAGTATAAATTGACATAGCCCCTCAGTTAGGACAGGCAGGGAATAATGAGTTTTCAGAATCCCCCCTTTTTCTATGTGGCTCTGGGTCCCAGGACACCAGAAGAGGTGAGAGGGGCACGTCAGTGAGCTCCTGTCCAATGACTGATTCTACAGAAGCTATTGTGTCAATTTTGTCCCACAAGAGTCCAGGTGATTTTTCCAAGAATTCTTACTAAATAGAAAATATTATGTTTGTGTGTATATATACACTATTTGTGGTCAGGGCAATATTGCCATGATGGTAACGTAACCCATGATTCGTATACAACAGAAACATAGATAATAGCACCAGTCGGTTGTGGTGTGCCGGAACCGACAATGTAGTAGGCCTGTAATAAGGAGGGCCCACCTTAGATAGTGATGTGAAGGGAGTGGTGGAAGGGTTAACTCGCCAGACCAACAATAGTAAAATGTGGGAGGATTGGCAGCCCTTATAAAGGGGACCCAACCTTAAATTTGTGGTCAGGGCAATTGCCATGGGGGTAGCATAACACATGATTCGTATACAATAGAAAAATAGATAACACCAGTCGGTTGTGGTGTGCTGGAACCGACAATGCAGTAGGTCTGTAACAAAGAGGGCAAAAAGAAGTGTACCATCCAAAATTTTATTCATACTGAAAACATCAATTATTTGGACAAATCATGAAATGCCTGTCGTAACTTATTAACTGGGTTTGGTATATATAAGGTGGAAGCAGAAGATTTCCAGCGTCCTATTGTTTTAATTATATAAGCTATGCGATAAGAATTTCCTGAGTAATGACTTGCGTTTATGCCAAGTCTTGTCAATAGTATAGGTACATAAAGCATAAATGTGGTCGTGGTAAGAGTGGAACCGTGTAGTTCTAATAGTGGTTGATGTGAAAGGTGTTGAAATATGTGTCCAAAACCTTAACCGGGCACCATTTATTAGATGTCAACCGTGAGTCCCATTTGACTGGTTTTGGAATGGTGAGGGGAAAGAATATAATGTAGATAAAGGATTATATATACACTACACAAAAACGTATAGCTGGAAGAATTCCCTGGTGTACCTCACAGACACCCGAGAAACAATGTACAATAGTAAGAAAGTGGAAAAACACCCAGAATACATGTAAATTAATATATAAAATATACAACAACCTGATGGAAAATGTAATCCATATGGATTCTGTATAAAAATCAGAGATCCAACATAGCGTAATACAGTAAAAAAACTTAGCAATATATAAATATAGGTGATTGTAGATACACTCACAAACACACGTAGAATATGGCTTCTCGCCTACTCAGGAGCAATATATGATGGTGATACGACTGGAAAATCCTCTCAATGGAACATATGGAAATAAAGGAAATCACAGATAGTGAAGTTTGTTGTTAAAATACAAAATCACAATTTATTGGTCACACTTACATGTGTGTATAGCACAAAGAGCATATCTCTCAGTAACCTTGGAACTCCATGCAGTATGGTCCTCAATCCAAAATAGGAAGTGGCAGGAGGGGTTATCAAAGAGCAGCCAAAATACAGATATATACAGATTAAAAACAATATAAAATAACAATGTGGAAATAAAGTCCATACATAGGGATTTATGTATGGACTTTATTTCCACATTGTTATTAAGAATCCATAAAAAGCAAGATATATGGCTGGGTTTTTTTTAAGCACCATATTGGTTGTATGTTCCAATGGAGCTGTATCTAACAGGTCAGATAATGACTGGAATATTTTGTGGATGGGTAGTCTTTTATGGGGTAGATGTGTCTGATTTTTGGATTCCCTTCAGCAGTGTTTTGATCTGGTATGATAAAAGGAATCCTGTTTTGTTGTGGTGTTGTATTACCATGTGGTGTTAAATGCCCGTTAATACAGATAACCTTAAATTAATGTGGCAAAAGGAAGTAAACCCCAGCATGGTTTCCAAAGCAAAAATGTCCTGTACTTGAAATTCCGCCAAGAACATAGTGAAAACGTGAAAGGCCCTATCATAGGACTTCCTAGAGCTAACTGAAAGTGCCTGGTGGGAAAGGTTAATCCAGGATCATGTCCTGAAAAGGAGCGGTAGGTAGAGTCTGGAGGAAGGCATGAAAGTGAAAACGAGATAAGCTATATTCATGACACCCAGAATGTGAATACAGGTGATGAAAAATTGTCTGGTGGCCGCCACCCAGGTGAGTCTCCTTTTAAACCTCATAATAACCAACAAGGAAGACTGGCCTTTATTTACGATGTGGCCAGGTTGTCGGAATAACATCTGACAGATTGGCCCACCCAGTCTGTTCCCCAAGCGATAGCAGCGGCCACGATTGGGTACAGTTCAAACATAGCAGATGTAGTGGAGAAGCCAGGAAGAGAACTAATTTCTCTAGACCATGTGCCTCACAGCCACTTGTTACCCCAGATGGTAGCGAAACCAGTGTTGGCTGCCGGATCTGTCCAGAGTGTATGAAAATTGTCTGAAATTGGGGGTATAAACATGGTGTGTCCGTTCCAGGAGGTGAGAAAAGTGTGCCACATGCGTATATCGGCCATCGTATGTGTGTCGTCTGAGGGGAGGTTTGGGAATAAAGAAAGTAACCGTGGGATAAAAGATCTACTTTTGGGAATTTCAGTTACAAGAACCTAGTTGTAAGTACAATTCAGTGCTCGCTAGGGTGCGCCCAATTTTATCCTGGGTAAGACTTGCCTGCATGTGAACTGAATCAAGTTGAATCCCCAGAAAATGTATAACTGTGTCCGGACCTTTCGTCTTTTTAGGAGAGACCGGGTATACTCAGGGATTCCAATAGAGTTAACATTTGTTTCAGGCTGGCAGGGGGAAGTGAGTTTATTTCTGTAGTGAGGAAATCTTCCAAATAGTAAATTACAGTCGGACATCTGCAGACATTAATGGCCCAGATGGCATTGTCAATTGTGGAATATTGCAGTGAGAATTCGTCAGAGGGTATGAGGGAATTAAGACTGGGGACTGTGGAGGAATGTGGTTCCAATAAGTCTCTGATTAGTCTGTGTTTATGTGGTAAAAAATAGGGATTGTACTTTGTCGTACCTGTGATAGAATCATAAATGATGATTCTTAGTAGAAATTAGTGGAAGGTAGGATAGTAGTGGATACTTAAGTAAACCCAAACCCTAGGAGTGAGGGGAGAATTTGGTGAATGAAGACCTTGTGAAATGAAAACAGTCTGGTCTGAAATTGACACCTACGAAAATATCAAGCTATTAACGAAAAACCAGGAGGGATTATCTAAATAAGCCAAGTTTATACCAATTTTACCAACCTAAATTGACAGTATAGAGAAGTTTACAGGACAAATTCCTCTGACTAATATTCCTGCAATACACCTGCAGGTTAGAACATCAAAAGGACATGAGATGCCAGCCAAATAGCAGGATCGGTATACCAGAAGTAAAATTGCTATTTATATGAATGGAACAACCACGAGTTAATTATAATCTAACTGTAATATCTAGCTTAACCAGTAGGGCCACCGGTCACGAAGTAACATACAAATGTTCAACCGAAAAATGCTGGAAACAGGCAATCTGGAAGAATCGTGCGAACAGCCTATGCTTAAACAGCTGTTTTGCCCATTTCTACTGCAATACATCACACGGTTCGTATGAATTCATACGAATGAAATAAGCCGAACCGGGGGTGGGAGGGGTCATTAACCGTGTGGTTGAAAGAAAACAAAAAGCCTTTATAACGGGACTAAAGCATATGCGTGCATGTGAAAGTGCCGAAACACATATATATTATGAAATGGTAAGGGGGAGAGAGAGAGAGGAAAAACTTGGGTCTGACTTATGGTAGAAACGAGCAGTTCTGATACCAGTCTTCGAGCAAGCCGGAGGGCAGCGATGCTGTATAGTTTGGCAAGTGGTCAGATATGCAGAATTTAAACAGAACAGGAGCAGGAAATCAGGACACGAGGAAACTGCAGGAGACCGCAAAATGTCGACCCGAAGTAGTCACTCAACTCGCCAGACCAACAATGGTAAAGTGGGGGAGGATTGCCAGCCCTTATAATGGGATCCCAAGACCCTCCCACATCTACAGGCTCAGCCTTAATTATGGACAAAATATTTCAACGCACCTCTTAATTATTGAACTCAGGTGTTAAAATCAGATCCATTGCCACAGGTGTATCAAGCACCAAGCCGAACATTTGTGAAAGAAATGGGTCATTCTGAAGAGCTGCGTGAATTTTAGTGTGGTAATGTAATATAAGGCTACCTTTGCAATAAGTCAGCTCATGAAATTTCATCCCCGCTATATATTTCATAGTCAACTGTATGTGATGTAAGTGGTCACAGAGTGCTGAGACGCACGGTGCGTAAAAGTCACCAAAGCTCTTCTGATGCCATAGTTGTATAGTTCCAAATTTCCACTGGCATTAATAACTGTGCAATAGGAGTTTCATGGAATGGGTTTCCATCGCCGAGCAACTGCATGCAAGTCTCACATCACCAAGTACAATGCCAAGCATCGGATCCAGTGGTGTAAAGCACGCCACCACTGGACTCTGGAGCAATGGAAATGTCTTCTGTGGAGTGACAAAATATGCTTCTCTGTTTGGCAGTCGTATGGGCAATTCTGGTTTTGGTGGATTCCTGGAGAGTGTTAACTTTGGTGGAGAAGGGATGGGGCTGTTTTTCAGGAGTTGAGCTAAGCCCCTTATGTCAAGTGAAGAGAAATCTTAATGCTTCAGCATACCAAGACATTTTGGACAATGCTATGCTTCCAACTTTGTAGATTTGGGAAGGCCCTTTTCTATTTCATCAGGACTGTGCCCCAATGCACTAAGCAAGGTCTGTAAAGACATGGTTGGATGAGTTTGGTGTGGAGGAACATGACATGTCTGCACAGAGCCCTTACCTATCAAACGCCTTTGGGATGAACGTGAACAGAGATTATGAGCCAGTCCTTCTTGTCCAACATCAAATGCTCTACTGGATGAATGGGCAGAAATTCCCACAGAAACATTACGAAATCTTGTGGCAAGCCTTTCCAGAAGAGGGGAAGTGGTTATAGCTGCAATGGTGGACAAACTATATATTTATGTATTTAGAATGCAATGCCAGAGGTTCCTGTTGGTGTAATGGTCAGGTGCCCCAATACATTTTATCCATATAGCGCATGTGTGTATACTTATTGTTAATTTGAAAAATTACTTAATACTTTCAGAATCATAAAATTACCTTATCCCCTAGTGTTTTTAGCGTTTCTCCTTCCTTGTCCTTTTAGTCAAATACATTCCTGGTTATATTATATTTTAGACGTAATATAGCTGTGAAAACACATGAACCATTTCGAATGGTGTGTCCTGTCACCTGAATTAATGAGCCAAATGTTTCCATGTAAGTTTATAAGCATTTATTGCCGTTCTCAGAGGTGCAGTGCTTTGACTGAGAGCCGAATTGTTTGGATCCATTCACCTGTATGAATCCTTCCCCTGGCCATTGGCAATGCATCACACTATCATCTCTCCCCATACGCCTGTACCATATGGCCCAACTATATGCATTAATCATTATGGCCTCTTTGTTTGCCTCTGATCTTGCACAACCTGAAACCTGTCTCCTTCATGGTTCTGAGCTTCTAATAATGAGTTATATCACGTGACGTTCACCAACAGACTCAAAAACATAATAGACAGGTCAACATAAACTCAGACGTGGCCTAGGCTGTCATATTGATGAATGTGTGGAAATTTGAGCTCAATACTGGAGAGATGGGCCAGTGATCTGCATTGCTTTGGTGCACAAGTAGACAGTTTTGTGCAACAAAAGTACTTTTGGTACAAAAAGATGCTTTGTGCATTTACGATTTTTCTTTAAACGAGTGTGGACATCTTAATCCGTGATCTTTTTATTTTTAGAGAGATCCTCTATTAAGCCTAATACTCCTAATTGTAGTTGTTGGATTACAGTGTAAGTCTTGTTTCGTGACCAGATGTACAGTCTAGCTGAATCTTTAGCAATCCTTTGTATTGTACCTTATCTCCTACCAGGATCTATCTTTAATAAGCATGATCATAGCCAGATATGGAAAAAACACAGTTAAAGTGTGTGTGTGTGTATATATGTGTGTGTGTGTGTGTGTGTGTGTGTGTGTATATATATATATATAATATATGTATGTATGTAAAAAAACGATAAAAATTGTATATTGTAATATCTTTGTTATTGGACTAACAGAATTTTTTTCAAGTCTGAAGCATTTCTGAGCAAGAGGACACATAGATTTCAATACAGGGATCTTGCTCAGAAATGCTTCAGACTTGAGAAAGGGAGGTTCTCCCGAAAGCTTGTCATTAAAAAATTCTGTTAGTCCAATAAAAAAGGTATTACAAGATACGAATTTTATGTTTTCGACATCTACATCACTGGACTAATACGGCTACAATCTCTGCTTGAACACTATGGTATGTATGTATGTGTGTGTATGTATTTATGTATGTATGTATATCTCCAAATAAGTTATGGTGGGGAAAAATTGTGATTGAAAACCTCTTCCACCTGAAGTCTGTGGATAATTAATACAATGTTAAACAAAAATCTGCACACCAGTCAAGCCATAAGACTTGCTTTTCCCATCACATCGGATTTCTGTGGGACTGGTGTGCAGATTTTTGTTTAACATCGTATTAATAATATATATATAAATACATACAATACATTTGTATATGTATATACATATATACATATACAAACTGGAATATAATGTTATTTAAATGTGTGTAAGGATTTGGGATAGTAAGCAAGTAACTTTTATGATCCTAGAATTTTTTGGATGCTGCATGTACAGCTATTCTTTCCATTTGCAGAGGTCCCATATGAGGAGAGAATTTCCAGTCGCGGGTACTTTCTAGGCCTGTCTTGGTGTCAAATTTGACATTTTGTACCTTGTGGTTTTCACGCATGATACAAAAGTACATCCCTGTATTTACACACTGGATCTACATGTTTGTAGCGGGGAGTACTTTTGAAACTAGCATGTGAGAGTCCATTATAGAGCTATGTGCTGGTTCAACAAAGCTATCAATGTACTTATCGCACCTGTAGAAAGACCTTTGTTTTTTTTAACTTAATCAACTACTATGGCCTGTAGCATTTCACCAGTTTAGAGTATGAGGCGAGCGTGTGTGTGTTTTTTTTATTTTTTTATTTTTTTTATTATATATATATCTCTTCACTTTATTGTATTATATCCTCTATAAATGCTTGATTCCCACAGTGTAGACTTTGTTACCAGACTTCTATCGGCAGATACAGATCTCACTATTTGTAGTATATTTTTATAGTAAAGCAGATGGCTGTAAATTGAGCAGATAGTAGGTGGGAGCTGTGCAGAGCCATTGCGTGTACACAGTCAGCTAGTGCTGCTGTTGTGTGTGATTATTTTTTTTTTTTTTAACATAGCAGTGCGTTTTTAACCAAGTCAAGTCAGTGTTATATTTGGTAATGCAAACAAGTCTTGCATTCCACCTCTGTCGCCCATTGTAAAACTGGAAAATGTAATTAATTTGTGAACTGATCCAGTAAGCACACTGCGTGTAAAGTCAAAGCGGGATTGTGGCTTCTCTGGTGATTCCCATGGTGGTTAAAAATGATTTTAAAAAGAAAAGGATCCCCCCCCCCCCATTTAAACCAGATGGTTTTTTTTGTTCTCTAAATTGGATTACTTTTAATATAAACCTTTTGGGGGGAGGGGAACCCCTAAATATAGTTGTCTATTTATTTTTCCATATTTTTTATGAAGTTTTTCAGTCAACCGAAAGCGTATAACATACAATCAATTGATACTTATGTGGTAGATTAAGTAGTAGAGAAATAAACATAATATACAATGTCGGCATCCCATCGGGTGTACATAACAGGATTACTGCCTTACCCATCCAAGTATCCCCTGGGTGGACCTTGGCCGTAGATCAGATATAGGAATGTCCGTGTGCCCTGCTGGCTGACTCTGGCTGGGTGGATTTGATTTAAATCATTTGTTTTAGATCAAGAGTTTTAAATGTAAAGACTCATTCTTGAGGGTTATAATCTTTTAATATTTGCAACCAGATGAAATTTCACATTTAGGATAATAACCTGTTAGATTAGTAAAACCGCTAGATCAGAACGGATTTTTTTGTTTAATAGGTTAATAGTTCATATTTGGAGAATTACAATAAAATTATATAGCATATACATACTGGTATTTGCTTTAACGTTAATGTTTATTAACTGAAGTGGTTATACAACGTATCTTTAAAAAAAAAAAACGTACGCTGAATGCATCAGCTGGGGTCCACATGAAAAACGTAACACTGTTTTCTGCAGCTCACTCATCTTCATTCTCTTGTTTGATCATAATCTGGAAAAGCAAAACAAGGTTTCCTGCTTTATCTGGCCCCATCCGATTTCTCAATTTAGAATGAACAAGTCTCAAGGAAGATCTTATGCTTTCCTTGCCAATCGAAGAGGGCCAATGCTGTTAGAAGGGAAGTCCAAGTGCATAAGTGGCTTCCTCCACCCAGTTCACTGGTGTGACTTGCAAACATATATTTCCTGAATGGCTCTCTCTTAGCTCTGAAGTTTATTATAGTTGGTAGTATAGCTGGATAACTATGTCATGGCTAACTCCTCTTCTTCAGCACTTAAGATTTGACCCTGCTGCCTGTTATTGACAATGTTAGTGAGAAAATGAGCAGGAGACAGTGCTTGTCCCATTTCTATTTAAAGCTTGTAATTTAATTCTGTCACTGGCAGCATTATATTAAAATAAATTTGATTGAAATAAAAAAAAAAAAATCAGATTTTAAGAAAAAACTATAAAAGATTTTAATCCACTGTGGTCTCATCCAATTCGCCTTTCCCCAACCTTGCCTCACAGGGATAACGTCACTTTAACATATTAGCCGTCTTCCACCCATCCCATATTGCATGGACTTTATCGCATTTACCCGTCATTCCATACGTCAGTTTTTTGCGAATAAATCTGTTGTAGCTTGACTCGTTGTTGGCCAGACTGTAGATTTCCACCCCTGCACTACACAAGATTTAGCTACACCTAGAATGTGGATCTTTAGATTTAGTTGAGCCCCTTGCACTTTGTATCAGAAAATATTCAGGAGGAAAACCTCCAGCTATTGAGGCAACAGAATTGCTGTATATGTTTTAATTTTAGCCCCTCAGCCCCCTTAAAAGGTAATAAAACTTAGCTTATTTTCAGGTCTGCTGGCACTTGTCCCGCCTCCGATCTGTCTCCTTGGTGACATCAACAGAATTGCTGATATTTAGTCAAACTCATGCTTTCCTCATAGGGAAAACATTGGAGTGGCTAAAATCGGCAAGGATGAGGGCGGGGCCAAACGCTGATTTGGCCACTCCGTATCTCCTCATAGAGATGCATTGAATCGGTGCATCTCTATAAGGAAAATTCAGCGTCTCCTTGCAGCGCGTGTAGACGCTGAACGGAAGGGCTGCTTACAGTGCAGCACTGCCCCAGGAAGCACCTCAAGTGGACATCTGAGGAGTGGCCACTGCAGGTGTCCCTAGGGGGCAATGTAAACACTGCTTTTTCTCTGAAAAGGAAGTGTTTGCATGAAAATGCCTGAAGGGAATGATTATAATCACAAGAATAACTACATTAAGCTGTAGTTGTTCTGGTGACTTAAGTGTCCCTTTTAAGTACCAGCGCATGGATAGTTTGTAGTGCAACTCACAGTGGTTTAACATTTGGAGTCCAAAGTCATATGAACAAATGACTTCCCTCCAGTCTTCTCTAATAAAGCTTTTATTTAACTCTGATTCCCGATTAACCATTGAGAACTTTATAGGCCCTTTTGCCGTTTTAAGACTTATAGCACACATACAGTGATTTACTTGGTACCTTGCAGGCGGCACAAAATTTACCCCATAAAGTAAGGTTGGATGGTTCACACCTGACTACCACCGGTGAGGTCAGTATGTGCTTTACTCTTAAGATATACAAACATTTCTCTTGGTGCCAAGGCAAATTCCCTAGACAGATCTGTAAAAGATTTACCCCATTCTTTGTTCAGGATCTGATGATACCCGCAGCAACTCACCCCAGTAAATTTAAATCTAAGTTGTACAATGCCAGCATTATTTTGTTGCAAATATAATGCGCTGCAAGGTTGCCGTCCTCACCGAAGTAATGTGAATTTCGCTTGTGGAGTAGTCTCCTGAATCAAGGGGAATTTATTTTGTGGGACCCATTACATTTGGTGAAACGAGTATGGCTGTAAGTAGTCATTTTCCAGTCTTAACCACAGTCGGAGGCTACTACCTGTGCCATTATTGTGGCAATATAGATTCATAGTGTTTCTGGTTTCATTTAATAGTCTTACGTGATTTTCAGGAAGCGGTTGTTTACAGGCTTTGGTTACTTTTATGCGTAGGTAGGCCAATCAAGTATGAACCTATGCTTCAGATTTATACTCTAGGTCTGGTGGTTATCTATTGGCAATGCATGGATTTTATAACATACACCAGGGAAAGGTACTACATGTTAGGAGTACTGTTCCAAAACAAGATCTTGAACAAAATTATGGTGTGTATGTTGCCGTATTCTGCTTGTTTTTGCATGTGAGAGGCTGCCTCTGGGGTTGTGCGCATGTATGTGGATTGTCAGTGGTGGTGTGCTGGTGGGGACTGTTTGTTTTATTTGTATGAGGGGAGGCTTATTATACAGCTCTGTGTCTATCTCGCAGTGTGGGTGGCTTCCCTGTAGTCCAGTGGTGAGGTACAGGTCAAGGGCAGGAACTACGATAGCTGCTGCAGAATGCTTTACTCCAGTTGGGTATTCCCGTTCACAAGGGCTGGGATGGAAGTGATCAGAGATCACTTCTTCTATGTGCTGCATCACATAAATTGAGGATTGGGCGTTACAACCAGCAATCACTGCTCAGTTTACATTAGCAGACTATCTGGGACTCCTGATAGGCCACAGCATGTTTGGTTCTGGCAGCCTTGAGTGCTATGCAAAGGCACCTCAAGTGCCATACATGCAACATGGGCCATAGGTTGCTGACCCCTGATCCTTCCATTTGTGCCGGTAACGATAACTGGTCAATGATGTCCTCCTGCGATTTCATATGCATTGTTAGCAACATTTTTAAGCAATGTATAAGTTTTGAGATACATTGCTGTTTATATCGCGCACACACACACTCACTCACAATGTTTATATAGACAAGACAGTATATTCCTGCCCATAGCTTGTCCCAGCACATCACTATAAGCACCTATTTTTGTTGCAGTGTGAATGTATTTTTACTCTCGTTGCTTATACGGAAAACCAATTGAACTCCGGTTTGTTTCTTGCTAAATTCTGAATGTAAATTAAATTATGTGTGTCCAATATTCAACTAGCTTTTTGTTTTATATTGTCTTTAACTTGATTAATTGAAATATAATTCATAGACGTATAATGAATGTTTTTACTATATTTGTAATATATTTTTACTTTATTGTATTACATTTATTGCAGTATTTTATTTTTAATTGATGATTACAGTACCTGATGCATATGAATGTCTTTATATTTGTTTTTGCAATACTTTATATATAATATATTATAGCGCCAGCTAATTCCGCAGCGCTGTACAATGGGTGGACTAACAGACACGTGTTTGTAACCAGACGAGTATGACGCACAGGAACAGAGGGGTTGAGAGCCCTGCGCAATGACCTTACATGCTAGAGGGAGTGGGATTAAGTGACATGTAAGGGTAGGGTAGAAAAGTAGGTTGCTAGGATAGAATTTGTTAAGGGCTTAATGCTTTATGTATATATAATATATAGGGTATATATGTGTGTGTATATGTATGTATGTATGTATATATATATATATATATATATATATATATATATATATATATCTCTGTTGCAGGAGGGGTATCAAGGTGTTCCGCAGGGAAGGCTATTAACATTTAAATTGATATGCTTTCCTGAAGAGGTGATTTTACAATTATTTATTCGCATACTATATGTTTTGCATAACCGTAAAAGTTAAGGAAGTGGGAGGCGACAACTGCTTTGCCTACACACTTTTGTGAGTGAAACTCCTTTACATTATATAGTGTGTGGGAACTTCACTTGCAAAAGTTATACAAATAGCATAGGCCCTCCTTTCCCAAGAAAGCCAGCACATCTGCGTCATTAAGAGGGGCCATGCCAGACGAGCTTCCCAAGCACAGGCTGTCCACAGAGAACGGTTGTCACCCATGAATGTGGGCTAATGACTATGCTGAATTCATTAGGAATGAAATGAATATGACAAACATTTTTTAAAAATCTATGTATTTTCTGCACAGTGCATGGAATTTAACATTCGATTACAGACTCATTTAAAAAAAACAAAAAAAAAACACTCTCTTCTATATCCACCAGCCTTTTTATCCTTTTTTTTCATTTTATTTTATCCTCGTTTGACTGGAGTTCCCTTTTTATCTCAAGGATGAACTCTAATATAATTGTGTTCTTTATTACCACAGATATCTCAAGAGCCATTGAATTGCTGGAGAAACTGCAGAGGAGCGGGGAAGTGCCCCCACATAAACTACATGCTTTGCAAAGAGTCCTTCAGAGCGATTTCTGCAATGCTGTCAGGGAGGTGAGATGCGTGTCTTACTCTGTTTCTATAAAACCTAATAACCAGGGGCTATTTCTATATTGGAAGGTGAAGGCACAATACAGCTAAGGTCACACTAGAAAACAAAAATACATCAATTCCTGCAATAGGCTGCCGTCTAGATCTCATGGGGGCTGTACTGTTGAATAGAGGTTTACATGGTGCAGCACATTGGTTAGCCTTAACAGCCCTGTCATTGGTTTTGTTAATAGTTTGCATAGATCTCCTTTTGTTAATTTAAAGTTTCTACGAAGCGGAGTGTAAGAGAAATATCAATCGTCAATACAACCATGAAATGTCTCCTGCCACTAAAATCACCATAACACGGCTTAAATGCCAAGTTTCAGACTTAAAATAAATGTCAAAATATCTATACACTTCCACTTATTACACTTGCACTTTTTGTTTGAAAATGGGATTGTTGGGTTTTGTTTTTTATTTTTTTTTGTATATTGCAGGCAGGGCTGGCGCTACCTGTTAGGCGGACTAGGCAGCCCGAGCGCTCTGTAGAGAGCCTCAGGCGGCTGCAGCTTTGCCCAGGCTGGTGCGTCCACGAAGGCGCAGCACGAGGAGAGGGGCTGACAGGAGGGAAGCGCTCAGCGCTCCCTAATGTCACTCCCTCACTGTAGCGTGGCCGAGCTCTGTATGGTCCGCGGGTACAGGGAGCATCTGTCTCCTATACCCGGCCGGACTAACACGGAGTGTCCACTTCCTTTTAGTCCGGCCGGGTACAGGAAACAAAAGCTCCCTGTACCCGCGGACCATACAGAGCTCAGCCACGCTACAACAGAGATAGGGGAGGGGGAGAAAGAAATTGAATGGGAAGGGAGGGAGAGGGGGGAGAAGAGTGACATCCATCACACACAAAAACACACAATGCATTACACACAGAGACACACACACAAGCAATACAACTTACACACAATGCATCCCTTACACACACACTGCATCCCGTACATACACAGAAACACACCTTACAGCCCTTACACATACAAACACAGATTCACACAATGCATTCCTTACACACATATCAGGACATCCCCTACACACTCCACCCCCTGTGAATAGCCCCCAAAAATGGAGCTGCTTCCCGTTCTCCCAGAACATTGATTTTTGTGACCACAGTTACAAACCGCCTCCAGAGAGCCTGATCTACACCAGACCAGTGTAGCCAGACTGCAGCCAGAGCCCATCATCATCCTCATCTGGTTGTAAGTAGGCAATCTAGTATATTATTCGTGGCACTATCTCTAATTTACCTCACATTAAATGGACACTATAGTCCCCAGAACCACTGCAGCTTAATGTAGTGGTTCTGGTGTCTATAGCCTGTCCCTGCAGGCCTTTTAATGTAAACACAGCGGCACTGCAGCACTGGTGTTAGTTAACATGGCAAATCATATGGGTGGGGCATAGTGATGTCACATGGAGGGGGGCAGCAAAACTCCTTGCACCGGCCCTGATTGCAGGCTATGTTTCTGATGTTTCATTATTAGCCTTTATGTTCGTATCCTTTCCTTACCCCAGCTGGCTTCATCCTTGTTCTGAGTCTTTTCAAAGTATCCACACAAACCCACTTCGTCAGGGAAGCCTATCTGCTCTGTGTGTTTTGTGTTTTCAAAATGTCATTGATTTATTAAAAAAATAAATTTCTTGCCTTTTCAAGTGGTTTTGTTGTCATGTTTTTTTTGTTTACATCTGTTTGTTTGTTTTTAATTTCTATCTTTGTTTCTTAACAAGGTTTATGAGCATGTTTATGAAACGGTGGATATCAGTAGCAGCCCAGAAGTGCGAGCAAATGCGACTGCCAAGGTAATATTAATCACACTGTCGAATGCACATAAAAAATTAGAGATGTATATTAACAAGGCCATCGCTCTTAAAGGGAGACTCTAAGCACCAGATGGCTATTGCCTCTGGAAAAACCCTTACCATCGCTTTAGCTTGGGCAAGTATTTGTAGTTGAACTTCTCCTTCAAAGATTATGAATTTCGCATTCCCATGGCAACCATTGATTGTAAACTTCCTAAGGCATTGATTTCATTGCTATTCATATTGTTTTGCATCTTGGTCTTTCCACCTGGGAATGTGATTTGAGTTTTATAAACCATACATTGTTCTGTTGCGATACCTTCAAAGTGTCTTTTTAATTGTCCACGGACTAGCTGTATACTGAATGTGTCTGAAGTGAACCTTTGAGAGTTATTTATTAGAACTTCAACACTGCTTGGAACTAATGAGTGCTACAGGTGGCTGTTGCATGTGTCAGAACACTAAAATATGTTGGAATTTAATTAACAGCTGTGTATTGTTAAAAGGCTATTATCCCCCGCAGTGTATATATAAACAGACAGGGGCTTCAAACTGCTGTTTTAGTCTTATAAAAGTAAGCTTTCAGTTCTGAAAACAATGTCGCTTGACTTTTTCTTTTGTTTTTTTTGCTAGTTAAAGGGAGTTTTTCAGATATGAAATAATAAAGTGTTCATTTATTCTTCTAATTGTATCTGTACATTATTCTTTGTGCCAAAAGTTAGATTGATTTTTTTATTTTTATTTTTTTTATTTTTTTTAACATCTTCCTTCACTTTGACCCACAATACTTTGTAATCTGCTTCGAGCTCATTCTGAGAAGCACAGTGGAACCTAACCTTTTTATGTATTTAAAAATTCCATACGTGATCTTAGATTGGTGATTAGTGATGTCCCGACCTGTTCGCCGCGAACTCCCGTCAGCTGACCCATTCCAGCCAATCAGCAGCAGACCCTCCCTCCCAGACCCTGCCACCTCCTGGACAGCTCACTAAGAATGCAGCTTCAAAATGGATGCTGGAATGGGTCAGCTGACAGGAGTTCGCGGCGAACCGTTCGGGACATCACTATTGGTGATCCATTAGATTAGTGATGTTAGATTGGTGATCCATTCGATTAGTGATGTTAGATTGGTGATCCATTCGATTAGTGATGTTAGATTGGTGATCCATTCGATTAGTGATGTTAGATTGGTGATCCATTAGATTAGTGATGTTAGATTGGTGATCCATTAGATTGGTGATCCATTAGATTGGTGATCCATTAGATTGGTGATCCATTAGATTGGTGATCCATTAGATTGGTGATCCATTAGATTAGTGATGTTAGATTGGTGATCCATTAGATTAGTGATCTTAGATTGGTGAACCATTCTTAAAAGCTGTGAAACCCATAATCTGTAACCAAAAAAATCTATAAGAAAACCCCTTCTAACATGTAGTGGTCTACATTATGCTGGGGAACACAGTGCTGCTACAGTAATCAGTTTGTTGTTGGAAGTTTCCAGGGCGCTTACAAATATGTTTTCTTATTGTAATCTTTGGGATCCTAAAGAAATTTAATGGGATCCTTATTTGGGACTTGACCCAGGACTTGTGAATGTGTTTAGACCAAACCCTTGGTCTGTGGCCAGTAGAAGATGTAATATTGAGGGCACATCTTGTTACCAATTAACTGCAGACTGTTTTGGATTGAAACCGTTTACCCATATCTCTTGTCCTGCAAAAATATATACAATAGTGAAAAATTTGAGGTGACACAAAGATTTCTTTAGAATGCTTTGGTTATGCAAATTCTAGTTTTTCATAGCATGAGATACATTTATAAAAATGTATTTATTTAAACAAATGTTTGTTACAGGCCACCGTAGCTGCGTTTGCTGCCAGTGAAGGACATTCCCATCCCAGGGTTGTGGAACTTCCCAAAACTGAAGAAGGTCTTGGATTCAATATAATGGGTGGGAAAGAGCAGAATTCACCCATCTATATTTCTCGTATTATCCCTGGTGGGATAGCAGATCGACACGGAGGACTTAAGCGTGGTGACCAATTGCTCTCTGTTAACGGCGTGGTAAAAGATTTTTAACTGTACATTTTATTTTCAGAAAGTTATTTGACTTTTTTTTTTTTTTTTTTGTGCATATCGGCCATTCCATTTTTGATACCCTGTCTTTGTCTGGAATTATATTTCAGCTTAATATCTTCCAGCAACAGCCCTGTATTAAAAAAACCATAAGCAACTATTGGGAAGTTGATTCTTAACTGCATGTCTGATAATAATTATTTCTGATAATTTGTTACTGTGTTTGTGTTCAGAGTTAACCTGTGTATTGGTGGTAGGTTATCACTAATATATTTTGGTTGTATGACCAATTCTTCAGTATAGACCAGTCCTCAAGGTACCCCCTAACATTCCAGGATTTATGGATTACCCAGTTGTCTGTTTAAAAAATCAAAAAAAAAAAAAAAACTTTAGACACAACAGGGTAATCCCCAAATCCTGGACTGGTAGGGGGTAATTGAGGACTGGGTTGGGAACACCTGGTACAGACTATTTGCCGATGAACTGACAGACAAAAGAAGAGTAGAACAGACCTTCCATAGGTGAACTGTGTGCTCTCCATACAGAACAACCACATTGTATGCTCTCTGGTTGCTATGGTAACTACCTTGCCAATGCTGCTAGAGTTGACTAGGATGAACAGGGAGGTTTGCCCTGCTTGGGAAGAAGTTGAGGTGGGTGTTACAGATGTGTAACACCCACCTTTGTGAGGACATGGTGGCACAATAGCAGATGGTGAGTTGAATCAGGATATATTCCCCTTAAAATATTCATTCTACTGTTTTCTGTCATGCATCAAGACTGAACATTAAATATTTTTTTGGTTCCTACAGAGCGTAGAAGGGGAGCAGCATGAGAAAGCTGTGGAACTTCTGAAAGCAGCTCAGGGTAAAGTAAAGCTGGTGGTACGGTACACTCCTCGAGTCCTGGAAGAGATGGAATCCCGCTTTGAAAAAATGAGGTCGGCGAAACGTAGGCAACAGAACTAGAAGAACAGATTTGTACACCCTAAACACGAACTTTGATGTCCACCCTACAATACATTTGGGTTCACCTGTGAACAAGCAGCACCGTGCTCAATTTAGATCCCCTATTGCGCAACGTCGCCACTTGAACCATTGCATAGACATCATCTCTAGAGTTCGCAGTAGGCACAACAATACCATAGAGGTCTTTCTGATATGAGTGTTAAAACGTTTACAGGGCACTTTTTACATACCCTCATTTTTTAATCTAGAGAGAAATAAACTCAATTTTAATACAGTTATGGAATTCCGCATTTGAAAACTGATTCCTTACATCTTACATGTTGATGAATTTAAGATTCAATTCTGTCTTGTTTCATCTGTACACACAATTTCTTATTCCCTTGATGTGTCTGTTATAGTAATTTATAGATGGTGGGAAAATTCGATTTCAGCTGCTCATAAGACGTTAGTCTGTATTGTTGTGGGGTTTTTTTTTTTATATGCCATTTGGCCTGTCTTGAATGCATTGTAAATCAGATTGAACCAAAAAAGAATCACTTGATTTGAACGTATTTGTAAGTTGAACCAGAGTTTAGTATTCATTGTGCTGATATGTGTGTTGGTTTTTGTTAATCTGCAATTTGTAAACGTGGCCACTGGGTGTCATGATTGTCACATTATTCGCCACATTCTAACCAAGTGAAATCAAATGGCTTGATGTGATATTTACTTTTATGAGAGCTAAATAAATTTCATTTCAGTCCACTAAGGTGCACTGTGGAGCTCCCTAGATTGAGTAATTGGGAATTAAATACAACTCACAAAGGTGAGTAGATTGGGGGAGTGTCAGTGTAACTGAAGTCACTAGCGTAAGACCAGTGTGCAACTCAAATGATTTAGGGATTTTTAATTCTTTATAAAAAATAAAAAAAGAGAACTAAAGACGGTCACAAAACAATCGAGAAATCATTGGATTCCATGACGACCGCAACAACCAACTTTGACTTTAAACTTTTTAAAGGCACAATGTAGGCACTTTAACCACTTCATCTTATTGCAGTTGTCATCGTGTCTACAGTCCAATGGCTCCATTCTTCCTTTCAGTGCAAAACGGTCTTCAACACTAATGGGAGTCCACAGCAGCCTGAACCCTCTGTGCAGTTGTGATAATGAGGACGCATTCGCTTGAAAAGTATTTGGTGTCATTGATTGGCTGAGAGTGGCAGGTGACTGTATTCAGTCTGCCTCAGTCAACCATTTCTGGTACGAATGGGTATGGCTAAGAAAAGAGTGTTATCTCTGCCTTAGCCAGACCTGCAGTGGGGGCTTGGCTGTGGGCGGCCAGGAGCCCTCATTCACTGTTAAACTATTTGAAAATAGTCTTACACTTATTAGAATGACCGCACCAGGGGACTGCAGGCACTATACCAATTCAATGAGATGATATGGTTATAGAGTGACTCTAGGCAATGCCTAGAGCAGGGGTAGGCAACCTTACACACTCAAGATGATGTGGACATAATGCTCTTAGTCATAATGCTGGCAAAGCATTATGGGAGATGTAGTCTGCAAAATCTGGAGCCAAAGTTTGCCTACCACTGACCTTGTGTGTCGCTTTAATCATGTGTAGAATTAATTCATAATAGTTACAGCTGAAAATATATTTATTTTCTTCACATTTTGAAAGTTTTAGTAGGGGTGATATAAAATCTCATTTTGAAGCGGTCTGTGACTTGCCATTTACTCTTGTTGTTCTGTGAACCTGATATCACCAAGGCATTGTTAATCTGAGCTCAAAATTGTAAATATAAACACTGCATCTCATTAACAGTAATAATTTACTTTCTGTTAAATCATTCTACCTAGGTTGGTCTTGTAGATTAAGACCAATCTAGTAGCTCCTTTATGGCAGTTGTTATATAAATGAATTAAGGAAGCGATGGGTCTTGGTGTCTTTATTCTGCAGTATTTAGTGATTTGTGGCTAGTGAAAATATTTTTCAGGCTTCGAACACGACTGTATATTGTTTTCATACCGTCTGTATGATTGATATTAAATGGTACTCAAATAATTATAGGCACTTTTAGGGGTGTTTGAGAGTAATACGCCCAGACAATTGGAGACTAGTGATGTCCCGAACGGTTCGCCGCGAACGGTTCGCCACGGACTCATCATTGAGTAAACTTTGACCCTGTACCTCACAGTCAGCAGACACATTCCAGCCAATCAGCAGCAGACCCTCCCTCCCAGACCCTCCCACCTCCTGGACAGCATTCATCGTGAAGCTGCATTCTTAGTGAGCTGTCCAGGAGGTGGGAGGGTCTGGGAGGGAGGGTCTGCTACTGATTGGCTGGAATGTGTCTGCTGACTGTGAGGTACAGGGTCAAAGTTTACTCAATGATGAGTCCGCGGCGAACCGTTCGGGACATCACTATTAGAGACTGCTAATTGTGATAGCAGTGCAGATAGTGATTATAGCAGCAAGGGTCCAATTTTAAAATGTTAAATTGTCAAAGTAGATGGACACATTGAAAATATACTGGAATTACAAAAATGTGTTATGAGGCATGCTCTTTAAATATATTGAAGCATTCAAATTGCACATTTACCACATTCTTTGCAAAGAAAATACATTTTAAATTGAATACTTGATACTAATCTTATACTTGCATATATTCAACTTGTATTATTTTTCTGAGCCAGCAATTCTACGCATAAATAAACTGCTCAATAACCACCCACTCCATTCGTCTCCAAAAAAAATTAAAATTAAGAATTGTCTATTATATTGCTAATAGTGTAATCTAGGTCAAATTAAAATAAATCTAATCACTTTAGGAAACCTGTTCAGAAGGATGTTTCCACTGTGTGCTTAACATTGTCAAAGCAACAAGACATACATTCTTTATTTGCAGATTCATCGCCCATTTCTTTTGTCATGAAAATGACAACAAATGTCTTATTTAAATTAAATCCTTTTTAAATTCTAGATAAACAAGTGTGAACCGCTGGGTTATAGTGAATTTTTGCTGTAATCCATTATTTTTAGTCTTTAAGAATATGAGCTTTATGGATTACTGGAAAGTTTTTTGTAAACTCTTCAAAAAATATTTTGCATACAGAACACTAATGTACTTGTTTCATATTGTGTACCTGCAGTTTGATACTAGACTCTTAATTATATTTAGAACGTTATTAATATTTCTTAAGTTTCTACTAGTTAAACAGAGAGATCTGCTAACACATTGTCCCTTTGAGATATTTCTAAAAAGCCTTTACATATTTAGTTAGGGCTGATTTTTGACTCTTTAGCATGTAGGTGTTATTCCTATATTTGTTTTCCTTTCTATAATGATTAAATATGATAAATGCTGGCCAGTCAAGTACAGAACGTTTTTTTAACATAGAGGAAACAACGCAATCAGCCTGTATTGGATGCAACGGAACACTGAAACAGATTATGCAATTTTGTTTTTGTAACCACTGCTTTAATTTAGAATGTGGAATGTATCCCATAATCTGTGCAAACCTATTAATGTTCAGAATAACCTTTTAAAGACTGATGCCAAACTGTGCTGTGATAACAATCTGTTCTTTAAAACGGCTCTCTGTCACCTGAAAAAAAAATTGTATGGTGTGTTTCTACATTGGCATTTTTTTCCACAGCACTTTACAATATTATAAAGGGGGAAATTTAACAATAAATGAGACAATTACAAAATGTTACAGGAACAATAAATTGATGAGATCCCTGTTCAAACAAGCTTACAATCTAGATTCTAGATACAGACAGAATAGTAGGGACTGGTTGATCTACTATATTTCTGTCCATTCTTACTTAGTGGTCAGTAAGAAAGGACAGAGTAAGGCAGAGAACATATATCACTGCCAAACACTTGGCTATGGCGCGGCTACCAAGAAGATGCAGTGGGAGCTAAATAATGCTAACAAATGGAGACCAGAAACAAAGCAACGTTAATGCTACGATCGAGGTGGTACTAACGGTTGAAAGAGATAGGGGGGAAGGATAATCCTGTGACAGAGATGCTGTAAAGATCCTATTCCCAACTGGAATGACCCACCCTACTTACTGTAGGACTGTATAGGGCAGCCACAGCTAAATAATAATTCCATTTTGGTATAGGGCACACAGGGACAAGATTGTGATGAGAACCTTGTGTAGCATTTGGTCTTTAAGTAGTTACTTCTGTAGTGCATGATTGTATTTATACCGATGTTAGCAACGAATGTTAATACTTATAGGACGTGTGCCTCTATCTGCAGGTGATCAGATTGCAAGTGATTCTGAAATACAGTTTATGTGGGTGTTTTTTGGTTTGGTTTGTTTTTTCCCCATAATTATTATTGCTTCAAAGCCCAAATCATTAGCGACCAATGTACGCTTGTATTATTTCTATTTAAATGTAGATTGTTCGGAATATGTTTTAGACCCTTGTATAATTAAAATTATTTGAATAAAAATTAATTTTCAAAAATATATATTTCACACTGTGTACGTTATTTATTTCACAAAGATTTTTATTGATCATTTTTATTGGTTCTTGGATCCCCTAAATGGCCAGGTGTAGTTTGAATATATTGGTATTACTATGTCTTATCCTATCATTCAGCATACAATGAGCCACGAGTCCGTACAACAAAACTCTATTGGAAACAAGGAACAATGGTGGTGTTACTAAAATAACCTTAATTTATGCAAAATTTAAAAAAAATTTAAATGCTCAAAGGAACACAAAATGAACGCTTAAACTACAGATCATATGAAACAAATCGCGTGCCACTGTCACTACTAATTTCCAAAAATGCACACAAAATAAGAGCTTCATGCAAACCACCCAAAACACTTACAGCACTTTCAACACATTTTTGTCCTATCCATGCCTTAGCATTTGGACCATTTAACTGGATAATGCATATATATGTTCTATCTGCAGCAGAGGGGCTGAACTGTGTATTGGGTAAGTGTTGTCTGTGGGGTTTTTTTTTTTTTTTCAAAAAATTTAAATGGTTTGACAAAAAACTGGAGCGACTGCACCCAAATACTCCTTAAACTTGATCCATCACAAAACAAGTGGTGCCTATGGTGTCCCTTAAAGCTGAATCTGCAGTGACCGATTTAATTTACATGCTAACATTTTAAGGGGACACTCTGAGGACCAATACAACTTTAATGCTTTTGATACATTTTGGACTTATTAATATGCTGTATTGTTATGCTCGGACCTATATACAGAGTATAGCTTTTGGATAAACGAAAGTAATATCCCCTGGATGTTGGGCAAGAGTAACATCCACAGGACGTAGTTTGGAAGCAGAGAATATCTGAATGTATCTTTCCTTGTTATACACAGTTATTATTTTGCAGAATGCTGCACCATAAGCCTGCCTCCTTAGCCACACACCCTCATGCCAAAAAATACTTCCTTATCAAGTTTAAACACACAGTCTCAGCCCCAAGAACACTGAATAAACTGCTTTTAATTACAACCTGGCTGCAGACAGTCTGAGAAATTGCAAACAGGTAGTGATATCCTTACTATATCCCTCCCTGGATGTCTACTCCTCCTAATGCAGTTACGTAGTAGTTCAGATCATTCGGTGCTGGCAATGGCTGAACTGTGTACATACATTTGATAAGGAAGTCTTTTTCTGGAGTGAGGGCGTGGCTAAAGAGGCCGGATTATAATGCAGTATTCTGCAAAAAATACAGCATATTAATGAGGCCAAAACCTATGCATTAAGATCTCTGCATTGGTACTTGAAGTGTACCGTTAAGTATTATATATAAACTTAATCATAAATGCTAGATTTCAATGCTGAAGGCCATATTTATAAGTATCTCCATAAAAATGGGTTTGTGGGTGTTCCACTAATATAGCACTCATTCCAAGTCACTCCTACTTCCTGCCTTTATTTGAAACAATTAGCCCTGCTTGAATACCTTTTCCAAAGTAGGGGACACCTCCTTTTTGATGCAGACACTCGTCTTCATTGCGGCGTTATACAGTGAGATCTGTAAATCCCTGTATTCTTCTGGCAAAAGAAGTGCTCTTACCAGAAATATAATCACAGCAACTACAGAGCAGGCACTGTAGTTGCAGTGAATAGGTAGCACAACCAGCTGTTTTAACATTTCCTGCTCTATTCTCTGAATACATGCAAGTCTGTCAGACCAGCCTTGTGTCCTGATAATTGACGGGTAAGGAGAGGGGGCGATATTTATTAATTTTTTTCAAAAAAGCGGTACATTTGTTGGCACAATGCATTAATACAATTTGTGGGTGTTCTGATCAGTAAGTCTTAACGATGGCATTCAAAATAATTACATTACCTGCTTCTATGTTATCTATTTGTTTATCTTTACTTTTAGAAACACAGAATGTGACGGCAGATAAGAACCATTCGGCCCATCTAGTCTGACCAATTTTCTAAATACTTTCATTAGTCCGTAGTCTTATCTTATAGTTAGGATAGCCTTATGCCTATCCCACGCATGCTTAAACTCCTTTACTGTGTTAACCTCTACCACTTCAGCTGGAAGGCTATTCCATGCATCCACTACCCTCTCAGTAAAGTAATACTTTCTGAAATACGTCCTCTAATTTAAGACTTTTTTTTCCTCCCTCTGAATCTCAGGTTTCCACGGTTGCACATTTACTAACTGTTCACACCTTCGTCATCTGCTCCACCTGCACTTTGGTCAGAACCTGGACAATTGCCTCCATCCTTAAAGGACCACTATAGTGCCAGGAAAACATACTTGTTTTCCTGGCACTATAGTGCCCTGAGGGTGCTGCGCGCGCATTCAGCCGGTCACATAGGAAAGCATTCATAATGCTTTCCTATGGACGCTGGCGTGCTCTCACTGTGAAAATCACAGTGAGAAGCACGCAAGCGCCTCTAGTGGCTGTCAATGAGACAGCCACTAGAGGAAATAGGGGAAGGCTTAACCCATTCATAAACATAGCAGTTTCTCTGAAACTGCTGTGTTTATAAAAAAAAATGGGTTAACCCTAGCTGGACCAGGCACCCAGACCACTTCATTAAGCTGAAGTGGTCTGGGTGCCTAGAGTGGTCCTTTAATGGATTAAAGACACATTCCAGAATCCTAAAGCACTTCAGCAAGTTTTATATGTGAAGTGTGTCTTTATTTTTTACTTTTACAAATCGTGTCGATTATTATTAAAAAAAAAAATGCACTTTTGTAAATGAACCTTGTTACACCCCAAGGCAGTCAATCACACAACTGGTCCTGTTACTTCCTGGTTTGGTTAGCTCAGTGGAGATAAAACTCAAGAGGCAGCAATTGCCCAGAGCACCTGCCTTGCAAAGACTTTTCATTGAGCTGCATTGGGAAGTCAGTGATTGGATAGCCACAGAAGGTCTGGGTGGAGTTAGAAGGGGAGGGCCTGCAAAATGCCTTTTATTTTTATATATATATATATATATATATATATATATGCACTGCTCAAATAAATAAAGCGAACACTTAAACAACACAATGTAACACCAAGTCAATCACACGTCTGTGAAATCAAACTGTCCACTTAGGAAGCAACACTGAGTGACAATCAATTGCACATGCTGTTGTGCAAATGGGATAGACAACAGGTGGAAATGATAGGCAATTAGCAAGACAACCCCAATAAAGGAGTGGTTCTGCAGGTGGTAAGCACAGACCACTTCTCAGTTCCTATGCTTCCTGGCTGATGTTTTGGTCACTTTTGAATGCTGGCGGTGCTTTCACTCTAGTGGTAGCATGAGACGGAGCCTACAACCCATACAAGTGGCTAAGGTAGTGCAGCTCATCCAGGATGGCACATCAATCTGAGCTGTGGCAAGAAGGTTTGCTGTGTCTGTAAGCATAGTGTCCAGAGCATGGAGGCTCTACCAGAAGACAGGCCAGTACATCAGGAGACGTGAAGGAGGCCGTAGGAGGGCAACAAAACAGCAGCAGGACCGCTACCTCCACCTTTGTGCAAGGAGGATCAGGAGGAGCACTGCCAGAGCCCTGCAAAATGACCTCAAGCAGGCAACACATATGTGAATGTGTCTGCTCAAACGGTCAGAAACAGACTCCATGAGTGCCCGACGTCCACAGGTGGGGGTTGTGCTTATTTTTGTGTGATTTTGTTGTCAGCACATTCAACTATGTAAAGAACAAAGTATTTCAGAAGAATATTAATTCATTCAGATCTAGGATGTGTTATTTTTGTGTTCCCTTTTTTTTGAGCAGTATATATATATATATATATATATATATATATATATATATATACCCCAAATAAAAAAAAATCTATAATGAATGCATGTTTTCATTGACGTCAAATTTACTATAGAATTTTTTGTTGTTGGGGCTGTGGTGTGTCTCTTGAAGTATTTACTCACTTCCCTTACAAAATAGGAGGCCGTAGGAGGGCAACAAAACAGCAGCAGGACCGCTATCTCCACCTTTGTGCAAGGAGGATCAGGAGGAGCACTGCCAGAGCCCTGCAAAATGACCTCAAGCAGGCAACACATATGTGAATGTGTCTGCTCAAACGGTCAGAAACAGACTCCATGAGGGCCCGACGTCCACAGGTGGGGGTTGTGCTTACAGCCCAACACCGTGCAGGACGTTTGGCATTTGTCCGAGAACACCAAGATTGGTAAATTCGTCACTGGTGCCCTGTGCACTTCACAGATGAAAGCAGGTTCACAATGAGCACATGACAGAGTCTGGAGACGCCATGGAGAACGTTCTGCTGCCTGCAACATCCTCCAGCATGACCATTTTGGCAGTGGGTCAGTAATGGTGTGGGGTGGCATTTCTTTGGGGGACCGCACAGCCCTCCATGTGCTTGCCAGAGGTAGCCTGACTGCCATTAGGTACCGAGATGAGATCCTCAGACCCCTTGTGAGACCATATGCTGGTGTGGTTGGCCCTGCGTTCCTCCTAATGCAAGACAATGCTAGACCTCATGTGGCTGGAGTGTGTCAGCAGTTCTTGCAAGACAAAGGCATTGATGCTATGGATTGGCCCGCCCGTTTCCCAGACCTGAATCCAATTGAGCACATCTGGGACATCATGTCTCGCTCCATCCACCGTCACGTTGCACCACAAACTGTCCAGGAGTTGGCAGATGCTTTAGTCCAGGTCTGGGAGGAGATCCCTCAGGAGACCATCCGCCACCTCATCAGGAGCATGCACAGGCAGTGTAGGAAGGTCATACAGGCACGTGGAGGCCACACACACACTACTGAGCCTCATTTTGACTTGTTTTAAGGACATTACATCAAAGTTGGATCAGCCTGTAGTCGGTTGAAAAATTTGATTTCCATTTTTTATTTTTGTGTGATTTTGTTGTCAGGACATTCAACTATGTAAAGAACAAAGTATTTCAGAATAATATTTAATTCATTCGGATCTAGGATGTGTTATTTTTGTGTTCCCTTTATTTTTTTTGAGCAGTGTGTGTGTATATATATATATATATATATATATATATAAAATCTATAATGAATGCATGTTTTCATTGAGGTCAAAATTACTATAGAATTTTTTTGTTGTTGTTGGGGCTGTGGTGTGTCTCTTGAAGTATTTACTCACTTCCCTTACAAAATGTACACACGGCACATACAAGTAAAAAATGTTATCCTCCTTTTCATTCTTGTCCTCATCATCTTAGTTCCCATTCCCAAATCCTTCACTAATGATAAATCTGTTACAGTGAGTCTGTTGTGAAGAAAACAACGTACCTGAAATCGCACCTATATACATAGAATTCACAAAATATCACACAGATTGCTATTTTTAAATCGTTTTTTCTCCTAGTTTATACATTTGTTAGCCCAATGTATAGATAAAATCCAATGCTCAATCGAGTGAGCACAAGTTGTTTGGGTAATGTCCTCTAATGAGAAATAAAAATATGGTAACTGTTTTTGTTCTCCAACAATAGCTGCGAAGCAGACTTGTCCACATAGTTTTTGTGATACAATGCTTGTTATCTCAATCAAGAAGAATCAATCAGGACTCACTTATCAGCTGGAGATAAATCAATACCATTGTCTGACACAAAAGGATCTAGAATTCAGTTCTATTTACATAACATTGATAGGCCTGGGTTAATGAGTCAGCTGCAGGACTCTGTATTCTTAATCATCTTCTGAGAAACTGCATTGTTTCACGGTCTCTTTTAAGCAGAACCATTAGTAACAGATTTTCCAGCTAAGTACCCCCTGTCAAGCCTTCAACAAGTTTAACAAGGAGCCCTCATATCAATATATCCTATAAAATACCATTAACCCCTGAATGTCCCTCTGCACATTTCAAAATGGCCTCAGAGAGCACAGGTTTAAATTTTGGGTGATAAAAGACAGGAATTGGTTGAAGAAGGTTAATCCTGGACTTGTGTTATGCAGAAGGGAAAGATCTACCTTTTCATGTAACTGAGAACAAAATCAAGTTGATAAATAACACTAATTACTAAAGCAGGTATTTATTATCATAATACAGTTAATTTATTAAGACTATCATAAACAACACAACGAGCCAGCATTTCCAGGAAGGAACCATAAGATGAAATCAAACTGCACATTTTATCCAAGTAGTAGAATTAAAAAGTCAAAGGAAATTCAATTCTAGATGTTTGATTGCACTCTATGTTCTGAAAGACAAATAATGAGTACTTGTCTCTGAAGTCACTATTATTACTTATATTTTTGCAGATGGAATGTTCACCTTTGTTCAACTAGGATTATTCTTGAACTATAACTTTAGCTTCAGAAGTTTTCGTGGCCATCTTGAATATACTTTGGAGCAAAACAAAAACCATTAAAAACTGTTAAAGGCTGAAAGGAAGGTAGGCACTCCAGACGCCATAACCATTTCAATGAGATAAAGGTGTTTCAATGCCTACGGTGTAAAATCCCTTTAAGTTTCTAGCATTCGGTCTACCACGATTGTAAAACTCAATTTTTCCAAAACAGATCTCTTCCTCCAGGAACTGTCCGTCCCTTTTCAGGTCAATGGTGATACCATCAAATGTGCTCTATGAGCTCACCGCTTTGGCTTAATTTGTGAACCTGACATCACTTTTGTGCTTTTATATTCATTGAAGCTCCAAAACATGCTGTTTTCATTTGAAAAATAGCTCTCATTAGACTCATTAGAAAACAAGATGTAACCAAAGCTCTTGACAGCTATACAATCTGTATCGATCAATTCCACCTCCTCCTCACCTGAGCAGAACCCTCATCCAAATAAATCACAATTTACTTTTGAATTCCTTACATGTTAAGCTGCATAGAATTTGCATTTTTAAAATCTTAATAATATGTGACTGTTTCTTTTTTTATATAGAAGGGGATTAATGGAGAATTTACAATAGAATTTCAGATTTTACATCAAAATAGCCAGATACAAAAATGTGTCAAAATCCATTGATTTTCCTGTTTGGTTATATCAGCCTAACCTTCGAAATCACGAATACTCAACAATTATTGTTCTTGTGAATAAACCCCCAAATTAATTTTATGTCCAGAATACCTTTCAATAAATAACCGTATGACATCAAGTGCCATAGAGATTACTTTTTAACTAAGTCTAGTCAACTGAAATTCATATTTTTGAAGATGATACATTTACATTTGTGGAAATAGAAGTATTCTGAAAAACACAGGTGACTTCTTACAGAAAATCTAAAGAAGTATTCCATTTTCCAATCTTGTTGGCCACATGTTGGAACTGTAGGCAGGTGTAAAATAAGTGCTTATGTATAAATAAAAATTCAGATTGAGTTATGTATAAAAAAAAAGTGTCTATTTGGAAAAGTGGTGCAAAGATGTAACGGGGCGGAGTCACCAATAGAATGTGCCTGATGGATTTCCATGAAAACTGCCATACATTTAGTACCTTTAGATCAAAACACTTTTTCAAACATAACCCCCAGAATTCTAAAAGTGCATAATTCTGCTTGTTTCCATAGTGACTGCTTTACGTTTAGAACTTTGTCCTAGAATTACCCTTTGAATGTATCTGTGGCTAGGTGCAAATGTCCACAAAGGGTAGTTGAGAATGACAAGATCCTGTAGGACTTTCAGATCCAGACAGACAAGCAAGTGCTGGCCAACCAACCAGACATCGTGGTGGTAGACAAGGAATGGAAAACTGCAGTTGTGGTGGATGTGGCAATACCCAGTGACTATAACATCAGGAAGAAGGAACATGAGAAGGTGGATGAATACGAACGATTGAAAGAACTAGAAAGGATGTGGAAAGTGAAGGCAGTAGTAGTTCCAGTTGTGATAGGAGCACTCAGGGCTGTGACTCCCAAGTTGGGGGAGTGGCTTCAACAGATTCAAGGTGGGACATCCGAGATCACTGTCCAGAAGAGTGCAGTTCTAGGAACAGCTAAGATACTGCACAGAACCCTCAAACTCCCAGGCCTCTGGTAGAGGACCCGAGAATGAGGAATAAACATACCACCCAGGAGGGGTGAGAAAATCAATTATATATATATATATATACCCTGTTATCTGTAACTGCCAGTAGTTACCAAGTTATCTCATGTACATGGTTACTACAGATAGAATAACTTGGTGCAGTGTGGGTCAACACATTGTAAATCTGAAGATATTTCCAGCCTTTATGAATCCTGAGGAAACTGGAAACCTGATAATTATGTTATTTGAGGTCAATTATGGTGGTGTTTGACTGGAGGGAAAACACAAGTGATCTTTTACAATGACTGGGTCACGTTCTGGCAGATTACACCTCTGCTGTGCTTAACTCTTCCACTGCTGTATGAAACTAAATACAGGGGATGGAATAGGTAGAAGATGATAAAATATAATCCAATCTATATATTAGAAACAATAGTTATAAACTGCATGTGTTGTCATTACAGTATAATAACAAAGACCACTTCCGTCGCAATTTATTTTTGCAGAAAACTAATTTATATCAAAGGAATGTTAAAAGAATTAGGAACACAAACCTGCATTCCTAACGCCTTAGTGTTTCTGTCCCTAGTTATAATCAGCTCTCCATCCATTTTCAAGATCAGCGATGGTCCAATCCAAAGTTCCTCATAGAGGAGCATTGGGGACCTGATGCACATGCACGGCACCCTTCGTTCACACATCCAAGCTTCCCCAGACTAATGCGTGGAATCAATGATTAACTATGGGGGGATTCTGCATCCGGTGACCAAGTATCACTTGTAAAAAAACTGCAGTTTTCCATTGCAGGGTTAAAATGACAGGACCACTGCATTCTGGTTACTTCATTGAGATGAAGTGGCCTGGGTGATGTAAGGCGTCCTTTAATTACTGTAAATAATTAGAATGTGGCAAAGAGGAGGGTCTCAAACCTGCCATCTAGGGCCACACTTACATTTGGATGTAGCGTGTATATAAAGGATGTGGTATGCATGTGTTTGTTTGCAGGGGGGATAGGTGAGACAGGGATTTTGCATGAAAGGAGTGATGAAGCAATTTCATAATTTTTATCATTAAAAAAAAAAAATTAATTTTCTTCCCTCCTCCTTTTTGCATATTGTCATGGTCCCTGTGCCTTCAAGGCTCTGACACATGCTATTGATGGTGTGTCATTCTGGCATTATAAGTAACGTTGTCTGCTTCACCTGGTGCTCAGTATGTACTCCCCAATCCCTGCCTAATTCTTTGACATTATACTGGCCTGCGTCAATCCAGTGTCATCAGTTGCGTACTTTTTTGCATCAGTTTTGAGGCATAACTATCACATAGGACCTGGGGTTATTTAAAGCCATTTTAATATGATAACCATGGCCAGTCTAAGGACCTGTAATACGTTTATTTATAGTATAGGATATCTCTCTGTGGTTTACATGTTGGGTGTTGAGCCTTGACACATACCTTTATAGGGATTCTATAGTGTAACGAATACAAAGTTACACTATAGTACCCTTTGGTCCACCCTCCCTCGCGGCCACCTCCAGCATGAAAACGGTTTAAAAAAACCTTACTGGACTCACCCAATTCCAGGGCTGATCTCCCAACGTCATCTGACGGGGCAGCTAATGCGCATGTGTATCGAGTGCCGCAAGCGCGTTAGTCCCTCTCCATAGGGAAGCATTGATTCAGTGGTCTCCTGTAGGTATTTAACTTTTTCTGGATTTCCTGAATGGCCAATGGAAGAACAGCGTTTCCTCTGTATGGGCCAGTTGGGATTTAATTTGCATCCGTACACACATACAGAGGGGAGTCTTAATGTGGCTTCCTGTACCACATTATGATGGTGTTGACCCTAGGTGCAGGGTCGCCTTGAATGCGGGGCCCTGTGTAGGTGCTCTGCTTGCCCTATCCAAATGGTGGGTCTGTTGTAGAAAAAAGGGCTTCGGCAAACTTTGAAATGCTAATTGGGATGATTTCTGCTCATATTGTCCAAGGCTTTGAGAAGTTATTACACATCACAAATTTCTGGTGCTCAAGCTTTCACCCTCACAAAGGATTATGGGATAACTTACCATTGCTATAGAACGTTAAAGGAAAACTATCATAATTTGTATGATTACCAGAAATAAAAGATGACATGTAATATAGCATTCCTATGTGTTATTTTGCATATAAACATATTGCCCTGTGTGGGCAGACATCTTTAGTATTCTTTGGTCAGAAGGACCAATTATTTGCTAGTAGAACAGTTTGAAGGCCCATTACTGAGATACTCTGAGTTTGTGCATGATGTATGGATTGGGAACGCACTGGCTCTCTGTTACCTGCATTTTTTTGTTTTAGAAAAACTGTTTTTCTGACCATGATTGACCATGATTGACCATGATTGATGCAGAAACTGCCATGGAAATATCGATCTGCTTAAGTGTATTTATTACAAAGTAATACACATTGAGGATATAATACATTTATTTTTAATTTTAAATCATAAAAAAAAAAAAAAAGATAATTTTTCTTTAAGGAAGCATCGTGCATGGTTGAGTCAATTACATGAGTCTGGACAGGGCTCACTGCAGAACCTGGGGATTTATTGCAAATGCAGGAACGTCAGTACTATCGCTTAGTTACACCAATAATAATGTTAACACATAGTCTTCCTAACTGTTCATCCACTCATTTGAGATGAAGAAGACATCAGTCAGCTGCTTACATCTGCTATTAGACAGCAAAGCCATCAACCAAACCTAACATCAAAGAAGAAACCTCTATGTTCTTTCTTGTTGGGCATTATTACTTGTTTTTGGTTCCACCCAAAACTCTCCTTAAATTACGAGGAAACATGAAAGAATGACATCAAAACGGGAACATGTCAGACATAGCCCTTTGTCAAGGTGTAAGGGATTCTTAAGTTTCCATAGAATGAAAGTCTCATTTCTTTCTTCTAGAAGTCAAAAGTAGTTCTTCAAGGCTAATTCTGATATGTGCACATAAAGCAAGAGGCTCAGCTCTATGTATTTAAAGAATAAATGCTTTCATACCTGCTGTGTTACTGAGTGACGCTCACTTGACAATTTCCTTTGAATTTCCATGGTTACCCATGCAGATGATGTACAATTAGAGATTAGATATAAATCACTGTGCATATTGTACTACAAACCTGTTTTAAGTACTAGTATTGATCTTCTCTTACCTTATTAATACTCAGTATTACTTGCAATTAATACATTTAGCAAAATTGAGCACTGATCTTCAATTCTGCTATTAGTTAACTTCTCAAAAATAAAATTAGAGTAGGCAACATAGTATTGAGTAGTTTGACCAAAACATGTTACATTAACGCAAATCCAATGTATCGTTCCAGAATGCTAACCTTGGGCATTTCACTCTCACATAATTTATTCATTTGACTTTTGAAAAAGCTGTGTGTCAGTATATCCACCTTTCTACAAAGTGTCAATGTACGAACCTTTATACTGTGCGTCAATGTACCAACCTTTATGCTGTGCGTAAAAATATACCTACCCTTATACTGTGCATAATTATACCAACCTTTATACCATGCGTAAATATATACCAACCTTTATACTGTTTGTCAGTATACCAACCTTTATACTGTGCGTCAGTATACAAACCTTTATACTGTGCGTCAATGTACCAACCTTTATGCTGTGCGTAAAAATATACCAACCTTTATACTGTTTGTCAGTATACCAACCTTTATACTGTGCGTCAGTATACAAACCTTTATACTGTGCGTCAATGTACCAACCTTTATGCTGTGCGTAAAAATATACCAACCTTTATACTGTTTGTCAGTATACCAACCTTTATACTGTGCGTCAGTATACAAACCTTTATACTGTGCGTCAATGTACCAACCTTTATGCTGTGCGTAAAAATATACCTACCCTTATACTGTGAATAAATATATACATCGTTATTTAATATACTGCGCATGGGGTTAATACATTTGGGGATTTTTTAATTATTGGATTATTGGTTCCATCAACCTTTAACTGAAGGTACTATTTATTTAATTGAGTTTGCACAGGTATGTTTTAATTGGATAAAGACAATATCATAAACAATAAGATTTATGTGGATGAAATACGCACCTCCCAATCATCCTGATTTTGGTGTGACAGTCCCGATTTTAGGTGAAATTCTGGATGTGAGCATGTTTATTCCTGGATCTCTACAGCTGGTGATGGGGGCAGGAAAGAGATTACTTTTTCTCTTGCTTTTAGTTTTACATCCGATAGTTCCTTTTCAAAGCAGCCATCTATAATAATAAGAAATATCACTAGTATAGTGCTCTGATAGGCTACCTAGATGGTAAGATTGGTGCTACTCTGGTGAGCCAAAAAGGAAGGGTATTCTTACAACTTTCAATCTTTCTGTTGGCAGGGTAACATAGCAGGATCACATGGAATTCTTGGCTGTGAATTAATCTTGTCCAAAAATTTGTTTCACTTAGCAACACCCCTTTTCATTAGTAAGTAGGATCATGGTTAGCTTTAAATATCAACGAGACAGAAAAACAAAATAAGGTTTATCGCCTGTTTGAGACAGATGTTATAATAGATTGTAAACCACACCTTTAATGGCAGGTTACCACTTTGTAGTCACCAGTGTATTCTGGTTGTGTGCTGAATACACCCCC
>OW240923.1:115704760-115811756 GCA_933207985.1 Pelobates cultripes
GGGAGGGGGGGTCAGTCTGTGTGTATGGGGGGTCAGTCTGTGTGTGGGGGGGGGTCAATCTGTGTGTGTATGGGGTGGGTCAGTGTGTGTGTGTGTGTGTAGGTCAGTCTCTGTAAGCTTGAACTCCAAGAGAGATACCTCTCATCTCGTGACCTCCCCTGTACCCGATGGATAAGCAGCCTTCAAAACCACCACGGATCTGGTTGTGCCACCCCCTTTCTGCAAGGTAAGATCAGGGAAAGGGGAATAGTTTTATTTTATTTTTTTTAAACCCAATTATTAAAGTAAAAATTGTAACGCTCTTCCCTATCCCACTCTCTACACCCCCCGAACACAGTACACTCTCACAGACAGTGAACCCTTACATACAGTACACCTCTCTTCACCCACATACAATACACACTTCTTCCCCCACCACACACCCACTTCATCCCATTACACACCAAATCATATATGTGGAAGGCGTATGCCTGAATTTGTGGGAGGGGTTATTTTCCTATTTAAATCCCCAGTAACCCCAGCTTACCTATCGTCGCCGTCTGAAAGTTCTGGCCTGCTCGCCTCCCAACTTCCGGGTCCTCAACAGGCATCACACTTCCGGGTCCTCAACAGGCATCGCACTTCCGGTCCCGTCATACCTTGCGGCTTCCCACCAGTCCGTTCGCACAGACACGCACAAACTAACGAACACCAGGTAAGCGGCGAGAATAGCCGCGTTCGGGATGTTCACGCCGTTCAACTTTTTCTTTCGTTTATATGCAATCTCACGTAGGAGACCGCAACCACAGGTGGCAAATATACATATATATATCTTTTCTTTTACACTGAATCTTGTTCGCGCTTTTTGCCCGGGCATAAGGTTAATCTCAGGACCACATGAATATCACACCTCCCAATCTTAGGTCTCGGTTGTCACATCTCCCTAATAAATACCCCCCCCAGTCCCTAGGGGTATCAAAGTCGGTCTAGCAGGCAGGACTACCATACAGCCCCAGGAGAAATACCACTTACTATTCTACTATGCAGCTTCCCCTAACAGGGTCGAGTCATTCAAACAACCAAGGGCACTTTGTTTTCCTTCTAATCCATTTTTCTACTCATACAAATTACACAGTAACATGCACATGTCACAATCAGAACATATTGTTACAATAATCAACACAACAATGCTTAGATTCATTTTAACTGTTCAAACATCAACAAATAAATATATTTAATTTAAAATGCACAGTGTTTAAACCCAGCCGCTTTACAGACCGGTAATACGTCTTTAAACTCCTAGTCATTATCCCCAGCCTCTTAAGCTCCAGCTCTTCATTACTTTATGTCCCCCAGTTTTATTTAGTTTTATTCTTTACAAAAAAAAAAAAAAATCCCCGGGAAGCGACTAAACACTCACACAGCTTGTAAATTCCGACACTGTGTCCACGGTCCGCACCGCCGGAGCCATGATCTGTACTAGGGACTGGAGAAGGCTTGCGGGCTTAGCCCCGGTATCTGCCTCCCTGCCGCCCCCTACCAGCCGCACACCGGCAGAGACACCTAACCGGCAGGGCAGGGGCTGGCAGTGATGTCACCGGGACACTAGAATTACAGCAGCTGAGCGGTAACGTTGCTCACCTTCCACACACTGCGCTGGGCACTGGTAGAAGTGGCAGCAGTTTAAACTGGCATATACTGCTCCTTTAAGACAAAGCAATGAATGCTGTTACAGGATGATAAAAAAAAAAGGATTCTTTGAAGAAAGATAAGTTACATTAGTCTAACCTGAGTGACTATGTTCACCCACTTTAACAATGCGGCAGTCTTTCTTGGTAGTAAAACTTAAACCCATGCTGATACCTTACAATCTGTATCATCCTATAATAACCCCTGTTATATCATGTCTGTTACTGTCACTCTTATGCTCTCACTACACGTAGCAGTCCCATGATAGGGATAATTGTACTGGTGGTTTCTCAACCTATTCTAAACTAGTAACGGTGTTATACTCAGATTGATATTTCTCCAACCATTGTACAAACCCGCTGACGATCAGCATGCATTCACTCACACAAACCCTAAAACTACGGGACGGTCATTAGGGTTGATTCGGGCAGTGAGCCGCTACCGAGTACACCCCTCATAATGTCCAGGCAAATCAAATTACCCGCACAGTATCTACTATGAGTACCATTTTAAATTACAGTTGTAATCGTTGCAACTGTTACACTGCTTCTAAATTCCGCTAAATGGATTCCATTTCATGACTAAAATAGTATGGTAGAGGGGAAATAAATAAATAAAATAAAACACGAGCCACGAGGGCCATACATACATACATACGTGCAGTGTAGTTCATACGTATCGACCATCTTGTCCCGAAGTGCTCACAGCGCACTCCAGTTACGGTCAGCCTTACAATTCTACTTTATTATCACTCGTGTTTTCATCCAATGGTATGTCCTCTCTCTCACAACTAACCGTCCCTCTTAAGTAGCAATGGCTGGCTGTCAGGTTCCTAGGTGTCCACTAGTTATCATTCCCCCTGGCTTCTTCGCCTTAGGTTAAGTGGTCCCGCGAGGCCAACACCCATCCTCATACTCGGAGGTACTACGCCCCTCGGGCCAAATCATAGTCAGTCGCCTCGCATTGTGGCATAGAGAGGGCCTCACCTGTCACTCCCATTCTGTCTTATGTTTAATTGTCACCGAGAGGCCGACACCCCGCCACAACGTTCAGTGGCCACGCTATCCCCTCGCGCCAACGCATAGGTAGAGCCTCTCAAGCCACTTGGCAATTAGCAGGGCCTCACCTGTCACCAACCTAGAGTAATCGTTTCGCTGCATTGCGGCACTAGCTAGTCAGCCAGCACACACACACGTAGTACTTGGGGGACCGAACCTGCAAACCCCGTCATGCATAACCGTTACGTTTCATATCTGATAATCAGATCAGGTGTCCTAGCGGATTATTTCCCGCATCGTTATAACTTTAGTTTCGATGGTGAGTTTATATATCCTTACCGTAATACAAACCGTATGTCAGAACTATCAAACAAGGCAATCCAGGCTTTTAATACGTCAATCACTTACGGGCTAAGGGTCTCCTACATAATTAGATATAACAGTACAAGGATGAGTACAAGGATATACATGTTTCCCCAACTTGTCACTCACTTTGCGTTCCTTTTATACCACATACACTAGGTGCCCATATCAATGTAATAGAAACCAAGATCAGCGGTTTCCTCCTACAATTGTTTCAGGCATATTGTTCTTACATATATTTTCCGTTAAATACGTATATTGGCCACACGCTGTCTTTTACGTTTACACGTGGTACATATTCAGGCCTTGTATCGGACCATAGCCAGGTCCTCAATACGCTTGGGTATATATAGTGTCTGCTTCCAGATTTTATTCATTACAGATATACTGTTATTACTCTACAGCCCATTAGGGGCATTTCAGTACATTGAGTTCTAAATTACCATACGTTGACGCATACTGTCACCTAATTATTTTGGCTACATCAATTATACAAGGCAATGCAGGTTAAAGCATTAGCAATCTAATAAAGACTGGGTAAACCAGAATTCCCACTTGTTTCATATCAGACATCAAAGCATCACTCGGCCTTCATTACGAACAAACGAATACAATTCAAATCCTTGACAGCTAACAGGGACCTGTCTCAGCACGCCTGACATTCACAAGGTTCTCCATGCGCATTCAATCATATGTTACGCTATTTAATATTACATTCATCTTACTATGTTATTTATGTTCAAAAGTACATCAGGACTGACTTTCGGTCTTGCTATCTGTTTCTCTCTTAAAAGTTACACCTATAGGCATCTTATAATACAGTTAATTACAATCCCAAGCCTATCAAGTAAACGATTGTAGGGTAGTTATTATATGACATATATTTAAGCTTAAACCACAATCAAAGATCCTTTTCAGGTTCCTCTCTTAAGAGCACATTTTCCCTACTGTTAGTCACGGTATTTCGTTTGCTCGTCGGTTCACATTGCGTCAGATTTGTCAGATACTTTTTTTTTTCTCTCAATCCTTTTTCGCCATGGTTCTACCAGTTTTTACACATATAAGGTATTAACGCTCATCCAGAAGAAACAAGCCTGCCAAGGGTCCCCCGCAGTATACCCCGCCCTGGCCACTCCTAAAGTCCTGAGGTCAGGCCTTGCTTAAATGTAACTGAGCTCGAAGAACATTCAGTTCAGGGATCCTCTGCAGTTCAATAAGGTCTTATCATGCCTTAAGTTAGAGGTTTTTTTTTTTAAGCAGGTAGATTCGTCCACTAACACTAAGCAAACTTACTCTAAAGCTACGATATGGGTAAGTATTGTGTATGATTCAAGATAATAAGTGCGTTCCAGTGATAAATGGCTGCTTGCACAATTTTTGCCACTTATCTTTGAAACCAGCCTATAATACTATTAAAACTTTACCTACAGGAATTTAACATTATGTATACACCATATACCCAACAGCTCCCATTTTCTTTTATTATTCAGTAAAGATGCCGACTAGTGCCCGAGATCAAAAACTCCAAAAATCATTCAATTCACTCCCTATCAACAGTAAATCTTAGGGGAAGTTTTCGATTTAACCATAAGCCTCCCTGTAATAACGCTACTAATATGTGTCAGCAGCTCACTTGGCATTCCATGATTTATTAAGGCCAAAGGAAAATATTACTGTCTGAAACATTCAGCCTTCACCTATGCCTAAAGAATTCCGGAATCAACAATCGTTACATTATCTACTCCTCATATCAAAACATATGAGCTGGGTGTTTTAAATTGTGCCCGGTTCAAAGTTTGTACTCTTAATCAAAGGCCAGGTTAGCCAGATCTCTAACTAAACCTAACCATCTATAATAACTGTGATAATTGTTACTTTAATTACTCCACCCAGGCCTTAATCCTTCCTCCTACTCGGGCTTTTCATTCCATGTCAGTGCAACAGCAGCCTCTAATCGGCGTGTTACGACACACATAAGTAGAATATGGTAAGTTGTTTTACAATGGGAACATTCCTAACCAAGGACAGAAATCAGACTCTCTTATCGATATTGTGACTAAATAATTGCTAATCTGTGAATTAATCTTGTCTTCTATTTTTGCCCTCTTTTGCAGGCCTGACCTCTCGTCGGTTTCGGCACACCTCAACCGACTTTTGTCCTTATCGAACTACATACTTTTAATTGTACGTCCTCGAATTACCCCGTACACAAGTGGAAGGCGTATGCCTGAATTTGTGGGAGGGGTTATTTTCCTATTTAAATCCCCAGTAACCCCAGCTTACCTATCGTCGCCGTCTGAAAGTTCCCCTCCCACCTCACCCTTTTTTATTTTCAATTATATACCAGGTGGGCCCTCTTTTGCAGGCCTGACCTCTCGTCGGTTTCGGCACACCTCAACCGACTTTTGTCCTTATCGAACTACATACTTTTAATTGTACGTCCTCGAATTACCCCGTACACAAATATATATATATATGTGTAGTTGCACTCACCCTTTCATGTTGTCTACATATAAAGAAAAACTGCCCTGGTGCAATCCCACGCTGAGTATGGATAACAAATGAAAAAGAGATGCACTCTAAGGTCTTTAATATCCAACAAAGTTACATAAATTCGATCAACGTTTCGACCTCTTCAGGTCTTCCTCAAGATCAACTTATGAACATATATGGCAGAAATATATAGGGAATGAAAAAAGGTTACTCACCAATCATGCAGTGTTCACTCACTCCAGTGGTCCGAACCCGGAAGTGTGCGTAATGCGTCACGTGACATGTGACGTGTGCCGTAAGGGCATGCCCATCTCCCAGATGTGGTTGCTAGGAGACCAATAAACTAAGACAGAACAGTGAATAATTAAAGTCCGGTAATTCGGAACTATTGAGAAATAGTGTGTGTGGTCTCAAATAGGCAAATGGCGCCAAGTGAAACTAACAAGTTGTTTTAATTAAAAAGTGCAACAGTGTGTAAAGAGAACATGTGGACTCTAAGTCTAAGTGTGCATAATATGGTGTCACACAAGGTGACCTAAGTATTAAGTGCTGCATACACCATTTAAAGATGACAGTGGATGTGTATGAATAGTACAGATCATGCACATAAAAAAATCAATACCAACGAAACCAATCATATAAAGTTTCAACAAGCATACCATGGAGCAGTGTCATTGAATTAACAATTAGAAAGATCACTTTCCACTACCTAGGGCATATGGTAGACAAATGCTTAATAATAACATCTTAATTGGGTAATGGGCTAAAAGCAGATAGTCTGCTAGAGATCATAAGATAAATATAGTATTGTTGTTAGTTTCACTTGGTGCCATTTGCCTATTTGAGACCACACACACTATTTCTCAATAGTTCCGACTGTAATTATTCACTGTTCTGTCTTAGTGTATTGGTCTCCTAGCAACCACGTCTGGGAGATGGGCACGCCCTTACGGCACACGTCACATGTCACGTGACGCATTACGCACACTTCCGGGTTCGGACCACTGGACTGAGTGAACACTGCATGATTGGTGAGTAACCCTTTTTCATTCCCTATATATTTCTGCCATATATGCTCATAAGTTGATCTTGAGGAAGACCTGAAGAGGTCGAAACGTCGATCGAATTTATGTAACTTTGTTGGATTTCTTCTAAAGACCTTAGAGTGCATCTCTTTTTCATTTGTTATATATATATATATATATATATATACCGTATTTTCCGGCGTATAAGACTACCCCCAACTTTTCCAGTTAAAATATAGAGTTTGGGATATACTCGCCGTATAGGACTACCCCTCTTCCAATGCACACCAAATAAAAATTAGCAATGATGTACAGTGAGCAGACAGAGCTACACAGCAAAACATTAAAGGACCACTATAGTGCCAGGAAAACATACTCGTTTTCCTGGCACTTTAGTGCCCTGAGGGTGCCCCCACCCTCAGGGTCCCCCTCCCGCCCGGCTCTGGGGAGAGGAAAGGGGTAAAAACTTTTTCCAGCGCTGGGCAGGGAGCACTCCTCCTCCGTTTCTCCCATTCAGCTGAATGCGCACGCGCGGCAAGAGCTGCGCGCACATTCAGCCGGTCGCATAGGAAAGCATTTACAATGCTTTCCTATGGACGCTTGCGTGCTCTCACTGTGATTTTCACAGTGAGAATCACGCAAGCGCCTCTAGCGGCTGTCAATGAGACAGCCACTAGAGGAATTGGAGGAAGGATTAACCCATTAGTAAACATAGCAGTTTCTCTGAAATGGGTTAATCCTAGCTGGACCTGGCACCCAGACCACTTCATTAAGCTGAAGTGGTCTGGGTGCCTAGAGTGGTCCTTTAAATAATGATAATCTGAAATAGCATTTAAAGCCCCTCCATTCTTTTTAATCCCCCCTCCATTCTTTTTTAATCCCCCCCTCCATTCTTTTTTTAATCCCCCCTCCATTCTTTTTTAATCCCCCTCCATTCTTTTTAATCCCCCCTCCATTCTTTTTTTATCCCCCCTCCATTATTTTTAATCTCCACCTCCATTTTTTCCCCATTCACGCCCCACCAGGTTTCATACACCCCCCCATTCTTTTTTAATCCCCATTTTTTTTTAATACTCCCACCCCCACCCTCCATTCTTTTTACCTCACACCCCTCCATTTTTTACCCCCACCCCTACCTCCTCCATTTTTTACTCCCCCACCCCCACCTTCCATTCTTTTGTACTTCCCCTACATTCTTTTACTCCCCCACCTCCATTTTTTTTACCTTACCCCCCACCCCCACCTCATTCTTTACTCCCCCCTACCTCCATTTTTACTCCCTGTTGCCCCCACCCTACATTCTTTTACTCCTCCTTTCATTTCCTTTTTCTTTGTAGATAGGAGCTGAAGTTTTTCGTTCTTCTGTCAGTGTCCAGCAGTACGCATGGGTTAGAGATTGAAGGAGCAGTCTTGCCGACTGAAAGGAAGTGAGCACTCAGTGTGCACTTCCTTTCAGTCCGGCCGGGAACAGGTAACTGAATCTCCTGTACCGCGCGGTACCCGGCCGGACTAACAGGACGAAGAGGAGCTCGGCCACCCACTCTGCACAGGGAAGAGGAGGTAAGAAAGGCAGTGCGGCAGCCGTCTGAGCACTCTCTATAGATACATACAGTGATAGGCACACACTCTCTGACTGAGACACACACTGACAGACATACACACACACACATTCTGACAGACATACAGTGACAGGCACACACTCTCTGCCTGAGACACACACTGACAGACATACACACATTCTGAGATACATACAGTGATAGGCACACACTCTCTGACTGAGACACACAATGACAGACATACACACACACACATTCTGACAGACACACAGGGACAGGCACACACTCTCTGCCTGAGACACACACTGACAGACATACACACATTCTGAGATACATACAGTGATAGGCACACACTCTCTGCCTGAGACACACACTAACAGACATACACACATTCTGAGATACATACAGTGATAGGCACACACTCTCTGACTGAGACACACACTGACAGACACACACATTCTGACAGACATACAATGACAGGCACACACTCTCTGCCTGAGACACACACTGACAGACATACACACATTCTGAGATACATACAGTGATAGGCACACACTCTCTGACTGAGACACACACACATACTGAGACACACACACTCACACACATTTTCTCACACACTCACAAATTGGTATTTTTATTTTTATTTAAATTCACCCAGCCTCCCTACCTTTGGGAGAGCTAAGTGGATCTTTCCCTGGCATCCAGTGTGTCTCCTATCAATCTGCCTGCGGTTTCTCTCTGCTTCCATGCGCTCTCTGAAGTGATCCCAAAGCTGGAGTGACGTCATGTCACTAAAATCCCAGGTGCCAGGTCGCCATGGCGACTATACATTTCGCCCTGGCGCCTGGTATTTGTCAGCCCTTTGCTAAGCTGCGCAGGAAACATTAAAGCCGTCCGCTGCGGGCAGCATGGAAGCGGCGCGCAAGGGAGCAGAGAGGAACTGCAGGAAGGTTTTAATGTTTCCTGTGCAGCTTAGCAAAGGGCTGACAAATGCCAGGTGCCAGGGCGAACTGTCCAGTTGCCACGGCGACCTGGGATTTGTCAAGCTCTGTGTGTGTATGTATGTATATAAGAGCAAGCATTAGGCTGCTAGAGTAGGACCTGCCAAGAATGGGGTACATTGACGTTGTGGCAGGCTTATGCAATATATGATCATATAATGTAACTAAACCCCCATCATTTTTTGCCTAGGTTAGGTGTTTTTAAATAAAACTATTACTATTTGTAAGATTTGAAATCATTGTTTAGTGAATAAGCGAGTGCGCTGGATTGTGTATTTTTTATATTTTGGCCCCAGCAGGCCCCTTATGTGCACCCCCTCCCCCCAAGTATGAATCCTGGAGACGCCACTGGGTATTTGGGTATTACCTTGTGTCCTGGGAGAGAGGTGAGTTCCTAACTGGGCATCTCTACTAAAGCTGGGGTATTACCTAAGGAAATATGCCTATTCCCATGATGAATTACTATTTAGCCTTTCATATGTATGGTTGATATATTGTGTTCCTTTTATTTTATCTAAAAAAAAAACAACATTCAGCATGTCTCCTTCTATCTGTTATTATTCAGCCCCTGAAGGATATACATGTATGTGAACGTACTATGTTATCATGTTATTGCAATACTACCATGCTGAATGATAAAATAAAGAATTTTTTTTTAAAAAACACACAAAAAACATTGTGCTACAATAAAATCAAAAACATTCAAATATTTGAGTTTGTTTATCCATAAAGAAAAATGTTTGTACTTTTAGGCCCCTCATGCCACAGTGTCCCTTACACACTGTTCTACAATCTACAATAAAAGTTAATTATTTCTTGTCTTTACTCCTGTAGTACACTATTCCTTTGTCCTGCTGCTCCCTAGAAGATGTAATAAAACTATAGTAAGTATCAGATTTTAGATTACATTAAGAGAATTCTAAGGTGAGTTTTACAGGCTAGGATGGAGCAAGATCTGTCTGTCTTCCTCTATCTCGAAATATATAGAAAGAGAGAGAGAGAGAGAGAGAGAGATCATCAGAGACCTCCTATATGATGCCCTCTTTACTCCAATCACCCAGTGTGTCTGTAAGGGGTTTTGGTTAATCCCTGTTAACCAGAAGACACCTGTTCGATTGTATATCTGCTTTTCACACACTATAAGCTAACTGAAAAGGGTACAATAGCAGGAGTCCCATGTATCCACTATTAACCAGGAGGGACAGCGTGCATGATGGGTTGTTGGTAAAGTAATTGTGCGGATGGGCCTGTGTGTGAATCATCTTCATGTGCTGCTCAACATAACAGGAAACGTAATAGTCCAACACAAATGGATCCAAAAAAAGACTATGACTCCAATTACAGTATATAAATGAAAATCCTAGATCAGATCCATAGGTATAGGCAGGCATTACATTTAGGGGGAGTGCCAAGAGAAAGGGAACATCTAAACATTACTTCAAAAAATAAAAATGTATTAATTATTCTTGTAATACTGAGCTATTGCTCTAGTAATCTCCATGTGGATACCGTGATAGTCACGATTCTTCTCTAACAAAAACCCCAAGCTAAATCCGAACTCATACCAAACTTTAATATACCAACCCGAGAAAAGCCTTGTTTTATGCTGTGTTTGAACACACCCAGGACACATAGTGTATATATGTGTGTACACCCTGGAGTCTCTGCAGCAAGACAATTAATTGTTCATAATAGTGAATGGCAAATAATTAGGACAATGTGTTTGGTTGGAACAGTCTCCCCTACTCTATACTGTTACAGATAGGATAGTGATTATTGCAGTCTGTTATCACACTGCGTCAAGCCTTTCACGTCTTTCAGTTTTAAGTGTATTCTTTAATTGACCAGAAGATGAGGATAACGTGGCATTGTCTGATTTTAGTAAATTTCTATTTATTTTATTCTTATCGAAAGGCTGTGACACACCCCATACCTGCACAGGGACATGAGGGTGGAGGCAAAGGCTTTAACTTTTCAGGGGCGCTTATTTCAGTGAGTTGGCGTTCTTCCAACACTGTGCTATTTATAGGAGTGCAGATTTGTCACTATTAGTGCCAGGAGAGGATGGCATTCCACTGGCATCGTAATATATGTATATATTGGGAAATGGAGTTGGGGTATTTGGTACGCTCATTTCACCTGTGAAAGGAATTAACACATTTGGAGACAACTGTCAAATGTGCCAGAGAATTTCCTTTAGATCAGCGGTGTCAAGCTCTGACCCCCAGGTGTTTTTGAACTACAACTCTTATAATATTGTAAAACGCTACAGAATATGCTGGCGCTATATAAATAAAAAACACAGCCATAAAAAACAGAACTGCAATTTTAAAGCTTTGCTCAAAGCACCATGGACACTTCTGGGATTTGAAGTGGTGATGATGCTTGGAGTCTGTACGAGCAGGGTTTCACTATGAAATGCTGCACATTCTGTCAGAAAGCGGTTTGTTGCTGACGGTGTAACTCCACCTTCTGCGGCATCATTAATGTGTCATTTGCCTGCCAGAAACGAGATCTTGGGCTGGCTAATGTTAAATCTGTGCTTATTTTGTGTCTGTCATCATCACACACAGCCTGCTAGTGACAGACAGCCAATAGCGGCATGCCCCCCCTCCCACCCTGTGCTGCCCAAGTCTTCCCCTTAGCCCATTCTTGACATCCCTCCCCTCCAGTGAAGGGAGAGTGATTAGGCTGCCCAGGCAGCTTTAATTCTTTTTATCTTATTATGTTATCACTGTATAATACAGTGCTTTTCCAAAGGGGGTTAGATTATTATATCTGATAGTATAATTTAGGATTATTTCCCTGGCGGTTTTGATACCTCACCCCAGTAAACACTATGAAAGTTATTACTATGGTGGCTGCAATGGACGTAGTATAAACCCTCTTACCCCCTGCCACACTTCCTGGGTAATGTCTCCCCACCCAGCGAGGCTCGTAAATCTGTTTATTAAGTGGTGGCAAGAGCATACGTGGGCATTCCATCCATGATGGAGACTCGTTTCATTAGGACTTACACGAATGTTGTCTGTCTATCTCTCTGTCTATTTATTTAGTATTTTTGGCTGTTTTAGGACAGTGATACATTTTCTGCAAAAACAAAACATTTTTGTGGTTGTTTGTTTTCTTTTACAAGTTTGGGCTGCATGTCTATAGTTACTTTAAAATGTTTCTAGCATACACTAACACACCATTACATTATCTTTAGTTTACACGTAATGACCTTAAATAAAGATTTATTTTTATTTTTTTAAGAGCAAAACTTTTTTTCTTAACTTTTTTGTGATTTATATTTAGTTGTGAAGTTATATAAAAAAAAATAGGGTTACAGCTTTACTTTTAGCACGGGGGGAGGGGGGAAATTAACCCTGGTCACAATAGCTTACAATCTAGGAAATACAGGCATTGTGCACAGGGTAGGGAGCAGTGTAATCGTTTTAAACAGCCCAAGTGCATGCCTTCACCATGTGCCACCGGGTACAACTGGGGGAAAAAATGAACCTTAGTCACAAGAGCTTACAATCTAGGCTACACAGATATTGAGCCCAGCTTGTCAGTGTGTGCCTTCACCATGTGCCACTGGGAAAATAATGAACCCTGGTCACGAGCTTGCAATCTAGTATCTGTAGATATTGTGCATAGGGAGGGGAGCCCAGCTTGTCAGTATGTGTGTGTGCCTTCCCCATGTGTAAAGAACCCTGGTCACGAGAGCTTACAATCTAGGAGTGAGGGGAGCCCAGTGTGTCAGTGTGTCCCTTCACCCTGTGTCACTGTGAGAGAATGAACCCTGGTCACAAGAGCTTACAATCTAGGATCTGTAAATATTGTGCACAGTGAAGGGAGCCCAGTGTGTCAGTGTGTTCCTTCACCCTGTGTCACTGTGAGAGAATGAACCCTGGTCACAAGAGCTTACAATCTAGGATCTGTAAATATTGTGCACAGTGAGGGGAGCTCAGTGTGTTAGTGTGTCCCTTCACCCTGTGTCACTGTGAGAGAATGAACCCTGCTCACAAGAGCTTACAATCTAGGATCTGTAAATATTGTGCATAGTGAGGGGAGCCCAGTGTGTCAGTGTGTGCCTTCACCCTGTGTCACTGTGAGAGAATGAACCCTGGTCACAAGAGCTTACAATCTAGGATCTGTAAATATTGTGCACAGTGAGGGGAGCTCAGTGTGTCAGTGTGTCCCTTCACCCTGTGTCACTGTGAGAGAATGAACCCTGGTCACAAGAGCCTACAATCTAGGATCTGTAAATATTGTGCACAGTGAGGGGAGCCCAGTGTGTCAGTGTGTCCCTTCACCCTGTACCACTGTGAGAGAATGAACCCTGGTCACAAGAGCTTACAATCTAAGATCTGTAGATAGTGTGTGCCTTCACCCTGTGTCACTTCGAGAGAATGAACCCTGGTGACAAGAGCTTACAATCTAGGATCTGTAGATATTGTGTCACTGTGAGAGAATAAAGACTCAGGAATACCCAGCAATAAACTAAAATGTCATTTTCAGAGCAAACTGCGGCCACGCCTCTTTTTCTTGCCAGCCAATCACAGGACGCCATTGGGTCTGTGCTGGAATTTGCATATTAAAACCTCGGTGTGTTGGCCAGCCAATCGGCGCGCGCCCTCATTAACATGCACCTAGGCTGATTAGGTGGGGGGAGTTACATTGTATCAGCAGAGCTGGAGGGAAGGAAGGAGTGAGAGAGAGAGGGAGAAGGGAAAAAAGGAGAGAGAGAGAGAGAGAAGGAGGGAAAGAGACACACAAGGAGGGAGTGAAAGGGGGGCAGGATCCTTCCTCCTGTTTGTTTTAGGGATCACTAGCTGGAAGAAAGGAGAGGAGGGCAGTGAGAGCACAGAGCTGGATCCAGGGGCAGCAGGCAGAGCACAGAGCTGGATCCAGGGGCAGCAGATCCAGGGGCAGCAGGCAGAGCACAGAGCTGGATCCAGGGGCAGCAGATCCAGGGGCAGCAGACAGAGCACAGAGCTGGATCCTGGGGCAGCAGATCCAGGGGCAGCAGGCAGAGCACAGAGCTGGATCCAGGGGCAGTAGGCAGAGCACAGAGCTGGACCCAGGGGCAGCAGATCCAGGGGCAGCAGGCAGAGCACAGAGCTGGATCCTGGGGCAGTAGGCAGAGCACAGAGCTGGACCCAGGGGCAGCAGATCCGGGGGCAGCAGGCAGAGCACAGAGCTGGATCCAGGGGCAGCAGGCAGAGCACACACAGAGACACACTGCATGGACTGACCCCCCTCTCCCATTACACTCCCATCACCCACCAGTCCTGCTCAGGATGCCCTGTCCTGTGTGGGTAATACTAGCCCTGCTGCTCGCCCCTGGCTCAGGTAGGCCCAGCAGGGCTTCCTCTCCGGCCCCCTGCCCGGTGCCCTGCCGCTGTGACTGGGAAGGAGGGGTGGATTGCTCGGGGAGAGGACTGATCGCAGTGCCGGAGGGAGTCAGCGCCTTCACCAATTCCCTGTAAGTAATGCAGCAAAGGGGGGACAATGGCTCCATTCTGGGGCAAAGTTCGGAAAGTGGAGCAGTAACCATGGAAACTGGCAGAACTTTACCCAGAATTAGTCTGGGATCCACAAAGCCCCAGTCAGTGTGCTCTCCTGTGATAGACAAACACCAGCACTTGGTAACCTTTTAGGAGAGACATTAACAATGTAACAATAAATCAGATATTTATTTATAGTGTGTGTATAATCTCCCAGCTCACTTGTGGTTAGATCACCTGGCTATAAGAAGTTTTGCTGGTTTCACATTGTATAGAAAGCACACTCCTATTGCAGTATGTTTACATTGCTGACATTACTGTGTGATAACCACACTCCTGCATTGCCTTGTTTACATGTATGTATCATTGGAGGTAACCACACACTCCTGCAGTGCCTTGTTTACATGTATGTATCATTGGAGGTAACCACACACTCCTGCATTGCCTTGTTTACATGTATGTATCATTGGAGGTAACCACACACTCCTGCATTGCCTTGTTTACATGTATGTATCATTGGAGGTAACCACACACTCCTGCATTGCCTTGTTTACATGTACGTATCATTTATTAGTATTATCGCCATTTATATAGCGCCAACAGATACCGTAGCGCTTTACAATACTATTAGAGGGGGGATGTGCTTCGTGTGTATATCTTCTATTTGTATACTGTATATCTACCACACTCCCCAGGTGCATACTGCTTAAATTTTTTACATATATCTGCTGTAACCACACTTCTGTAGTGCAATCATTGTTTATTTTTCTCCTGTGTTACTGTATAACTATAGCCAGACTCCTGCAGTTTAATAATTCAGGCCTCAATAAAAGTTTTGACATATAGACGTGTGTGTGTGTGTGTGTGTGTGTGTGTGTGTGTGTATATATCTACTTGGTAGCTCAATATTGTTTTAATAAACCATTATTGTATGTAATAACTTGCATGACTCACCACTAGTTGTCTGTAAATATTTATGCTCCTTGTGTTTTACAATAACAATTAATGAGTCAAACGGTGATAGTTGCAGAGGTTGTTATTTTTGCCTATTTAGAAAACTCTTTAAATTTATTTATTTTTTTGTGGGTTTTTAAGTTCTTGTGTTTCGAAGCTGATTTGTGATCGTTGGTTTTTTTTTGTTTTTTTTTGAGGTTTTGATGCATAGTGGATGAATGCACCCTTTGAATGGGCAGATTAATTTTTGTATCTTCTTCAGACTTGCTCAGCATGTTTCTCTGTGTGTGTGTGTGCTATCTAATCTTTGCTGTGGTAGATATGGTGTTTAGACTGTACCCTTGAGGTACTTGACCATTTGGTGGGTAACTTATTTATAAAATATTTTAGCACCAAGGATACATTGAGATTTCTCTCTTGTTTTCAAGTATGTCCTGGGTTATGGACATGTTAGATGTTTTGTCAGCTATTAAGGTATTCTATTTAATATACAATAGCAATGTGTACCCCATCAGTGCCAGAGGTTGAACAAGGCACTATTCAGTGCCCTCAATGTATGTTAATATTGTTTACTTTACTCTTCTACAAAACATTGACTAAATTATATAGATATATTTCATTTTATAAGTATATGTTGACTTTGTGTGATCCATTCTATCTCTGTGACAAACATTTCATCCTGGATAAAACTGGAGTGGTGCCCTCTTTAAAATCCCTGAGAAATTGGCATTTTTGGGGAATATGTGGCACTGAATGGGTAACCGAGACTTTGAGCTTTCACTTCTGCAACGTTGCAGCCATTTACTCATGTAGAATATTTCCTTGTGTTTTTTGTGAACCGCTTATTTTAACCATTTATGCACTAAAGTTCCTTCTGGCACATCTTGGGTTAACAAGAAAATTAGTAATGTATTTGTCTAGCCCTCAAGTGTTTAAGTAGTTTAATGCTTGATACATTGGGGTGTTTAGTGATCTTCCTGCCTTTTCCTGGTGTGTGTAATTTAATTGTACAGAATGGAAGAGTATGTTGGTAGTATTATACGTTGGTGATGAATAATTTAATAATGGAATAATTTATGTACCACTAAGTCTGAATTACTCATCATTCCTGACATGCAAAATGGTGTGTGTAGTAATGTTCCGTCCTTTTTATGGAGATAGATAGTTACTGTATATAAATCTCTTACGAGTATATTTACTAAACTGGGAACTGCAGGGAATTCCAAACTTAAGGCACAATTAGATGATTTGGGAACATTCTCAGGCTCTGTTGTTCCAGCTCAACTAATTTTCCTGAAACTTGCTATTCCCTTTGTTCTGAACAATTCCAGGTCTAGTGAATGGATATGTAGCATTTTTCAATGAAATATATTGCTGATAATAAAACCAATTTGACAGATTAGATACATTTTTAGCATCATACGTTACTTATCAGGGCTTTAAGAATGTCTGTTCGTGTCTGTAAAGTTGCATTGTCTTTGTGCATTGGAACTGGACAGTGGAAAAGAAATTAAATTTTTGCATTCTCAAACCGTCTCCAAACTCACTTTTTTTTTTTTTTTGATTATAAAAGTGTGTGTGTGTGTGTGTATATGTAAAAAATAAATAAAATTTACCCCTTAAGGACTGAGCCAAATGTACACGTTGTGAACAAAACCTGGCATATGTGCTACATGTCTGTTTAACCGTAATTCACCTCTTTCATATTAAATGCACCCACCCTTATTATATATATAATTTTATTCAGGGGAAACAGGGTTTTCATTTAACATCAAATATTTAGCTATGAAACATAATTTAATATGAAAAAATGGGAGAAAATAAGAAATTTTTTTTTTAGTTCTACATGACATTTTAACTGTCAATGTCATAATACTGTTTGCTTTTACTGCAATAAAATACACATTTGTATTCAGCAAAGTCTCACGTGTAAAACAGTACCCCCTATGTACAGGTTTTATGGTGTTTTGGGAAGTTACAGGGTCAAATATTGCATGTTACGTTTGAAATTGAAATTCGCCAGATTGGTTACGTTGCCTTTGAGACTGTATAGTAGCCCAGGAATGAAATTTACACCCATAATGACATACCATTTGCAATAGTAGACAACCCAAGGTATTGCAAATGGGGTATGTCCAGTCTTTTTTAGTAGCCATTTGGTCGCAAACACTGGCCAAAGTTAGCGTTAGTATTTGTTTGTGTGTGAAAAATGCAAAAAACGTCACTTTTACTGGCGATGTCATCTTTATAATACATTTTACTGTTTTGAAACACTAATATTTGTGTTCAGCGAAGTCTCCCGAGTAAAACAGTACCCCCTATGTACAGGTTTTATGGTGTCTTGGAAAGATATAGGGTTAAATATAGTGCTAGCAAATTAAATTCCCTATACTTTCGGCATGGGTTGTCAGGCAGGTCCCGCTAATTGTAATGAATTAAAATACCTAATTATGTAAAAAATATTACATAAATATATATGTAGAATTAATATGTGTATGTGTGTATGTATGTGTATATATATGTGTATATATATATATATATATATCTATCTATCTATCTATCTATCTCTCTATCTATCTAGACAGTGTATGTGTGTGTGTGTATATATGTGTGTATATATATATATATATATATATATATATATATATATATATATATATATAAAATTATTATTATTTTTTACACAGATTTTAATTAGATTTCCAGACAGCATGGGGAATAACTGTCATTACAGGCAGTCTCCCTGCTGGCAATGCAGCAGCCAGCTAACCCGGCCATGTGATTGTGAGGTCCTCCAAGGACCTCACTCTCACATGGCCGGGGGGAGGGGGCGGCAGAGGAGGCAGGATCCTCCCTGGGGGGACTCTGCGGCGTTTAGAGCCGCTTAGAATAGGGCGTAGTAGTACGCCCTCCGGTTTTAAGGGGTTAAATAAAAAATAGCTTATTGACTCTCCTCTGTTTATTTACTTTTTCTGGCTATTCTCAGCCAATCTGCACCTTTCACGGCACATCTTCTGCTATTTAGGACACCCCACTCCCCTCCTCTAACATCAGTTCTTTTAAGTGTTAAATGCTATCAGATTGATCAGTATTGCTTCAGACTTGAGGAAGAGCGGAAAACTCTTTAAAGCTTGTCTTTGAAATATTATGTTGATCCAATAAAAAAAGGTATCATTGCACACTGCAATACTCTGGTATCTACTGGCCTAATATGGCTAATCCAATCTACACTAGATGTGTGTGTATGTGTATATCCTTATTACACAGTGCGTTATTGCATATGCTGAACTATTTTTATTTTTCTGTTGGCTGTCTTGGTTTAAGTAATTTACACGAGTCATAGATACTTGCCAAAGCGTTCACATTGAACCATTGGAATCAATGCAAATGTATGTTTTCCATATTCCTCTTGCTTACAATCTGCCTAATTCTGGAAAGCTGTTTTTGAGCACTGATGCTAATTTTACTACATGTAGCCTGCGAGAGTATCTGGTTAGCTTGGCTTCCTTTTAAAATGTCTTTGGGTATATTCATGAGGTCATTTCCGATTTCAAGTCGTTGTCCCGGTGGGGTCCACTATGTCGAATTGCTTTTCTTTAGAATTTTGTGAGTTGCAGTTCATCAGAAGCTGTAAGTGTGTTTTTCACTTGGTAAAGGGGAACATGTACCCCACGAGATCGGAGAGCAGATAAATTGGTACACAACATTTTCTTTTTCTCTATTACAATAAGCAATAGGAGCTGGTCAAACCAAATTCTAGGTTCGGACACATCATTTAAAAACTTTTTTTTTTTTTTCATGTTTAGTTAGATTGCATTTGTTTATTCTAGTGACCTTACACATATCCCCTTTATAAACTTGGATGGAAAATGTTGGATTGCAAATTCCTTGGAGCACAGCAGTGAATAAGATAGTGACATTAATCTAGAAAGTTATTTTTTTTTTTCTATGATAAACCTTTATTTTACATGTAGTTACATAGCTGAAAAAACATGCGTCGATCGAGTTCAGCCTTTCCCACATTTGTTTTTGCAGTTGATCCAAAAGAAGGCAAAAAAAACCAACAGTTTGAAGCACTTCCAAATTTGCATCAAACTAGGAAAAAAAATTATTCTTGACCCTAGAATTGCAGTCTGATATCTCCTTTACAATTTTATCAGCAGGACAACAGAAAAGGTGTTTTCAATGCCAGGTCAGGATTTACTTTTAGCCATCTTAGAATGAGATATGAACCCCACTTTACAAGTGTTTCATTAGCTGCATGACTCCTTCCCAAAGTTTATTGTAATATCGTCTGTGCTACAGTTGTTGATATCTGGAATCTCCTTCATATTACTGTAATGAGCAAAGTGTGTCCGGCCTCTGTTGGTGTGTGGTCTATGATTGAGGTTTCCTACTTGGAGATCTCTATGGTTTGCTTTCTCTGTGTAGTATTGCTTATTATTCTCTTACACCCTGATACGCCATGTTTGTACTTCCAAGGGTGCTGGTTAGTTTGCCCGGTATTTAGGGCATGATCCACCCTGTTGTCACTAAGACGGTTTTTTGGCCTACGTGAAAAACATCCGCTGCAATAGAAATAGACCTGGTGTAATGATAAATGTGTCGTTTTTTTTTTAACCTTGTATATTTTGGAGATTGTACTGACACGGTTGATCAGAATTGTGATGGAGGAATTTAAAAGTAAACAAACAAGCAGAAACAAGTCAGGCTATTTAGAATGTTACATATTACTTCTTACAGTGTATTCAAACATCACAGAGCCAGAAAACCTCATCTTGTGTTTGTAGTACTTTGAAATGTATATATTTTTGATTTTGTAGTATAATTGTTCTCAGTCATGTTTTATGATACAGCTTATGTTTCTCTTTTCTTTTTTTGTAGTTTGTTTTTCTTATTTAAACCCCTCCCCATGACTTTATAGCATAAACAGTAAATACAGTAAATATTACCGTAGGACTGGAAACACTTACAGTATATAAAATTATTGGCAATCCAACCCTGTCTTAAATCTCGCACCCTAAATCTTGGAGAGAGCGCTGTGCAAGATTAAGTGCAGTATCGGGAGGTCTGTAGTTCACCACCACTGTTTATAGGTATCAGAAAGCGTTTAATAATGAGTAAGAGTATCTGTTTATAAAACACTATTTGTTTTGTATATATTTAACTTATTAGTTTTGCTTGTGTGAGTAAACAATACAGTAATTTACTAAAATATCATTGACCATTATCTTACAATACTTTCTGAGATACAGCATCCAATTTAGTGACCATGAAATCGCTGAACTGAAGAGAGATGCTCGTATGTGCACCCTCTCATAAAATGCTTATTGACATATGTAAAAAGTTTTAAATATTCTTTTGCCCTTTATGGTCAAGTCGTGATGTGTGCACCCATTGTACAGCGCTGCAGAACTTGTTGGCGCTTTTATGAATAATACAATAATTCTCTAAAAAACAATATATGAGACTTCCAGCTTGTGTAATGGCAGTAGTTAGCACTGTCCGATAAACCGAGCCGTCCGCGTGGTACTTAGCAGCAAGCAGATGTCATTTAAAATGCAGTAGGTCCTTAAGGAGTTAATTTGACAAGATTCTGATATTTGTGTTATGAGTCCTCAAACTTTTTATTTATTTTTTTTGTGTGAAACTTAACCATGGGGGGGGAGGGCTGCTGCTACTAAGCCCTTAGAAATACATGTTTATTATTTTCTTGTCCTTTTTTTTTTTTTTTTCTTCCAGTCTGCCACTGGCTGATATTGGCACCTATGTGTTGCAGACCTGTTTGGCATGGGGTTGCTTCATTCCTCTCTTTAGTGCGTGAGATATTTGCACAGACTGTGAAATCCAATCTATGGCAAACCTGTGACTGCTTCCTTCTTTACTTCACATTTCCCATTCAATGTCCTGCTACCTTTCCCACCAGCCACAAGTGTCACCTTTTGGTTTATTACTTGCCTTTTGGCATTTCTTTGAGCTCTTGTAAATAAGGGGGGTAATGGAGATTTTGTCAATTTTATTTTTTTCTGGGGAAAAAAAACCTAATCAATCTGTCTAAGCTCTAAAAAGCAAGTCCTTTATTCTCATGTCGAATTCACACTATTTACTAAACCCAAAATTGAAGTTTATGAAGTGTAACTTGATCCATTCCTATTGGGATTACATTCAGGATTGTTCATGTTGTTTTAACTTGTTTAATGTAAAATGGAAGTTGAAATATCATCAAGAAGGTATATTTTACCGTTTCCCTTTTCTCCACTATTTAGCTGCCTGCCGCTACAGACCTCAGCCTAGGCTGTAATAAATAATTGCCCTCAGAAATTGATGGGATAAATAATATTTCCTGTCGTAAGTGACAGTACTGAAACAAGTGGATAAGAAGAAGCCATTAATAAAAATCTGTTTGTGTATTGTTCTGTTCACTGTTTAGGGAGCCAGGCTATATTAAGCTCTTGGTAGAACCACAGGTTGTGCATGAGTGGTCCTCAACATGTCTCTTTCTCTCCTAAGAAGTGAGAGGACTTAGCCCAAGCTGTGTTGTGTGGGACAGACACCGCATGCATGGTTGCAATTGGACAATTTGGGGCACCTTACACCTTCAAGGCCTGGGCCCACCCCTCACTCTGCCCACAGGGTCCTCCCCTGATTCTGTTTACAGATTGTATGTGTTGTGGATGATGTAATTTGTGTTTGTGTATGTGTAAGGGTGAAAGTGTGTGCGTTTAGTGGATGCGTTGTATGTGATTATTACGTTTTTTTTTTGTTTGTTTGTTTGTTTGTTTTTTTTCCTGTATCCAGGGAGGGGAGCATTCCCCGGTTGTCCGGTGGTAGTGTAGATGCTCTTGATTTTCCTTTCTGATAAGTAAACGCACTTTTCACAAGTAATCAGAGAGTTGTCATGGTAACCGCAGCAATGCTCTGAAAGCCGGGACTTACGAGAATGAGAGGGGCTTCTGCAGAGGTGAAGGCTGAGAGCCTCTTGCCCACCGTGCTGGCCGGTAAAGACCCGGGGAGGGACATCTTTAGTCTCCCTTACTCGGGGGTTTGTGTGTATATATGATATAAGAATCTCTGGGATATATATTGTGTGAGTGTGTGTGCAGATAAACTAAATATCAAGTATCACAACGCTTTCATAAACAATGATATATTTTTCAGTTTAAACTGATGGCTGTAATAAAAATCAAATGGTACTTGCCCGTTAAAAAGGGTTGTTAGTGAATGGCTTTTACTAGCGGCGGTAGATCATAAAGTCTTACTTCTCTGGATATGTTATTGGCCATTATAAAGAAGCATAATTATTATACGGGTTATTATCTCTCTTTTGAACTGCACTTTATATCGTGGCACGCTTCTTCTTCAAATGCATGTGGGGGTGTCTCAAAAAGCTTCTTTTTATCTTTTCCAACACCCACATGGCAGGTGACAATCAGTCGTTCATGAAGGCACGATCGGCTTTTTTCTTATGAAGGAACGGTGAGAGGTAGCAAGGTTAATCTGTGTAGCGCTTGCATGCGTTTTTTTTTCTTTCTTTTATTATTCATAGTTACACTTCGTGCAGATAATATCCCACAATGCACCACCTCTGTTAAAGAAATATGCAATGATTTTGTTGCTTAAAAGAGAACAGTAAGTTTTCTTGATTTACACTATTTAATAAAATATTGAGGATCGCTTATAACTTGCGATATCTTTTAGTAGTTGACTTTACAATCGAGTTTAATCCTATCCAAGGGTACATATTACATGTGAGAAGGAGTAACAAACCGCACTGGTATCGCTTGTTATCATGGTCTTGCCATTAGAAAATCATTAGTGATCATTGTCGGGTAAGTATATTGTTCTGATCAATGTGTATATTAAAGGGGCAGTCTGTCCCTATATCTCATATAGTTGTTTTAACCTATATCTCATAAAAATTGTTTTCTAATACTTTGTTACCTAACTGGGGCCCTCAGTCACCTCTGGTCTAACCTTCTTTTGTGAGTCTAAAGAGCGTGTTCTCCCAAGATTGATCTATCCGTTTTTGTCCGTATTTAGATGTAACTTGCTGCAGCGTCAGGCAGTGACAAACTAAAACCTATCTACTTATTAATAAACAACACCGTGTAGTGGTAACGTAATAAAGTATTAAGACTGCTCTTTTTAAAATACCTGTAAACTTCAACATGGCTTTTACAATAACAACTTACCTAAACATGTCTCTCATGGCCGCCACTATCTTGGTCTGGCACTTCAGCTGCTCGGAGCTGACGTCATCGCTGTACTCTCAGGCATGCGCCAAGGTTCCTGCCAAGATCCTTCATTGAACGAGCTTTAATTCCATCAAGTTGTCACTGGTGACGGCTGGGGGAACTGACGAGCTTGACACAAGGTACCTCTGTGTTGTGTCAAGCGTTGGAAAAATGAGACAGATGGTTTCCTTTACTACATTTGTATTCTGGAGAAGACTGTGTTTGAATTTACAGATTATGTCTATAAAGGTAATCTTTAGCATGTTATGACATATACACAATTTTAAAGGGACACTATAACCACCAAAAAGACCTTTGCTTAATGAAGCGGTTTATGTGCAGAGATTATGTCTCTAAACTCTCACTGCTCAATTCTCTGCCATTTAGTTAAATAACTTTTGTTTCTCTCCCTGCAGCCCTAGCCACACCAACCCTTACTGTGACTGACACAACCTGCATGAAAAAAAGGTTTCATTTTCAATCGGATGCTGACTAACTTTAGATATTTTTAACTCCTGCTCTTTAAATTGAACTTGAATCACACACAGGAGGCTTCTGCAAGGTCTAGCAAGCTACTAACCGTGCAGGAGATACAAAATTCTAAATTAAACCGACTGTGCAGTAAAAGAAGTTAACATTCGATCTCACTTTACAAGAAGTGAGTGTTTAGGAAGGCTGTGCACGTTACATGCAGGGAGGTGTGACTTAAGCTGCAAATTTCTCCAGCAGATAAAATTACCACGTTTACGTGTGTGTGTGTGTGTGTTTTTTTTTTTGTTTTTTTTTGTCTGTATATAAAAAATAAAATTATATAAATTTTTGTATTTTTTTTTTTTTTGTAATGCTTCCGTTGAGATCTTTTTTGGGGGAGGAGGGAGGGGTAAAGCCACAAAGCAGATTTCAGTTTTCAGATCTGTGGGGTTTTTTTCCCCCCTCTTTGAGAAATGTTTTTTATGTGAACAGGTTGATTTTTATTGTTGGGTTTTACAGGGGCCTTTTCAGATTGATAACTTTATGTTGACCAAGTAGTTAATATTTCACAGAATAATGATGTGTCAGGGGTAGGAAAACTTTAATTCCCAAGAGACGGTGGGGTTTACTTGTGTAGTAACAGGTAAATAGTTGGGCTTTTATATTTATTCTAAAGCAGAGTGTGTGTGTTTATTAAAAAAAAAAAAAAAAATAGTTTCTAAAAAAATAATAAACAAAAATCATTGCTCTTAGTTTCATTGCTTCGGACTCTTTAATAGAGGGTGTTCCTCACTGTAATATATTCATTATAACACTAGCTTTGGGATTCCTAATAAAGACAAACAAGAAACTAATTGACTGTGAAGGCTTAATTTACAAAATAAACTTTGCCATAAAGTGAAGCCCATGAGTTGAAATAGTCCTCACATGTGTACAGCAACAACGCAAACCTACAACCATAACATAGTCTAATATTACATTTTGTTTTTATTTATTTTTATGAGAAATTACAAACCCACTTTTTTTTTTTTTTTTAGTTTAGTGGTCTCCACCCAGCAGACCCTTTAGTTACACTATTCACCTTCCTCCGTACCCACACAGCCATCTCTCATAGATGGCTTAGTGAGAGATTTCCTTAGAATAATTAACTTCTCTGCCCTTTGGCCCTTGTCACATTTAGTTTGTTTGGAGAAACATTGTTGCTCAGTTAGCATTTCCAAACAAGGCAGCGCCTGAAGCTGTCCTAGTGCGTGATTTACGTTTTTGACAAAGTACGCTGGGCCTCACTGCTTCACATATACCTTCCAAATCTTCCTGTAAAGTCCCTTTGTGAAGAAAATACAACAAACAAATCAATTCTGGTAAAATATCTACCAGGAACAAACATTGGAAAAAGCCAGCAATCCGTTCCAATCTGATTAATTAATTTACATCCAGTTGGAGATTTTTGGGTTTCATTCACTAACCGTCAAATTATTGTGAATTGAAAGCTAAATTGTAAAATTTAGGTTAAAATATCCAAGCTATGGCTATAGTCCAACTGGAGAATTTTTCCAAATCCGCTACTTTAGCCTCCATTTTGGAAATTCTGTTTTCAGCTCGCGTTAATTGCTGTGGCTGAGGTATTTTCACACTGTTCGAGTCCCTATCAATATGATTAATGACAGTTTACTGATGTTCTGCATCAGTACACGAAATAAAAACCACGAATGGAACCATCTGTGTAGCGTAACCGAATATCTCAAATCCCGTAAACCTCTGCATGTTGCGCGGTAATGTTCAGATATGAGGAATGCAGAAATGGATTTCATTTTCAATGTTTGCACATATTTTTTTATGCGTTGTAAGCGGTAGGTTTTTCTACTTTTCTTTTTCTTACATACATTGTTTTTTTTCATGTTCCTTTTATATATTGAAGAAAAACAACTTCACCTGAAGCCTTGTCACAGTTTAAAAAAAATAAATAAAAAAAAAAAGTGTGCCAATATACTGGATCATAAAAAAAATAATAAAAATCTGTGCCCTACTCTGTCTTTTTGCAGCCTCTTGATGAGCTCTGAGCGAGTAGCTTAGCATTCCCCAGCCTATGAGTGCTGTCCAAGGGACACCATCTCCCCCTTTTATGGTACAAAAAAAACAACTGAAGTGGTTATGGTCCTTAGAGTGTCTCCTTAAAGTAAATGTTACAGGTTTGCAAAACTATAAAGGTGTATAAAATAAAACTCCTACCAAAAAGAGAAAAAAAATTTAAATTTTTTTTTTTAATTCTTTTTTTTGTCTATCTACACTATTGCCAAATGTGTTGACGCTGTACAAAAATTAACATGCAAACTGTATTTCTTGATACAGGCAAAAAAATTGTGCTGCCAAAGTATGAAGCAATCAGTTGTGGGTACAGGCAGGCTAGAATTTGTTTTGGACAAAAAGTTGTTGGTAGAAATGGCATCTTGGTATCACTTTAAAATTAAGATGAAGGTAGTATGCATTTCTCGAGGATGGAGCTTATTCGGACAATATTACAAAGCTCACAGAGTTGGCTCGTTATATTACATGGTCGTGTACACAGGTGTGTTTTGTCTGTGTGTTCAGGCACAATGTTTTAGGGTGTGTTTTCGTTGAAGCATTTCTGGCATGTGTCTTTGGTTATTGATGAAGGTTTGCTTATCGAAGGGCAGATCTCTTAACAAAAGGGGACTTTAAGAATAACAAATGAACCAATGTCCTTACATTCTTACTGAGCTGAAACCAATTCCTTAATGTATTTTGTCACTTATTGTATTTTGTCACTTATTGTATGTACAATTAGAGACTTGTATATTGCAGTCTGGTAAATGTAATGCTGCGTGTTTTTGTATTTAAGTAAATGTTTTATTTATTAAGGAATCTTCGTATTAGTTTTATATATTTAATAATTGTGCTGTTCCGCATGTGTATGATACGTTAACATAACATTTCTATGCAGGGGCAATGTTTTCATGCTCGTGCATATTAATTTTATTTTAGGGTTTTATTCAGGATTTTGATGTGAAACCCAGTTTTGGAGTTTCTTAGAATGATCTAATGTAGTTTAAAAAAACTTGCGTGAAAAACCACATTAGGTTTTTTCTCTCTGGCTTTTTCAAAACTATAGCAGTAATAATAATTAAAAAATAATAATTTTTTTAAACACTGTTATTAGATGGTAAACTCTGTGGAACAGTTTCAAGCTATAATTAAAAAAAAAAAAAAAAAAAAAGTAAGGGGGAAACTTCGTATTTTCTGTGAATTAAGGAGTCTTTCTTTGTTTTTTTTTCTCCTTCGTCTATCAAACAGCACATACAGAAGACTTGCATTCCTGCAATGATTACTTATTGAGCTCATTAGCTGTTGGTGTTAATCAGTTTCCATCCCTGTTGTTCTCACATCAGGAAGGTGAAGAAGAGTTGAAAAAAAAAAAAAAAACACCAAAAAAACTAATATATACAGGTTTCTTTTTTAGTTTACCCCCCTCCTCTTAGGAAGGGCCATAAAATGTACTATGGCACTTCCTTGATTTATATCTTGCAGCCTCATATCTGTCACTCATCCTGTAAATTAACACTCAAGCATCGTAGTGTCCCTGCAGCTGTTCATGTACAGCAACTCAGATTGCCCCCAGCCATCCACCAGTGTTTGTAGGGGGGTTTGTATTGAAAGCTATTCCATCAAAAAGAACGTTGTATAAATAATTTACAACATGATTTAATTTTTGAAGCCAATATATTTTCAGACTGTCATTGGTCCAAAAGTAGATGGATATCAGCTTTGCATGAAATGCCGTAGGCAATGCTGCTGTTGCTACTTTGTAAGGTGTGTGTGTGTGTGTGTGTGTGGAGGGGAGCATTTTCTTTTCTTTAACTGATTGCATTATGTAGTGGTCCCTTTTGTCTTTTCCTCTTTCTTTCTGTATTCTATTACTTCTGCTTCACTCAGATGTGTATGTGGGGTGGGGCGATACTGGGTAAATTAGTGATGTTGTTGCCTGTACTTAAAGGGACACTATAGACACCCAGACCACTTCAGCACACTGAAGTGGTCTGAGTATAATGTCCCAGTCCCCCTTAGTCCTGCAATGTAAATCATGGCAGTTTTCTAGAGGACTAAGACTGCCTCTAGTGTCTATCAATGAGACCGGCACTAAAGACACTTGCTGCTTGCTAGGCAGGCTTGCTTTCCTACAGGGATTTAACTGACATTGGATGTCCTCATACTCTGCATGAGGACATCTAGTGTCGGTTAAATCCCTATAGGAAAGCATTAAAGCAATGCTTTTCTATGGGGAGGGCCTTAAGTGTCCATGCTGTGCATGCGCATTAGCCCCTCCACCCTGCTGTATGACGGTGGAGGAGGCGGAGCACTAAGGGACATCAGTGCTGGACAGGCATGAGTACTTAAAGGTTTCTACAACCCTTTCAATGCCAGGGAAGGGGTAGGGAGGGGGGTAGAGGGAGCTATAGTGTAAGCATTGTATAGTGTAAGGTGCCCAAAAGGTAGATCCCCAGATGTTGTAGAACTACAAATCCCATGATGCTTTGCATGTTTTTAGAATGCCTTCAGAATGACAAAGCATCATGGAAGCTGTAGTTTTAAAACCTCTGATCTAGTTTTTGGAAACCCCTGGGCCCCCTAGACTGTAAGCTCGTTTGAGCTGGGCCCTTATCTACCTATTGTTCCTGCGTCACTGTGTAATTGTCTCATTTATTGTAAATATACCCCTTTCATAATATTGTAAAGCGCTGCAGAATTAACTATATAAATACCAATAATAATAATAAGGAATAGAACTTTGTATTCCTTACACTATAGGATACATTTAACCAGTTGGTGTCTAAAACCACCTTCCCCTTGTCCCATTGTTTTCCATTCACATGCATTACTTTATCTGCCTGATCATCTTACCTGCTTGCACACTTGATAACGATTCCTCTTTGGATCCAAGTGTTCTCGTTTGCTATGCTGATGTAATATTTTGAGTTATGTGCCAGAATATTGTAAAATTTATGATGCTTAGATTAGGGTTGGAATAGTATTAACGAACTGCAATCTTCTAGTGCAGCTAATAATATACATTTCTTTAACAATTCAATTTCTCAATACCTGTTCACATTACTGGATGAGCACCGCCTATATTCATATATTGCAACATATGGTAATGTCTCTGCATTAGAACTGGGAGATTTAGGTTTTTTATCTGTCAGACCACCAAACTAGTAAGTGTCCCTTGGCAGGTCACTGAACGATCTAGATAAATAACCCAATTCTATAATTGTACAGTTTTGCAGAATGTTGGTGCTCTATAAATGATGATATAATATGTGGCTGCAGTAAATATTAGGGATTTAGAGGGCTCCGATATGACTGCCTCAGCATATGGTTCTCTTCTGACTTGAATTCCAAATCAGGGTTATTTATGATCAAGCACTCTGTTTTTAAAGTATACTGTGTTTTCACGTAAGGTGATCTATCACAGGTCAAAGTTGGTATTCTGTCCTGCGATGTGGTTTTTATTATTCATTAGAACCATTTCATAAATAAGTTGACACTATTGGCTTCAGGACTTTTATCCAGACCTCCCAAGTGTCCATATTTAGGAGGGACATTTTTTTTTTAGGAGCTCCATATTGTTGCTGTGTCTGAGTGTATAACAGAGCTCCACGGCAATAAGACTCCCAGTAATGTGTCTTTACACTAGAAAAAAATGTGTTTAGAAACTAGTCTGTGTCAATCAAATAGTGTTCTTTTCCTAAACTACATTTTAGTTGTTAGTATAAATTATTTTAGTCCCCTAAAATTTCTCAGAACAGTCCACCTTTGCCCTAACCCCTAGGAACACCTTTAAAATGAAAGAAGTCCCTCTGTCCATTTGAAACTGTCCATTTGAAATGTTGGTAGGTATGCCTTTAACTGAGTCAATAAAGCCTACAAAGTCTCTTGGCTGTTTGGGACTAAGGAAACATGGTCATCTTCAAAACCAGTTTTTCCCATTACATAGATTCTCAAGTAAAACAAAGCTTTTTACCTCTTCAGAACTATTTACATACTGCAGGTACAAAGTCAGGACATTCCACGTGGTACATGAGGCATGCCGCGCATTATCGAGACGAGAGATCGTTTTGGATTTCAGAAAACCCACTCTTTGTCTTAATGGCTGTCTCTCAACCTCTGCTTCTGTGTACAGCTCTGTAACATCTATATCTCTTGAGATTTGTGTCTGTCAATCATCTTGGCTTCTGTGAAAGAGCAAACCGTGGGATAGGATCCTTACGGGGGAAAAAACCCCCCACAAAACTGTCCCTTAGCATTTCAGTGAACTAATAAGATGCCCCAAGGGATGAGGAGGAGAAAGCGATATTCAGGTATTTGCTCCTTAAGTCCTGAATTCGTCTTTTACCTGTGATGTACAGTAAAAGGGATTCATTAGCAAAAACCATGTGGCACATAAACAAAGCGCCTTATCTGATCTTCTAATTGTGTTATTAAGAATATGGCAACATTGTATGTTTTAGCTAAAGGGTACTTCAATCACCTAAGAGGCTAGAATGCATTAGTTAAAACCTTATGCAAAAAAGTGCAGGTTTTTAGAAGATTCCTATGGGAAAGCATTGGATTGGCTGAGACCATCAATTGTGACGATGTCAGTCAAGGAGGTGGATCGGGGGCAGTGCCAGCAGCGGCAGACCTGCGCGGTGCTGGAAAGAATGTAAGTTTATGTTGTTTTTGTTTTTCATTACCTTTTAATGGCAAGCAACATAAATGGTGTTTTAACACTATATAGGGTCAGGAATGCATGTTTGTGTTGCTAACCTTATTGTGTACGTTTAATGCAAGCTCTCTTCTCCATTGACTAAAAATCATGAATGAGGTCCAAAATCTGCATGGTGCACCCACAAAGCATCACCGGTGACACCCATAATGGGTCAGTCTGCCTAAGAAGGGAGCGTGCTCAACCACTGAATGGGTGTGTCAACCTTACATCCTGCTTGCCACGCGGACAGACTGCCTCTTGGGTGGCCCCCAATATGCTGGACCATGCAGAGAATGCTGCTGAATCGTTTTCTGCATAGTCCTAGTGTCCGCTGTGCATTGCGAGCATGTCTAATGAGGTGCTTGTGCTGTGCTGCCAATCCAATCTCACATTGGGAGGCTATTGCGCATGTGTTCCAAAACTCTGTTCCATGCCAATCAGCATCTCCTCATAGAGATGCATTGAATCAATGCATCTCTGTGGGGAACATTGTGCCCCCATGCAGTGTAGTGGTTCTGGTGACTATAGGCACCCAGTTGGTCTTATTGAATGACGCTGGACGTCCTTGCGCTTTGCAATGCTTTCACGTGGAGAAGGCCTAATGCGCTTGCTACAGGTGCTCATTAGGTTCCCTCCATCGGCTGAAGACGGCCAAGCCCAAATCCGTGCCAGGGGAGATCGGCGTTGCAATTAGGTAAGTGTTTAAAGAGATTTTAACCTTTTACATGGCTGAGGGAGGATGCACTATAGTGCATGTAAAACTGTATTCCTAACACGACAGTGTTCCTTTAAACAACCACACAAACTAGTCTACACCGTGATAAATACACACTCTTTAGTAACACGGTGCAGATGCAATCAGTCAAACTTTTCATTTATTTTTTCGATACAGAAGAACAGTAATATCTATAGGATTTGTTTGTTTTGTTTTTGCTAAAAAGAAACAAAACAAAAATGCAAAAACATCCATTTAAAATAAAGTGCAACACACATTACACAATGAACATAAACTCTTGATTAATTTACTTTCTTGGATGATATTTAATCCGTGAGCCAGCCTAAAATCGTGTGTGTGTCCCTCTCTTTCTTAGAGAGTGGATTAAACTGTGTTCTTGCTCCTCGAAAACACAGTTTTAAACCTCTTTCATCGTTTGGTTTGTATTTTGGCTTCTCTAACTATTTTACAGCCCGAGGGCTCTGCCTTTCCTGAAATATAAACAGGGTTTGCAGAAGCTTCAGGCATTGTATGGCCCACATTGAACTATTAGTCTGTAAAAACAATCCTTGTGCCAAAAGCCAGCATCTTTATTTTCATAGCACAGAATAAATATCAGTCTGCTACTAGGTTGCATCATAGACTTTGGCATCAGGGATGGGCAGCTGGGGGAGAGTTACACCAGGGTAATTGTAGGTTAATGGAACTAGGAGAAGCTCTTCATTATAATAGTTTACAAGCCAGGGAGTGTTTTCTCCTTTTTCTTTTAAATGTATATATTCTCTTACGAGGTTACAAATGTATTGGTAATACATGTTGATTAAAAGTTTTGATTTGTTTTTTGTGTAGATGGAAGAGGTTGTTTTTTTTGTTTGTTTTTTTTACACATAAGAAATATTTTAAGAGAGCCCTTGCCTTAGCATCTCTGAAACTCTCCCATAAAGCCATGTCAAATATGCAAATAAGCACAGAATTCACCTTTCACTTTTATTTATTTTTTTTTTCAAGCTCACATTTCTGAAATGTCTCTGTGCATTAACCTCCTGTTGTGTAAAAAAACCTTTTTTTTTTTTTTTAATGCCAATACACAGGCCAAACTAAGTGAGCATCGCCTGCTCTGTTCCTCGACACACGTCACTTAAAGGAACACTCCAAATACCATAACCACTACAGTGTGCTTTAATGGTTAAGGTTCCTGGAGTACATGGACATCCCCCTCTCCCCCATTGTAAGAAGTCATATTGTTTTAGAAAAGTTTGACTCTTTACCTTGGGTCCGCTGGCTTCCCATCTTTCAGATTGATGCAGTGGAAGTGGGGAGCGGCCAGGCAGACACCTGGTAACTCAATATGATGATTTGCATTAGGCGATGGGGAGTGCGCTATGGCCCTCCCAGAGTAATAAACACACAGCTAAATTGTTATGTTTAGAAACTGAATAATGTAACCATAATGTTTGTGGGTGATTATTCCATTGAATTTTCTTTTTAGTGTACTTCATTCTGACAGCTATCTGATACTTCAGTCAGTCAAACTGATACTTTCACATTCCGAGAGTGCCTGTAATGCACTGACTTTATTACCTTGTCTACTTTGATAAATGTGCATTCACTTTTGAGCAGTCCTCAAGGTCTTTAATGACCTTTTTTTTTTTTTGTGAATTTTATTTTGATTATCTATAGAGTTCAGACTTTTCTCGTATCTTGTTTCAGTTGGTTTAATTTGTTTTGTCACAAAGACTTGTATGCATTTTCTGCATGACAATCGTCCTAATCCACCAGTCCAATCCTCTGTCTATGAGAGAGAAACATTGGACGCACAAATAGTCTCTCATCAGCTAGGTATAAAATAGATTCCGTAGGTGTATTGTATTCTGAAGCTCCTAGTGGCTATCCAAATGGCAACCACTAGTAGGACATGGACATTCTAAAACAGTATGACTACTTCTAAAGGGATGAAGAGAAGATGCCAGGGTAACCACTATGGCTACTGTGCTTGGAGTGTTGCATTAAGAAGAACTAAGTGTTTTTTTAATTTTGTGCATAGGTTGATCGTTCAACATCTCAAATATAAATGGTCAATTCATTTGCAGAATAACATTTCACCTATTACATGATTTGATGTTATTTATTAGTAAAGAGTATGCAGTATCTATTGTTTTGCAGTATTTTGTACCGCTACAGCAAGCATGTGAAACGCAAAGTCTAGCACCGCCAAATAAACTAGGTTTAAGTTTGTGCGCAAAAAACCCCCCAAAAACTTGAATTTTCATAGAAATGTAGGGTTATTTCAAAAAGTACAGTATGAAAAAAAAAAGCTCTACTAAATCTGAATTTTTGTATTTTTTTTTTTTTTGTGTGTTCAGGCTTCGTGTGAAATATGTTAAGGAAGTCAGATTCCCAAGATACCTGCATAATGTGTAAAGTGTGTCTAAGCAGCAATCATTCCACAATTGGACAACTCTGGGGGGAAAATTAATGTGCAGGCTTCTATGCTGGCTTATAGTGACAATTAAACTTCCTCTCGGTTCCTTTTCCCTGCAGCTGATAGTCTGGTTTTGTATAGGCTAACTGGGGGTTGATGATGGACAGAGCTGCCATCAGAAATCGTGTGTGTGTGTGTGTCCCCAAAATACCAGAGTATTGCAGTATGCTATGATACCTTTTTTATTGGACTAACATAATATTTCAAAGACAAGCTTTTGAGAGTTTTCCTCAGGTCTGAAGAAATACTGATCAATCTGATAGCATTCAACACTTAAAACAAATGTTAGGGGACAGGGTGGGTAAGTGAGGTGTCATAAATAGCAGAAGATGTGCCATATGGGCCCCTTACATGTGTACGATCTATAATCCTCTGATAATTATTCTTTATATAGTGCTATCAGATTCCGTAGCGCTGTACATGATGTGTACAAGCAGTACTAATTATAAGGGTGGGGACTTTGTAACCTAAAACTTCCTCAAGGCCAATGATGTTGCTTGCTGTCTTCAAAATCTGGTTGCTGAAAACCAAATGCTGGCATGGAATGTTCTGTATAGCATTTGCTACTATGGACAAATGAGCGACACATTCCATTATAATATAGGATCTTTAAAGGTTGCTTTTATGATGGCGTTATTCGATCAGTGGTGCTTTTAAAGGGTTTCCCCAAACACCATGATCTCTTCAGTGATTCAAAGTGGTCATGGTGCCTAAACTGGGCTAGGGTATTCGAAATGACTACAACGGGCTGGAGTGGGCTGATGCTTGGAGTAACCATTGAGGTTGAAAAGGAAATAATTGAACGATAAACCTGTTCATCTTAAGCTTTCTGTCTCTTATTTTCCCTATAAAACTATGGAAATCTGTAATGCATCCATGACATAAAATGCTTTATATTAAAAAGCCCTCTGCCACCATAAATTATTATTATTATTATTATTATTATTATTATTATTATTATTGCCATTTATATAGCGCCAACAGATTCTGTTTTAAGGCACTTCTTAAACGGTTGAAGGCTAGGGGAGAGTCTGGCTATTCCATAGGAAAGGAGCCGCCTGTGAGAAGTACTGCAAGCGCGAGTTGGCCGTACGGGTGCGAGCAGCAGACAGGAGAAGGTCACAGGCAGAGTGGAGAGACCGTGAAGGGGCATACCTATAGATCTGTAAAGAGATATGAAGGGCTAGAATTGGTCAGTGCTTTATAGGTATGGGTAAGCATTTTGAATTGACTCCTATAGGATACAGGAAACCAATGTAAGGACTGACAAAGGGGTGAGGTGTGAGAGGACTGACTAGAGAGGAAAATCAGTCTGGCGGCAGCATTCATTACAGACTGTAGCGGGGCAATATGGCTTTTGGGAAGACCAATTAGGAGAGGGTTAGCATGGACAAGCTCCTTGGTAGCATCTTGCGTAAGAAAGGGGTGGATGCGGGCTATGTTTTAAGATGGGATCTACAGGATTTGGCAACATACTAGATATGTGGCTCAAAGGTGAGGCCAGAGTCAAGTATGACGCCAAGAGAGTGCGCTTGCAAGGATGGACTTATGTGGATACCATTAATTTGAAGGGAGAGTGAAAGAGGAGGATCAGTATTCGGAGGAGGAAAGACAAGGAGTTCAGTTTTAGAGAGATTGAATTTCAGAAAGGACATCCAGTCAGAGATGGAAGAAAGGCAAGCAGTGACACGTTGCAGGACGGCAGGGGGGATGTCCGGGGAGGAGAGATATATCTGGGTGTCATCAGCGTACAGGTGGTAGTGGAATCCAAAAGAGGTAATACGTTTGCCAAGAGAGGCTGTATAAAGAGAAAATAGAAGGGGACCAAGGACAGAGCCTTGGGGGACTCCAACCGAGACAGGACGAGGGGAGGAGGTATCATTAGAAAAGGACACACTGAATGAGCGTTGGGAGAAATAAGAGGAAAATCATGTTTATGAGTTTATATATTAAATTAACTTGTGCATATGTTGAACTCTTTAAAAATCCATGTCACATCATGGTCGTCCGGATGTATGTGTGATATTAAAATGTTACATTTTTGGCACGTCATACCAGAGCAAACTTTACGTTGTATGGTTATACCTTCCGTGACATTCTGGAACACAGAAGATATGTAAATATTCCCTTTTTTTTTTTCTATGCTATTATTTCTAATGCTATTCTTGCTTAACTGTAAAAAATAAAAATTGTAAATGTGTGTTCCCAGATTGTGGATGAATGGCTTTTTTAAAAAAATTTTTTTATGTATATCCTGTTTCAGAAACCTCGAAGCTTCTCTTTTTTTACCCCCTTCTCTTCCCTTCTTTAAGTTTAGCAAAACAGGCGTGTAATTCGTTATTGAGCAGAGCCTGTAGGGGTGCTTTGTGCAAGTCTTAATTAAGGTCTTTGAAAAAGCTCAACAAAAGAAGGGGGGAGCAAATGCTACAGGGTTATTGGCCATCCATTGGTGCATCTTGTGCATTCTCAACATAACTGACACTTTTGTTTGTGGTTAACAGAGGTAAAAGAAGCCAATTATTTTTTTTCCTCCTTTTCCCCCCTCTTCTTTAAAAGGGCAGCTGCTAGCAGATTAAACTAAAGGCAAATATGGCCTCCTCCTCCACAACTCCCCTACCACCCCAACACAGTGTTGTGATGGCTGTTCTCTTTTGAAAAGCTTTTTTTACCTTGCAACTGTAGCATTACTTAGGAAATAAAAAAAATAAAAAAATGGACACTTTAAGTGTTAGAAGGTTGGCCAGCTGTGTGCACTGCTCTCTTGGACACACAGGGTTAAGACCTGATTTTTTATTTTTTTTCTTCTTCTTTTTTCGTAGTTATAACCCCTTTAGTACCACTCATTTATATATGGAGAGCAGAGAGATGCGGTCATGTGCCTGCCTTGTGCATGCATGTGGGTCTGTCCTTTTACATAACAAAAACCTAACATTTAAAATCTATACATAGAATGATCACGGCTGAGAAAGTGTTGAACTTAATATATTTACTGTGATGCTTGTCCATGTTTGCTACGGTGATGCTAAGACTGTTTGCTTTTAATATATTTTTCACAACCTCAATCAACCAGCATATGCAGTTAGCGTTTAAAGGGGATCTGTCACTTTTTAATATTCTGTTTACTTATATCTACATTTAACACATTGGTATTTTGTGAAATCTGAAAAATAAAATTAAATACAGAATTCCAAGTTTTTACAGCTGTCTTGGCTCTCCAGCAGTTCATTATAAATGTTTTCTACAAAAATAGGTTTTTTTTCTCCTACTCCTTTGCATTGTGTGCCTTGGTTGTGCCTTGACTGAATTGACATACAATTAGCAAAATCTTTAATATACATTTTAAGAGAAAATGAAAAAAGTTGACTCAAGTTTTAGGTGTTTGTTTTATTCAGAGGTGTAATTTCAGTAAGGATAGTCCCCCTTTAAAGCATTTTTATGTTACAACTCTTTATACATATATATATATATATATATATATATATATATAAAATTTTATTTTCTTCAAAGCCAACAAACTTAAGATATATCAAAGTGTTTCTTGGATACACAAAGCTTTGAAAACCACCATGTCAAGTCACAAGCTGTAAATAACCACCATTTAATAGTCTTGTTAAACATATTTTTAAGAGTTGGGTGGGCATAAACACCATTATTTACTAAATGGCACATTTTCCATTTTTAAGACTCTATTCCTCTACTCCTTGAGGCTATTTCTGTCATGTATTTCCAAACCGTGGCAGTGCGTTATCTGACTTGGATAAACACTGTGTGTTTTTATAGGCTGTTGTTTCCAGAACCAATCCGTGTTTTGGAGAAGGACAGAAAATAGCTGTTTTCTGAATTCTCACTGCAATTTACATTTTGTTTCATACCCCAAATCATATTTGCAAACCGCTAAATACGCCAATAAACTTTTTTTGGCCTTTTATAAACCTACAATAATTTTCTCATTTTTATATACTGCGATACAAAATTACTTGCCCTCTTCTCAAGTCTCATCCCAGCCAGAGACTGACAGAATTTGGGTCATGCTGCTCCGAGGAGATTTTGCACTGATTGTAAACTCCAATTAAAAGTAATTTTAACTGAATTACTGACAGAACCGAGGGGGTGACTGGCCTGAATGAGTTTTTGCCCACCACACTCAAATCTGTTGATGTGTTTTGTGCAGGTGGTTTGACGATCTCCTTGTTTTGCCTGCCTGGTTTCTTCCCATAGCAAATATGTCAACTCATTAATGGACCCAAGGTAGGCAATTGGTGGGGCGATGAAGAAAAAAGTTAAAGTCCCCACTTCTCCAAATGGATGGCCTTAAAGGGCTATGTGCAGGATTAGGGTAAAGGTATAGGAATTCATATGGCTTATTAATTATATAAAAATATTTTTTTTTTTTTTTTTTTTTTAGCTTAACAATGCTCATCATCCCCCATTCCCCACCTTAACGCTGCTTTCATTTATCAAATTCTCTTAATTGGGTTTAAAGGCACGGATGAATAATATAACCTATATAATTGTTCTACAGGATTTTTAAGTAGACTTTAGCTGCGGCTTTAGTGTTGTGTTGCCGTGTAACAATGGTCTTTTTTTTTTGTGTGTGTGTGTGTGCGCGGCTATAGCCCTCCTCTAAGCTACATTCATTTATATTCAACGCTGTTATTCACTTAGGAATTCTGACAATAAAAAATGCACCCAGTATTTTGGCCAGTATAATAAAGGAGTCAAATCACTAAAGATCATTGTGAAACACCCCGATCTGGGGAATTGAAAAGTTTCAAACAGTGGCAAGAAAATGACATGTTTTTCTTTAAATAAATAAAGACTTGGGGTTGGTGTAACCTTCAACCTGTTGGGGACCTTGACTTGGATTAGGAACATGCACTAGGAAGTCAACAGGTAATCAGCATGTGCAGAATAATGCTTTTAAAAATTAAAATCTGTTCCAGATTAAATAGTAACCAGATCTGTTCGTATGCAAATTCTATAATTGTATATCCCTACAGAGATTTGTGGTTTATGGCTTAGTATTTTCAGAACAAAGTGAAAAGTATGGCAACTTTTATCAGTTCATGTTCAGCAAAGCGATGTTTTATACCGATTGCCTATTTCATAAAAGGAAAAAGAGGGAAAAAAAGGAAATCTGTTTTTAAAAGACGTTTTATATAAAGTGCAATTCTGTTTGAAAGTTCAAAGTGTGCGTCAATCACCCTGTTTTAGTACATTGCACCCTTTTTGCTGTGGAGTGTACTCTGCACAAAACCTTTCTGAGAAACCTACCTCTATTTATGCTTTTAACATTTTAAAGTAATATTTCAAGCACCATAACCACTTCATCCCATTGGTGACATCCCATTGTAATTAGTCAACTGGTTTTGAAAATATTTTGGCAAATTACGTGATGTCTGCCTTCTCCTTTGTAGCCAGAAAGTTCTGCACTGAGCTAAGTCCTGCTGTGCCTGGTGATGCTCTTCTCTCTGCTTAGCCAAACTCTAGCACAGTTAGTTCATTGTCTAATGGAAGCTCCTTGAATGAGCTTCTGGTTCCAGAGGTGGAGGGTGCTTGGTGGACTCCAGGAAAGTGGTCAAAATGGTTTGAGAGTGTAACCTTGGAGGCCAGCAGGTCACTCCTTTTGAGCGGAATTGGAGTATTTCTTGTAGGGTTCTGAGGTAGCCCTACATTAGGAAATTAGAAAGATCAGTTAAAAACTTACACTTTTATTGGTGCATTGTTTGTGCCATAAATGGTACATGTGGCCATAGTGACGCAGACAAAGATTTTAGATTACTAAAACCAGCTTAATTTCTGTTATATCCAACAACGGTAACATATCTGCCATTTCTTCTTCAAAGGCCATGTTTATGTATTTATTTATTATCCTGGCAACATCAGGAGATGTAGCTCATAAAAAGTGGCTTGGGTACAATCGAAGTCTCCATGATCCACATCTGGCAAATTTTAATTTATTTTTCCCTTTCTATGTGTTTGTTTTTATATGATGACCACATGGTCACAGGCAAATTTCAGGTCTACATCAGTGATGCCTCTTTACTGCAGCCCAACGTTTAGCTGGACTATAAATCATAACCGGGTACTAATTTAGGATACGGAACATGTGTTTCTTGGCCACAGCTGACTGTGTGTGTGTGTGTGTGTGTGTGTGTGTGTGTGTATATAAATTTTTCTTAAGATGTCTCCACGAAGGCTGCTTTAAAAATTGCCTTGTAGCAAAACCAAGAATTATTAACTCGTTGCTTAGGTAATATTTATTTGCTTTGGTAGACTGTACTGTACTTGCTATATATTCTTTGTCTGGAATAATGTTTTTTTTTTGTTATTGTTATTGGTTTTATTTTTGCTTAAAGAGGTACGAGCTAATGTATCTGGAAGATACTATGCAGGGTAGTAATGTTTTTGTTTGTTTCCCCCTCTCCCCCCCCTCCATGCTTTGATTATACATGTGAGCGTTAAGGAATTATTGTACGGGTTTAGAACATTTCTCGTCATTTTGCCTAGGTTACAAACTACCAAATAAAGTAAGAGTGATGTAACGTATCCCTATCCCTTGTTAGACTGTGCTTCCCACGTGATTGAGAGAAGGAGAATAATCAGAAGTGACCAGGTTATTTGCTAGATGTTGGCCAAATCATGTTTAATTCAATTTTGGTTTTTGAAAACATGGGCATAGAAAGTACTGAATATTTTTAGTGGTTTTTTTTATTTATTTTTTTATTTTCCACAGACTACATTAAGTTTATATGAGGAAAATTAACAGCTGTATTTGGCTTCAATCTTTCTTTCCTTTTAAGAACGCCCATTTGATTAAAATGTATTTTTATTTAGCACACATTGTGATAAGTTGGCATTTTCTCCACTATAGAGAGTAGTGAGGTGACATTTTTCAGATTTTCATCTACAGCTGCATTTTGAGCATTCTCTCTCATTTTTGATACTCATTCTTTTAACATTTGTGTATGTTTGGATATAAACTGTGTATTACAGTATTTTTACATATACATTTAATTTTTTTAGACTATTTCAATAAATATGTTTTACTTCATCATGGACTGAATCAGCTTTCGACATGATTCTGGTTGTTAGCCGGTGTCTTGATATTCTACACTATATAAACACCTTTATGTTTCAGGGACCGGGGTTTTAAAACCTTGGGCGTTGACATGTTTTATAATACTTGTACACTTTAAATGATCATGACCAGTAGTCCTTATCTGGCCAATAGCATTGGACCTTTAGGTCATAAGTTTATCCAACATTGGAATTAGGATTGTACATGAAACCATGCTAAACTGGCATCTTCCAAGAGACCATAATCTGGACTAGAGTCCCCTTTAAGAACAAATGATTACAGCAATTTAGCTTTTATTTTTGGTTTTCAAATCTGCTTTCAATAATTTAATATTCTATTATTTTTGTTTTTTAAAGTGATATCAGCATGAACAACATTACCAAGCTGCCAGAAGGTGCTTTTAAAGGGTTTCCTGATCTGGAAGAGTTGTAAGTACTATATTTTATTCTTTCAATTGGTTACTTTTTTTTTTACATTTTATTTATTTTGTTTTTCCCCCCTATATTACACAACCCGTAAAACTTTTGGGAACATTCTGTGTTTGTTTTACTTTAGTACATGCCTATCTCCCACTCAATACTCCGTATTCGGTCTTATTAAAGCAAACTCGGATACGTGTAGGGTGGAAGAATAAGCAGTTAGACCATTATGACAAAGTGAGGGGAAGCTATTGGGGATAAAACTTCCCCCTTGACTCCATCTAGTGGTGAAGGGCAATTACAGTTGCAGATGCAGTGATTATGGTGCGTCACTGTCGCTAATATGAATGAAATGTAAGGAGACTGGGGCAAAGGATCTCCTTGCACCATAACACAGTGGTTTCCAGTATTTCATGGTACTCCTTACTCTAGTTATTATTTTTCAAGCCAGGTAATCTGTAAACTATAAAGAGCACAAACTACAACCCCTCCTTTCCCCCCAAAAAAAACCAAATACCTACTAGTAATTAAATATTTTAAATGTTAAACATCTCCTAGGCAACAATTTGTCCTTTTCAGGACTATTTTGTTTTTATATACTTTGACCCATGAAATGATTAAACAAGAAGGTTGGTTTATAGCTGAGGTTTTATGAGAGCCTGAATGCATGGGGGCACCCAGTGTACCATACCTTGGAGTAATTTCCTTAATTTTGATTTGAAAAAACCTGCGATACAATACATATTCTGAGAAATTTGAAAACTTTTTAGCAACATTGATATGCTCTGCCCCTTGCCTTGTTTGTCTTAATATAAATCTAACCAGCTCTTTATTTTGATTGTATTTTATTAAAGTAGTGTGAATTCAAAGTAGTCCATGTTTAGAATATCTAAGTGGGTGGGTGCTTGCTATGATATCTGGATAACGTTCGTCTGGTTCATTTGCTGAGATTGTAATACATGCTTTGCAAATGATTCCAATTAGGCACAGCTTGATAATATATTTGTAGAGGAGTAAAACCAAACTGATCGCGACATTCCACCACAAAAGCCTGTATATGGTGTATTCTAGAAACAGATTAATGCAGTTAGGCTTTCAGACAGAAATCCCATACAGATGTTGAATATCAAAACATGTTTTCATGGTTGAAATTTTGACTTATTTACGTATTGGATTTTATTTTCTTGTTTTGCTATTCTAAATTGAATGCACTAGACGTGTTAATTAGACTTGGACTGATATGACCTACTTTGTATAGAAAGAGAGAATATCACAAGCCTCCGTGAGATTAAATCCTGTTTCATGCATAACAGAAAAGGTGTGACGAGCTGAGAATTTTTAATTAACCTGTTAGCGTGAAAAATCTTGTTGCATGTTGGAAAGAATTCTACAGACATTTATTTCTATGATCTAATTTAATGAACTATTGGAATGTGTAAGTGGATGAGTGTGTGTATTTGAGAGGTAAGTGTCAGAGTCCACTTAACAGTCATGGCTATGGTTGGCAACCTACATTACAAGTCACATCAAGCAGTATCACGCTGTAAAATTAGCATAATGTAAACTGTAGAATAACAATATATACTATAGTGGGCATAATATAATGTAGGCTAAGCAGCATGATGTGGACATAATGGAGGTAAAGTGAAATATTTGCAGGCAATGTGGTATGTGTGCATAATATTACTTAATATTTGTACTAATTAAACTGGGTGTTCTCACAGGCCGGGACAAAATGATCTTGAAACTATTTTAGGTTTACATTCGCGCAAGCATTCAGTGTGCACATACTTTTACAAAAGGTAAACATTTGCGCAAAATATTTCTGCGCCCTACTAAACCAAAATAGAGGTACCCTCACAGCGACTGTCGATTGATTGATTAATATATGCATGCAACCGCAGCTTGAGATTGGATCTATAGAGATACCATACAGATATTGTGTGCAGTCGAAGTAGGAAAAAAATCTTCAATATTAATTTCTCAAACAAACTTTACTTCTGGTAATCTCTGCACTTATATGAAGCGGTGTGTAAGGAGACTAGGACTGGAGACCTACTAAAACCATAACCTTTGTAAAAAACATATATCGCCATGGTGCTCGAAGTGTCCATTTAAACATGTGGCAAAAAGGAGACTTGTATCATTAATCTGATCAGTTTAATTGCCACTTTAAGCATCAGCTGTACACCTAAATAGTCTAGAATACTTAACCTGTAATTTTCCTGAAGGCCATTATCTCATCCCCAGCTATCACCCTATCATTATATAATGATCAGTTAGTGAACAATACATCCTCCATTATAGTTTTTGTTTTGGACAAATGATTGATTTGATATCAGTTAGCATTGCCTCCAGGATTCTACATGGAATTTTCAGAGTAGAATGCCATAGTTATCCATTTTAGGGGCTGACATCATCAAGGGTGAAAGTCTGACACCTGGAAAGGGTGTGTCAGAGTATTTGCATTTAAACCTACTTAATTTGTTTTAGGATTAAAATGTGTTTAAAAAAAAAATAATAATAATAATAATAATCTTTTCCCCCATGGTGCATTAATCAGAAAAGTGATCAATGGATAATTGATGCCTTAGTTATGGCCTTTTATGGACACTTCTAATTGTGCTTCAATAAGCAGAAACGTACAGGCAAAAAGGTGCTATTATGCTGGTTTGCATGGTACTTGCCCCTTTGTCAGCAAGTTGTCCCCAAAGCACCTCACCCTTATTCCAGGAAAAACAATGGGTAGAAAGAAAGATCTTTATCTGGCTTGTTATTTTTTTTTTTTATCGGAATTAACACACCACATAAAGTCAATTAAGTGACTGGAGGTTGTGTTTAAATTAATCTTTTGTTTGTTTTTTTCCTCAGTCTTGTCTATTTAACTTAAAATGTATGTTGATATTATCACTGTAACTGTCAAACGGTAAATTAAAAAAAGAAAAATAAATATTTCGTCTTTTAAAGATATTTTTTGTTCAATGATAGAGTTGCAAGCCAATCATTGACTACTCGAATGTTGTGACGTTATTTATCAGCTTGTAATGAAAGTCAAAACAACAGCAAGTTTATAGTCTAGAAAATACTGGTTCCTCATGCTTCAGTATGTTTATTTTTTTGAGGAACCCCGTTCATTACAGGGACAATCTTGGCACTATTATCACTACATAAAGCTGTAGTGGTTATGGTGCCAGGCGTTACCCTAGCTTTGCCCACAGTGCAAGCTGTGAAAACGTTTCACCAAAATACAGACCGATTTTAGATACACAAAGAATGAAAGTATTTTAATTCTACACAATTTGGCTCATCCAAGCTTGTTACAAGCCTCAAAACCATTAACCACTACCAGCATCTACTAGAAAGACCAGTAATGTTTTTACCCAACAAGTCTGTTTTTGAAAATACATTCATTAACATTAGACTCCGAGTATACGGTTAACTCTCTGTTGGCATACTATTCTTTTTAAAACTTTAAAGGTAAAACTGTAGAACAGTTTTTTATAGCACTGTTTGTAGAACTGTGTTTTTATAGCACATCCCGAAGACTTTACAATATCTAGCAATTATTCATAGGTAGGTTACAGCAGACAGGAAGATACATTATCACAAATACTGAGTCAAAATGGAGTAGAGAACTTTGTCTGTTGGGTTTAATCAAATGCTTGTAACACTTTTTATACAATGTGCATTTATGTACCAAAATAGCCTGCTATATCCATTTTAATAATAAAAAAAAAAAAAAAAAAATTTAAAACAAATTGCATGGTTAATTATTGTATGTATTGTGTGGTTTGTTTTGTGTTGTAAATGCATGTGTTTTTCCAGTTTATTTTTTCTTTGTAAATAACTCTACAAATAAAAACAATGAACTGTGATTTCACATTTGTAATTATTAGTGTGCTGCGGACACTGTCAATCTCTTTCCCAATCTATGTAAGGTGTGGTTTATGAATTGGTGCCAGATAAGGAATGCTGTTTTTCATTACTTAGTACACCTCCTCCGGTGCACCCATTTAACTTGCTCCTCCTGCGTTGCTGTGCACAGATCAGGGTGGTCTGTTTTGTTTGTCTGTTTTGGCTGATGCAGCCTTAACAGACATGTGCTAATTGCTTCCAGATGACTGTCTGTTATGCAGACAAAAGGGAATGTTTTTAAAAAGCATTTACACTGAAAAATACAATTGCTCTGTTGATTTCTCTAGGGGAGGCTATGGGTTTCCTTTTCTTTTTTTATTACAAATGCACCTATTATACATATCTACCTAATTTGTTCAGGCACATCTTTTTTCCTTGCCAGAAGGTGAATTAACTGCTTTTGATTGAAGGCTGTTCGTTAAGTGACTACTATTATGTAGGCCATAAATGCGTAACCGTGCCATTTTATTTTACAATTCTTGTATAGTGGCATATCCACAGCACTTTGCAAAATGTTTAATAATTGATCTTGCAGCAATATCGCGATTGTCCCTATTTAGGAAGGACAATCTTTATTTTGGCCCAAAATACCTCTGTCCCTCTTTTATGTCCTTCTCTTCTCTAGGAGCTCCATGGTGTGTGGCAGTGTATAACAGAGCTCCACAGCAATAATACTCCCAGTAATGTGTCGGAGTGTATAACCGAGCTCCCCAGCAATAATACTCCCAGTAATGTGTCTGAGTGTATAACAGATCTCAATAGCAATAATACTCCCAGTAATGTGTCTGTGTGTATAACAGATCTCAATAGCAATAATACTCCCAGTAATGTGTCTAGGGGTATAACAGAGCTCCACAGCAATAATACTCCCAGTAATGTGTCTGAGTGTATAACAGATCTCAATAGCAATAATACTCCCAGTAATGTGTCTAGGGGTATAACAGAGCTCCACAGCAATAATACTCCCAGTAATGTGTCTGAGTGTATAACAGAGCTTCAAAGTAATAATACTCAAACAAATTGTGTGGCCTACTTGTGGACTTTAATCTAATCTTTGTAGCAGTTTTTAGACCTCTAGTGAATTTACAATAGGACGATTACAGATGTTGTTAATTACTTTTCCTAAGTAGTAAAGTAGAAATGTTAATAAATATATACTGGCCAGTGTTAGCCCTGTTTGACATAGTGGGCAGAAAATTTGAAGACTCTGTATTTTACAAAATAAGTAAGACCACAGAGCCTAGATTACATTGGAGAACACGATAAAAACCAAAAACCCTTAAACTCGTAATGTTTATAGTTGTCTTTAGTCATTGGTAGAAGCACTGATTTAATCACTGCCATCTTGCAGGATCTTCTATCAAAAAGGTAAACAGTAGCCACGTATTTTATGTTAGCTTGCTGAACAGTTCGCAAATTAAGCTATTCATTATTGCTAAGCATCTAAGCATTCCCTCTCATACGGATCTTGAGACACCTGTACACATTCGCTAATACATATCTCTTTAAGAATACTATGATTGAAAAAAAAAAAAAAAACCTGTATGGCCAAAGGGGGCCATGTTGTACCATAACGTGTGCTGTCACCCAAGACACGGAATAAAGGTAACACGATTAATGCATCTGCATCGATTTCATCATGTTGATGTGAAAGATGAGCACTTAGACTGAATTGGCACAGTTTTATATTTGACCAGTTCTAAAATATAGACTTGTAGGAGCAGGGCCCCCAACACCTTCTGTTCATGTGTGTCCAGCTCGTCTTGTACAATAGACTAACCGACAAGTATATGCAACAGCGCTCTGGAATTTTTTTTGGCACTTTATAAACAACAATCATAATAATTAGAAAATAAACCAACAAACAAGATGATTAAATACAAAAGCAGACGAGGATTAAATGCCTCCTTTTAAAACTTGGGGAAAATACTTTATTCAAGCCTTGCAGTTTTCTTCTCTGGTCCTAATAAGTGATTGTGCCCTAAATCACACACTGCCAATTTTTCCGTGAAGGTGTTAATAGGTTCATTCAGGTCCTCTCAGACTGAGAGGTGTTATCTTGGTGCCTGCAATATTTGTCTTTTGATTTCACAATATGTGCAGAGCTATTTGAGCTCAACATTAGTACAAGTGTGTACTTATTACATGCACCTACGCTTTACACCTTGAACTTGTGTTTTTTCCTGAACACTAAGCTGATATTGATTCCTCTGCCACCATGTGCCTGAATTTTACTTTTCTTTAAACCTCTCTGCCTTAGGACATAAAGAAATTATTCTTTAAAGGGATGTTGCGGGATGGAGTGACCCATTAAAAAAATATTTAAAAAAAAATTTGATGCATTAAAAATATAATAAACAATGTTACAAATAATAAAAATGAATAAATAACAAAGAAAATAAAATTGGATGCTAATATTTGAAGTTCCAGCATGCATGCAATATAAAACTGTCAAATTCAATGTCTGAACAGACCATTTTGTTCAACCATTCTTATGTTGCACCCTTATCCAGAGCACTTCAGGGTTAACCTGGCTGTAGGAATAACATCTACCATAAGCAGATTCATGTTCATTTCTGAACTCTCTAAACTGTTTACCTACATTTGTATTTGATTTCTGTATCTATATTGAATCTAGTTACAGGGCAGTTTAGTTTTTTCCTTAGAAAAAAAGTACATTCTGGCTTTAACCGTTTAATTTTAATATGGGTGCAAATTAGAATGACACGTTTTGTAGAAAGCAGGAGCCATTCAAATTTTTGTTCATTTGTCCCGGAAGATGTTCAGCTACAGTGATTATCATAGAATGCACAAAACCAGACCAAAAGTCCACTTTATTTTACAGCGACGTAACATCACCTCTTTGCTTTGCAAAGTTCACATCAAGGTGTTGAGATCCGCACAGTGAGCTCTTTTTCTCTCCTGACCTGTCGTGGCAGACATGGACAACAACTACTTGAATCTGAGCACGCACGTCCGTGTGAGCGGGATTCAAATCACCTATAGTTTCTGTTTTGACTATATTTGTTATCACATTTTTGTGTACACATTGTGCAATTCACATGTTTAATGCACAAGTAAAAACCTTATGTTGCTATTATGTTGCGGTTTTAGTATAAGTAAATATTTGTAGAACCCTTTGTTTCCTTTTGCTCAAGTAGCAATGAAAAATGTCGGTTTAATAACATAAATATTTCATAAATGTTTTTGTATTTATTTTTTCATTGGCATTATGTTCAGTGATAGCCTTCTCTGGGCAAACGTGACAACATATGTCCTATTAATTTTTTATTTATTCTTTTCCTGGACTAGATGGTTATGACGCACAGGTCCTTAACCGGCTAAACAATCTCTCTGCATTACTGCCCCGTTTCTTAATATATCTGGTACATGGATCTTGTGATAAATAGTCTTCTTAAAACATAAAACCACTATCTAAGTCGTGCTAATCCTCAGTGATAGTTCAGCAAATTGCTCAACCGCGCAACTCACTGTGGAATGATGCAGACCCTTGAGTGGTTTACAACTTTTTCCCTTCCAACCGTAATAGAACTATGGGGTGCATGTAGAGGGATAGTACTCTTTGCCAGTGGAGAAAATATAGATTAAGAAAATGCATGTGGTATTGAGGAGCCTTCTTTTCCGGCGGATTTTAGCATTATAAAGAACTCCAAATATTGACAAATTGATTAATCTGGCCTCCAAAGATGTGATATCCGAGCAGAGAATCTATTATTGCTCAATATATTTACGGTGAAGGCAAATTACGGTTTGTCCTTTATGTTGAAATTCACAGACTGAAAAATTCAGACCGACTGTGTGCAATGCCCAAAAAGTTGAATACTTTGCTTTGTTATTTTTCTCCTACGAAGGAAACATGAAGGCAACGTCCATGTTAAGGAGTGAAAAGGAGCATTGAACTCTCATTCACATGTCAAGAACGGATGAGTTAAGATATATTCCACGTTCACATATACATCTATATCTATATATATCTATCTATATATATATATATATATATCTATATATATATATATATATATATATATATATATATATATAGATAGATATAGATAGATAGATAGATATAGATATAGATGTATATGTGAACGTGGAATATATCTTAACTCATCCGTTCTTGACATGTGAATGAGAGTTCAATATATATTTATTTATTTTGGGCACTCAATAACGGTTTGCACAACCATTTGTCTCCGTTTTATGATGTCTATTCCTGCATACAAGTGTACAGATACTCTTAACAAAATAACCAAAAATACAATCTACAGAAAAATATTGACATGAACTCACCAGTGTTACAAAATGAGACTCCATGTTTGTCTGTATTATAGTATAGGACCAGCCATGTTAGGCAGGTCTGTGATTGGAATATGGAGAAGAAAATATGCTGGGAAATGATTGGGTATTGACACAATTGGCATCATGGGTTGCATGTCATTGTGCAGACCCAGCGGATACAGGCTGCCTGGTAGGGTAGATTGTAAAGGCAGTACATGCTTAGTGTCACTGAAGAGCTGTCTTGTGGGCTGGAATACCCTGTACTACATCCCAAGTGTCACAAGAATGTGTTTAGACGTGTTCGCCCTTCACTTTGCCGCTCTATGACAGAGTGTATGTTGGGTGATGTGGAACTCTGTCCAACTCGTGTTTTGGCATGTTTAAATTCTGTGACCGAAAAACCTTGTGAAATTGTGGTTGATGGTTTTAAAATAAGAAGTCCTATCCATTTATTATATGTTTAGAGCTGTGTAATACTTTATACTGTTTGTCTATTTGGAGCTTTGAAAACAAAGACATTTCTAAAAACAGGTGAAAAAAGGTTATCCATTCTTATAGACAAGAATGTTGGATTCATTATTCAAACAAGAAAAGGCAAATTCCCAGATTGTAAGCTTTTCTTTGGACAATTCTGTGTCGTCATGATGCCATTTCATATGCTGACGCTTCTAAAGAAATTATGAACTATGGGTTTTAACTTCAAATATGCTGAGATTAGGTTGGGTAAATTAACTTTTTTTTTTATTTTTTTTATTTTATTACTTTATCTATTATTGCTAGAGAACCTGCTCTGTTAATCATTGTATTAATCAATTTGAAAAGTTATAAAGCGACATTTGAAACTCTATAATCACCACACTCTCTGTAGTGCTTATAGTTTAAGAAAAATTTAGGTGGGATCCATTCATTTTATATTCCACAGTTTTGGGGTGGATAGACCAAAAAAGAAATATTGCTCTCTTCCATAATTAAAGTTTAGTCACTCTGACAGTGTGAAAGATTCGCTTCTACACGGTCAGTCCAAAGTCACTTAACCAAAGACCACTAGGATAGGTTGTGAGTGCTGTGGGAGTGTGGAAATGAAGCACTTCTAGTGGCCATCTGAGGAGTGGCAATTAGAGATGTCCCTAGGCAGCAACATTGCCTTCTAATTAAGCTGTAGTCATTTTTGGTGCCTATAGGGTCCCTTTAAACTTGAAATTCACTTTGAATTCACAACAATTGGTGAATAATTATTTATTTTTTTTGTACGAGTCCTTTAACATATGCATGTAGAATTAAAATAAATAAAAACCAGAGGACAGAAGATTGGGGCTATACAAATAATATATATATATTATTTTTTTTTTTTTTTGTGTGTGTGATCTATTTAGCAAGCTACATTTGTCCACCTCTATTCTATCATATAAGGCCTTGATCCTGTATCTTCAATATTATATATATATATATATATATATATATATATATATATATATATATATATATATATATATATATATATATATATATATATATATATATATTTATATTTATATTTATATTTTTTAAATGATGACCCGTAGGCAAGCCAAAATGTAATCTTCTATTTTCTCTGCCCAGATGTATATTTAATCCAGCCTCGAAGGTTTGCGTGTAATACTAATAAGAGTCAGCCCTCCTCCTCCCCCTAATTATGAGGTCCTTGACCCTCATAAGGCAGTTAGTCCATCAACGACATAGTAATATTTGGCAGACATGTTAGCAGAACCTTTGCACACTTGGCCAGTTGTATCCTGTTTCCTGGACGATTGCCAGAGAGGAGAAACGGAAGTTGAGTGAATTGCTGTCTTCTCTTACTTGGTTTAGCATAGTGAATAAACATGATTTGCCTTAAGGTAAGCTATACATATCTACTTAAAGTCACGCAACAGCATGTTCTCTGGGTTCCAGCGTGTTCACCTCACAATGAGCCGTAGCACTGACTTCCATTTATTTTGTTTTGGTTTTGACCTGAATGTAGCAGTTATTTCATCCAATTAGGAGCATTGTTATGTCTAGTCTATACGGCATCAGATAACCGTGCCTAACATATATAGAGAAAATATATAAATAAGAAATTGGGAATCACTTAAAATCTTTGGCCTGTGTGGGTTTTTTTTTTTTAGTTATTGCTAGATTTTGCTGAAAAGGAGAAAATAATGGGCAACTTATTATTGGGCCCCCAGTGCGATTTCTTTCCTTTATATTGATGTCAAAATACTTGCCAGGTAGAAACACTTCCTCAAGCCCTGACTTGTCGTTCGTTTTATTTCCTGCTTTGGATAATCCGGAATCTGTTCGAAGTGTTCATGAATCAATGCTCTGTTTACATCTGTCAATAATGCATTCATGGAAAATCCTTCTAGTCATGCTATCACTTACACGATCACATTAGAGGAGCGCTCTAATTTTAAATATTTATTTTTTAAAATGTTAATTTGCTAAATTATAATACTAGTGCTCCTTTTTTGATTTTATTTATTTTTTTAAATTGAAATAATGCTATTATATTTATTTGTAATCCAGTTCCAAGTTGGTCCTCGCAGTAGTCCAATCCTCCTCCAGTGACATCAATATTGATGACATGCATCCAATTAAATGCATTGAGCACATACAACGCATGCACGGATATCACCTCGAATTGTATATCCAATTCAGGATCATGATACTTTACTTGCTGATGCCAGATATAAATGGTTTTGTTATTGAATCTATTTTAGTTCAAAGCCACTAGTGACTGTATGTCCGAGAGCCACTAATGCTGTTTATCAGAATGGCACAGTTTTGATCAGCAAAGATGCAGGGGGCAGTATCTATGCGCCAAAATGACTTCATTAAAGGTTCCATTAGAACCTCATCTTATTTCATTTGTGCTGATGTATGGAGGTTCTGGGCACCATTATACCTTAAGTGGTTAAACTGTTTTATGAATGGTGTAACTCCAGAAATGCCTAGACATTTTCCGTACATTCATCTTTCATGTATGTTCCTCCATGGGAAACCCGCGATCGCCAATGCTCTCAGCCTACAACTTGCGCCCCTGTCTTAGGCTTCCTCATTGAAGCAGAGGGTGGAGGACAGTGCCCAAGATCTTCAACAACTTTTATTGAGATGAAGTTAGTGTAGTGTAGTGTCAGCAGTGTTTCTGCTTAGTCTGTCCTTTTTACTCCACTGCAAGATTCTAATGCGTCAGTGGAAATTATGCAGAGTAGATTGTAGTATTTACAGTTATGGAAATGCCAATCAAACATATCCATATCCAGTGTGTGTGCGTATATTATTCCTTTATTGTATATTATTTATTATAGACATAAAACCACATCGCCGCAGTAACAATTCCTTACTTTCCTTGTACAACATTTATTTGATTTGTGGATTGCATACAAGTTTAACAAATCAAAATAAAATGCAATTTAACTCTACTTTCTGCAGTTAATCTTGATCATCCCCCAGAGTGGAGAATGATTGTACTTCACTATGAGTTTTACCCCCACCAGAATAGGTGATGCATTCAAACGAGCAATTACACCGACATTCTGAGTCTCATGTTGGTATTAAACAACATATGGAATCGGGAAGATTGGAATATGATCCTTCTGGCCTGGTGCTTTCTTTCTTTTTTCTGTTTTTCCTTTCTTCCTTTCATATGATCCAAAGGGAGAAAACCATATCCTTTATGGTTTGTTTTAAAATAAATAGATTGATGCTGCACTAAAGTCTGACACACAAACATTCTGCAGTTGTGGATTGTTCTAAGTGATGCAACTGGGAATATTAGCAGACAAAGGAATGGTTGCGTTTTGTCTTTTCACCTCATATTTAAGCATTTAATTCTGAAGAACATGTTATCTACTTATGTAATCGTGTGTGTGTACACGCTCATGAGACTTCTCCCTTCCTTTGATACCTGGGGCTCTAAGAGTCAATAAATTGTTTACTTCTTGCTGTAAACAATCCTATTTTGCTGTTGGGAGTTCTCAAAAATTGCTTATAAAACTGTTTAGAAGGTTTAACCCCGAATAACAAGGAATTGTGTTGCAACCACAAGGCGTTGGGTTGTTGGCTGTACACGTAAGAAATGTTGCTGCAGAGTTGGTAGTTTGCCTGAAACCTGCAGGACTTGGCACGTCAAAACCTTCAAAGCACCCTGCTGAGTACGGTCGCTGTGTGCAGATGGTTACAGACAACTTTTGATTTTCCCAGAAAATAGCTGGAAATAAAGTGTGTACTTCTTTTAGTGTAATTGTATGCAAAGTACCTTTTACCTCGCTCGTAAACACCATGTGTTAAATCAATTAGTGCACAATTATTAACACTATCCCCTGACTAACCGCCTCAAAACAAATTAATGAAGCTGATGGTGTTTACTAAGGAAGGAACACATCTTACCGTGTAAACTGATATCGTGTTGGCAGCTTAGGAGTCTGGATTACTAGGTGAGCCACATTTTAGCACTTCTCGAATTCAGCATTCAGTAAAGGCTTGATATTTAAGCCTTACTGCAGCCTAGATCGGACCACACAGCGAATGTTTATCAGGAAGCGGGCAAAGTAGAGGGAAAACAAGCAGAAATGCAACCTCTGTGCACAGGAACGCATTACTTGAAGAGATTCCTGGTTTTGTTAATCAGTTTATGTAGCCGTTCCTCCATGTCTTCATAATGTGTCTTTTATGAGCATGGCTTGGGATTTTGAAGACTAATCTAAAAATCTAACTCATTCCCTTCTAAAAGGGATTGAGAAATGGATTGTAGGAGAAATGCATTTCTCTTACAGTTCGGAATCTAGTATGTAATTTATTATTAGTTATGATGGTTATTATGATCATTGGTATTTATTTAGCGCCAGCTTATTCCGCAGCACTTTACATTAAAAGGGGAATTTTAACAAATGAGACAAAACGAAATGTTACAGGATATAGATGAGGACCTGGCTCAAACGAGATTACAGTGTAGTGTTTGTTTTTTGGGGGGAGGGGGGGGGTTATTTGTTTTTTGCGCCCATTTGGAAAGCTTTGCTTGGATGCCTTGAATTTCTCATTTATTAGTAGGAAAAATACTAAACTATGTTCTATGTGTTGTCTTTTATGCTGGTAAATGTCCTCACTTCCATACAGATCCCATCTGAGATGGTTGATAAGGATGTCCTTTGTGATCTTCTGGATTTTTAACAGTGGTTAATTAATTGGTTACCGCAGATTCAGTAAAGTGTCAAAAGTAAAATTTGAAGGTAGCATCCCATGTTTAACAATCCTAAACTTCGATCAAAGGGTAAAAAAAAGAGGCTGGTCTTTTAATTAATGGATCAATAGTGTGCTTTGGAAGAATGGAAGCAATACATGCAGATTTGAATAAAGTTAAAAAAACATGGGACCAGACTGGTGGAATATTTTAGTCAAGAGGAGGAAAGGGCATGATTGATATGTGAATTGAGAAAAGTCGAGGGGTAAGAGGACGGAGTCTGCAGAGTCTCGTTTTCAGTGAACCTGGAGTAAATATTTAGGGTAGAAGAAGGAAATTAATTTTAAGGAGACTATTGAGGTCATTATATCATTAACCCCTTAAGGACCAAACTTCTGGAATAAAAGGGAATCATGACATGTTGCACATGTCATGTGTCCTTAAGGGGTTAATGTCTGTTTTTAACTATACGGTCTGTGGAGATATAAAATAGTTGTACAGATCTTTGGTGCCAATGACCGAAGTAAATAGTGGAGTTTGCTCAGGATGAAATAGGGCTGAACTGTATGATCTTTTCATTAATTTAATTTAATTTAATAAACCATGTAGTCATGTAGTAAAATACTTTTTTCCTTGTTCAATAACAGCCTGTTAAGTAACAAGTTAATTGTGTGTGACAAAATTGGAATTGTAACTGCAACAAATAGCAGGTTTTGGATGGCTCTGTTTTCTCACAATGTTGCACGCGGAGACAGGTTTATTTGCAACGGAGAAAGTCAGATATACATCAGAGGAGAGGCTGTGAATCGGACGAGAATTGTTGCAGATAGAGTTGTAGTATCTGCCAAAGTGAGATGGGTTAGGTGTACAAAGGTGATCCAGGTGTGTATTATAAACTAACAGATGGGGAACAGAGAGAGAGGAATGTGTGCATTAGGAAAGAAAATCATTCTAAAAAGTTGGATAACTGGCTTAGACCGAATAATGCAGAGATGTTGATACAAATGAATAACCCACCACATATAAGAAGCAATGTCTGTTAAGAAATGTTAGGGACCCAAGGTTTCTGTCATAACTGGTTAGCATTGTGCCATTTCTCCTATTTTCTAGATCTAAACTTGTGTCTTTAATTGAATTCTAGCATTTTTTAAGTTTTTATTTTTTATTTTTTAAATTCGAGTGATTTAAACATGGTCAGGTCATAGTCATTTCACCCTAACCGCAACTTTAATTTTTGTTTGCAGATTATCCTATATTTTTGTAGATACAGTAATAGCTTCACATGCCCTGCCTACAAATACACTAATATTTTTTTAAATTTCGATCTGATCTTCAGTCTGTGGGTAGCTGTTGGTACAGGGGAGGATGACGGGTGGGGGACTAATTAGAATCTTATTACATTTTTCTGGTAACTGGACTCTTCTTAACTTGTTCTCTCCTTAGTCTGTCCATGTAGAAAGCTGTCTCTACCACTGACAAATAGGGTGGACGCCAGATGGTCTTGAGTAGTTGTTTTTAAAGTGGGTCTAGTGATTGCTTTGTTGACAGTTCTGCAGACACACTGATTGAACACTGGCAAAATTGCAAGAAAAAAAAAAATCATCTTAATGACCTTTCTAATTCTTTTGTGAATCTCGGCTAGTAGTTCTAATTTGTAACTTTTCCAGCACTAATTTGGATAAAATGTGTCCCTTTCCATTACCGTTCACTATTGGGATGTGATAAATTACAGATCTATTCATTCATTTAATAATGACTTTAGCAATATACATATATTTCTTTTTTCATAATATCTTCTTTAACAATAGATTACATGCACCCATTGGTTTATGTTTGTGCCTCCCAACCCCTCCGTCCCTTATAACTCTATTTAATTGTATATATTTTTTTTCAGGCGACTGGCGGGCAACGACCTCTCTTTCATCCATCCCATGGCCTTGTCTGGCCTGAAAGAACTCAAAGTTCTGTAAGTAATTTTGCAGTATTTGTAGTAATTACCGGTACATGCTCTCCCTGCTCTGTCAGCACAGCAGCCTTTTTTATTTTTGTTTTAACTCTCTTGAACCTGGTGGGATCTCTGATAATCTATTGGTTGCTCAGTATCCAACTCCGCTATTGAATTGACAAATGAAGGAGTCCTGATAAAAGTGGGTTATTGTTTTATTACTATTAAATTTGTACCGTTCTGCACAGAGATGTTCCCAAAAAGCACACATTATTGTGAAAAAGAGAAAGCTAGCCACTTGTATATAAAAGGGCATTTTGTAACTCTTAAACATTTCTATAAATGCTACAATTTCATAAACTTTTTTTAAACTGAGCCAATCCAGGTAAATGGGAAAGAAAACATAATTCAGTTTAGTTGAGCTAAACTTTATATCTGATCACACTAGCCGAACTGCTAGAAATATATAAACATACTAAGAGTCATTTACTAACCAGCTCTTCCCAATAAAAATAATGGAAATTTGTGCATGCGAGAAAATAAAATCACAATAACATCCATTGTCCTAAGTTTCCTACTTGCACTTTCACCTCTGAAATTGAATTGGTTGAGCGGAAAAAAGTCTTGTGTTTTATACAGTTGAGGCAAAAATAAGGAAAATGAAATAAAACATCCTTTACCAATACGGCGAATATAATTGTGCTATTGTGATCTGTTGTGAATAAAAATTCACACGGTAAATTTCATTCACCGCAAATAGCAAGTTAAAAGAATACTTTATGGCCAGAGTTCTACTTACGTTCTAATTTCTAAATATCTGTGCTGTTATAAAATAAATAGCCAACTCCCTTTTTTAATTAGTAAATAATTATTAGTGCTAAATGCAAAATGGGTTGCGATTGATGCTTAACACACAAAAAAGTGATGATTGCAGGTTAAACCTTTTTTATTTTTGCACGATTTAAACATTTGCTTCCTACGGTGTTTGTTTCAAATCAATAAGAAAGTATGCATTTGTGTTTTGTTTATTTCCATTTTCATTTATATTAGCGCTCTTAACCTTAATTATTAAACCGTTTAGATTGGTGTATTTGTTATGTCTCTGCTTTGTCTTACAACACATTGTGAGTGTATATATATATTTTTTCTTTTTAGGACGCTCCAAAATAATCAGCTGAAGACAGTCCCCAGTGAAGCTATGAAGGGACTGACTGCTTTGCAGTCACTGTAAGTGTTTCTAAACCATCACGCATTCATTTTTAATTTGGTACAACCTGTTCTGCTCTGTCTTAGCTGGCTACATGTGTCTGGTGTGGTTTTGTTTTTTTGCTTTTATATAAATGAACTTTGTCACAAAATACATTATAACCTAACTTCTACAATGCACCATAGTGGTTAAGGTGCCAGACGTGCCCTTGCTCCCCCTAATGTAAATACCGGAATGCTCTCTGCTGATGCTGTCATCTACAAGGCTTATCACAGGAGAGCCAATGAAAGCACCTAGCACGAGCGAACGGCTTTCAATGATGGAATAGGAAAAGTAAGGTCCAGTAGACTCCAGGTTTCATTGGCAACTTACTTTCAGGAAGGAGCCAGGGCACCACAAGCACCGTAGCTAATTCAGCGTGCTTGGAGTGTTCCTTTATTGTTAGTTCAAAGGATAGCCATGCAATACATCTTGCAACGGATTGTCCAATCCTTTTGCTTCAATTTAATTAACATAATTTGCCTTTTTTGTCTCCTGTAATATGTAAAATAGCTTTAGTAATGATTGCAATACTGCTTTTTTTAAATTATTTATTTATTTTTTTATATGTGACCCTTTTTCTATCTTGCTATAGTTTGTAAGGAAGTGGGTTTTGGTTAGTTTATATGTACATTTGCTGCATATAGAATTTTCAAGCAGTTTGATACAAACCGGGGGATTGGTCATGACCCAATGAGATGTTCTAGACAACTACATTTATTTGTTCTAGGGGTGCTAGAACAAACGAAATGCCTTTTAATCTATATACAGGTGAATCAATTCGTACAAGGCTCACTTGAGAAGTCTGAGGAGACCTAAGACTCTTCGGATTAATCTCGAACAAATAGATTCGCCTGTATATAGATTAAAAGGCATTATATTCATTCTGTTCGCCCGGAACAAATACACGCATGTTTAGTTTCACTCACTTTTATACCTTTTAACATTGCCTTATAGCAGTTAACCATTTCTGTACAGAATCTAGTCATTGTCCATTACACTGCATAGAACGTTGACATAGTTGTTGAGGTTGAAAAAACTAAAAACCATGAAGTTCAACCTTGAAATCCATTCTTTTATGCTATTGATACGAAATAAGACAAACATTATCCTAAACCATATTATCCATTTCCAAATATTATTATGATATTTATAGAGCGCCGTCAAATTCCGCAGCGCTTTACAATGGGTGGACGAACAGACATGTAGTTGTAACCAGACAAGTTGGACACACAGGAACAGAGGGGTTGAGGGCCCTGCTCAATAAGCTTACGTGCTAGAGGGAGCGGGGTAAAATGACATATAAAGGTAAGGATAGTATTAGACTAGTGACAGTTGCAGAAGAGGAATCAGTCAGGAGCTATTAACAGTTTAATTGATACGCTTTTATGAAGAAGTGGGTTTTTAAAGATTTTTTTGAAGGAGTGGAGACTGGGTGAGCATCTAACGGAGGAGGGAAGCGAGTTCCACAGGAATGGTGCAGCCCTCGAGAAATCTTGAAGGCGAGCATCAGAGGTGGGAGTACGGACAGAAGATAACGTAAGTCTTCAGCAGATTGTAAGGGCCTAGACGGGACATACTTGTGTATAAGGGAGGATAGATAGGTGGGAGCAGCATTATGTAGAGATTTGAAAGCAAGAACCAGAATTTTAAATTGAGCTCTATATTTTATAGGAAGCCAATGTAGGGACTGACAGAATGGTGAGGCATGGGAGGTGCGGGCGGTCGGAAGATGAGCCTCGCTGCCGCATTCATTATGGACTGTAATGGTGCAAGTTGGGAGCACGTAAGACCAATGAGAAGTGGATTACAGTAGTCAACGCGAGAAAGGACAGTGGAATGGACCAACACCTTAGTCGCATCTGGCGTTAAGTAGGGGCGGATGCGCGCAAGTTTTTGAGATGGAAATGACAAGATTTGGCAATAGATTGAACATGAGACTTGAAGGAGAGGTCGGAGTCAAAGAGAACACCTAGGCAGCGAGCCTGCGTGGTGGAGCTGATGGTAGCACCGTTGACTTGGAGGGAGACAGACACAGGAATAACAACACTTGAGGGAGGAAAGACCAGAATTTCAGTTTTGGTCAAGTTTAGTTTAAGGAAGTGGGCAGCCATCCAGTTAGAAACAGCAGAGAGGCAGTCAGAGATACTAGTCAAGAGGGACGGGGAGAGATCAGGAGAGGACAGGTAGATTTGTGTGTCATCTGCATAGAAATGATATTGGAAGCCAAATTAGCTAATGAGTTTACCAAGAGAGGCCGTATAGATGGAGAACAGTAGGGGACCAAGTACTGAACCTTGGGGGACACCAACAGAGAGGAGTTGGGAAGAAGAAGCCTGACCCAAATCAAGTAAGTGTTTGAAGGGTTATTTCATGGATGAGGGGCAGTTGGACACTTTAGTGTTAGGAATACAGTTTTCAATTTCTAATGTTATAGTGTTATTTTAACATCAAATATGTCCTTGAATTTTCTGTTTATGCCCAAAAAAAAAAATCCAAGACTTTTAATAATATATATAGAATTTGGTAAGACCTCACAGTAAGAACAATACGGATGTGGAATTCTCTACCAAACGAGGTTAACAGAGGTTTTACCATGTCTAAATGGATGTAGAGATGCTGTAAGGTTAAATCCTCCTGTAGCCTAATGCACCAAATCTCTATAGCAATGCGTGCTCACGCTGTAAAAATATTTTGGACACATAATGGAATAATTGAACTTCCTTATTATGACATCTCCACCAGATGGGAGTAGTGCAGGCAAATCCCCCAGTTTTTGTGAAAGCACTTGAATATGTTTTGACAAAAAACAAATAGGACTTCATCCGTAGCCTCCAAACACTATAACCACTACAATCAGTTGTATCTGTTTTGGTACTTGAAATGCCCTTTAACATATAAATAAAAATAGATGGGCTTCACGGCAATCTCAGATGTGGCATAACTGTCCGGATCTGGGAACCCTGTCTCCGTTTTAATTTTATTTTTTTTCTTCCTGTGGTTTTCTGCTTTTGTAGTCACTAGCGAAATGTCCCAAATGTCAGAGAATGAGGCCATAGCAGGGTATTTCTACCAGAGTGGTTACTCTGAGCTCTGCACGTGGGTAACCCTATGACCTTCTTGCCAGTTCTACAGCTCTCTCGTCTCCTTTTTTCCGGTTTTGTACCTCTCTGTGTTGGAAGTTATGAAAACAAAATGTAACCATCTATAAATACAGTTCTTCTCCTACAATCTGCAAACTATAATTTTGTAACTTTATATTAAAAAAAAAGATTCTAAAGCACTTTGGTCTTCAGCGAGTTAAACAGATGGAGCTACCAGAGTTTCTTAACAGATATTTACTTGAACTTTATTTCAAAGCTCTTCCAGCTTCTTGACCTATAAAATGTAAATGTTTTGGCAGTAGTATTTCCAAGAAAAGGTGTTTAAAATGAATTAGACTTTTGGCCTCTGAAAAAAATGTTGACAGCTCAGATAAAGTGCAGAACATTCCGACCCCCTGATCTCTTTATTCACAGTTCTCTCCCTTAAATTTCCTTTTCATTCTTTTCGCTTTGCTTTCTAAAGTCGCTGGAAGTACGAAAATCTGAATACTGGTGAAAAGGGCCCCAGGTTCATGTTCTGTAAGCGTAAAAAAAACTGTTCAGCTGGCAGAGAATAGAAACTTATGAGGTTATAAAATCTTCTCTACACTATAATTTAATCTATGGCGAGGTCTATTTTTGTACCCTAAAACTTACACCCATTACAGATCGTTGAACAACTACTATTTGTGTGTTGGTTAGTCTAAATATGAAATGCATCGCACTGGGCTTTAACTGTTGCATCGCCAACGGAACATCTTTACAATTTTAGCTTCATAATGTCTGCTCTCGTTGTGCAACCGAACTGAAATTGAAAATTGATGATCTGTTTTGATCAAAAATGAATTTACATGGTAGCATTAGGATGGTCCATAAATACTGTATCACCGTATCCTACTGTACTGCTACCAAATGTAAGATGATAAACGCTGCCATTTGACAGGGTTGCTGATAGAATGCTGGGCACCAGTGCTTATGACATTTTATTTACTTATTTCTTTACAAATGTTCTTGTTGCTCAACTATTGCTTCTAAATCTATTGTATACATATCGTATAGTAATATATACATTTTATCTATATATATCTTTTTATATATAATTTTCATTCATATATACATATAAAAAATATACACTGAACAAAATTATAAACGCAACACTTTTGTTTTGCCCCCATTTTTCATGAGCTGAACTCAAAGATCTAAGACTTTTTTTATGTACACAAAAGGCCTATTCCTCTCAAATATTGTTCACATATCTGTCTAAATCTGTGTTAGTGAGCACTTCTCCTTTGCAGAGATAATCCATCCACCTCACAAGTGTGGCATATCAAGATGCTGATTAGACAGTATGATTATTGCACAGGTGTGCCTTAGGCTGGCCACAATAAAAGGCCACTTTAAAATGTGCAGATTTATCACACAGCATAATGCCACAGATGTCACAAGTGTTGAGGGAGGAAATTTGCTTGCTGACTGCAGGAATGTCCACCAGAGCTCATTTCTCTACCATAAGCCATTTTCAAAGGCGTTTCAGAGAATTTGGAAGTACATCCAACCGGCCTCACAACCGCAGTCCACGTGTAACCACACTAGCCCAGGACCTCCACATCCAGCATCTTCACCTCCAGGATCATCTGAGACCAGCCACCCAGACAGCTGCTGCAACAATCGGTTTGCATAACCAAAGAATGTCTGCACGAACTTTCAGAAACCGTCTCTGGGAAGCTCATCTACATGCTCATTGTCCTCATCCGGGTCTCGACCTGATGCTGTTCGTCATCGTAACCGACTTGAGTGGGCAAATGCTCACATTCGATAGCATCTGGCACTTTGGAGAGGTGTTCTCTTCACAGATGAATCCTGGTTTTCACTGTATAGGGCAGATGGCAGAAAGCGTGTATGGTGTCGTGTGGGTGAGCAGTTTGGTGATGTCAACTTTGTGGTTCAAGTGGCCCATGTTGGCGGTTGGGTTATGGTATCGGCAGGCGTATGTTATGGACAACAAATACAGGTGCATTTTATTGATGGCATTTTGAATGCACAGAGATACCGTGACGAGATCCTGGGTCCCATTGTTGTGCCATTCATCCATGACCATCACCTCATGTTGCAGCATGATAATGCACGGCCCCATGTTGCAAGGATCTGTACACAATTCCTGGAAGCTGAAAACATCCCAGTTCTTGCATGGCCAGCATGCTCACCGGACATGTCACCCATTGAACATGTTTGGGATGCACTTGATCAGTGTATACGACCGCGTGTCCTGCCAATATTCATCAACTTCGCACAGCCATTGAAGAGGCGTGCACCCACATTCCACAGGCCACAATCCGCAACGTGATCAACTTTATGCGAAGGAGATGTGTTGCACGGCGTGGAGCAAATGGTGGTCACACCAGACTCTGACTGGTTTTCGGACTCCCCCCAGATCCCCTCAACACAGTAAAACTGCACATTTTAGAGTGGCCTTTTATGGTTGCCAGCCTAAGGCACACCTTTGCAATAGTCATGCTGTCTAATCAGCATCTTGATATGCCACAGTGTGTGTGTAACTGCCCGTGTGTGTGTAACTGTTGTCTGTAAGTGTGTGTGTAACGGTCTGTCTGTAACTGTGTGTGTGTGTACCTGCCTGTAACTGTGTGTGTGTGTGTGTGTGTGTGTGTAATGGTCTGCCTGTAACTGTGTCTGTGTGTGACTGTCTGTAACTGTGTCTGTGTGTGACTGCATGCCTATAACTGTGTGTGTAACTGTGTGTGACTGTCTGCCTTAGACTGTGATGCTGCCTGTAACTGTGTGTGTGTGACTGATAGTGAATAAAGTGATAAGTGCTCTCTATCCAATAAAGAGTGTGTGTGACTGTCTGCCTGTGAGTGTGTGTGTGTGTGTGACTGTCTGTCTGCGTGTTACTGTGTGCGTGGCTGCCTGTCTGTAACTGTCTGCCTGTGACTGTGTGATGTTGCCTGTAATGTGTGTGTGTGACTGTATATGTGACTGCCTGTAACAGTGTGCGTGACTGTGTGTTACTGCTTGTAATGGACTGTGTGTATGACTGCCTGTGACTGTCTGCATGTGACTGTCTGCCTGTAACTGTATGTGAGGGGGTGCAGGGATTTTGTATAAGGGACAGGGGTTTAAAAAAGTTTACAAATTTGTGCAATACATTTAAAAAAAAAAAAAATTCAAAATAGAACACATTTAAAAAATTTTGTAGGTATTTTTTTTTTTTGGAGGGGGGGGTACCAAACCCAGGACCCGCCCCGGGTGCCACATGCTCTAGGTACGGCCCTGTGTGTGTGTGTGTGTGTGTGTGTGTGTGTGTGTGTGTATATATATATATATATATATATATATATATATATATATATATATATATATATATATATATAAAACTTTTTTATGTAGTTATCTGTCTAGGGGTGGGACACAAAGGGCTAGGCCAGCTAAGAAAGTGGATAGACCACCCAAAACTGTAGGTTGTCAGTCTGATGTACACATGTCAGACTGACATGGAGATGCTATGGCCGGCCCAACTAAGGGCTGTCGATGTGCATGGGCTGAATACTCCAAGCCCTCTGTCAAAGGAAAGTGCATTTATTGATCTGATTGCACAGAACTTGCTATGGACAATCCAATGGTGAATTCAGAAGGCAGGACACGAGGGCTGACCCATAGTGGTGGGACAGGACTAAGACCAAACTGAGACTTCTCTACCAGATATGGGACTATTGGAAGGCATGTGTAATTACAACTAGACTTTAAACTTTCCTTTTTATAGCTTTTCCTATTGTGTACTTGTCCTAAATTGCTTCAAAATTCAAAGCCTGTTGGTGCACAGTCCCCTCCAATTTGTCACAATTGCATGTATGCTTCGTTTACCCCTTACATCACTGGAAGGGGTAAGTTAATATGTATATGTATATAGTGATAATAATTAAGGGATACCAGCAGCCCTGTTGGCTTGCATTTTATTCTTTTGGGCAATATATAGTTAATCTTATTGATTAGCGGTGCATACCGGCCTACACACGGCGGTTTTTGAGGGTTTTTTTAACTGAGCTGGAATTAATGGGGGATTTAAAGGGAATTTCAAATGTTAGGTTAAAGTGGCTACTATTTTGCCAGGTTGGTTAGTTAGGGGTAAAGTTGCTGTTCCCTTGCCAATCGTCCCCAATTCCCAGAATTTCATTAATAACCCCTTTGTGTTTTTCAGTATAAGTAAAAAGACACTCTGCTCTTGGTAATTTTCATAATAATTGGTCATGTCTTCCAGCGCTAGTCATCATGTGTAAGGAATGGAAATATTGTGCCTTCAGAATAATTTTTACTTCAATCAAACGTCATGATTCTTTTCTTCCATGACCCATCTAATTAACTTCAGTTTTAATAATGTGTTAATCTCCATTTCATTTTGTATGAATTAATCATCTCTTCTGCATACCTTGAAGGCCCTTGCATCCTCTGAGAACATGTCCTGTTGAAAGGTGCTTTTCTTTAGGAACAGAAAAAAAAGTAATGTTGTTGGAAAATGTTGAGCCAACTGTTTTTAGGCTGGTAGGTTTGGCACATTAATGTCTATTCCACGAGACCTACCAGGTTGTCTGAACTAAACCAAATCTTTATAGACGACCCAGTGTTTGCACAGCTACTTATGTAACGCGCCAAGTTAGTTTACTATACGATGGAAATAATTAAAATGGTTGGGGGATTTAACTTATTTTCCTACTTTCTGCTTGCAATTAAACAACAAAAATGAAATAATTTGAATTGTCCGATTTTAGAGATTTAGTGATTTACTCTAATTTACCAAGTTACAATTGGCTTTTTTTTTTTTTTTTGTATAGATGCTAATTGACTTAAATTTTCTTTCTTTTTCTCAATGTTTGGTGCAATTAATATTATTTGTTATAGTTCTCATTGTAGGAGCTATACTGACTAATAGAAAGTCATCTAAACAGTAACTCCTTCATACAACCTTACACACTCTGTATTTTTCATTAGCAAAACATGCAAACTTCTGTGCCCTCAAACTTATTGATAGACCACAATTGCTCCAGCTCTGTCTTTAGATAGTTATGGTTTACTTTGAATGTCTTTATAGAATTGTCATACATCCTATTACAATTATGTTGGATGGATAAAGATATGTATATAATTTTCTTTAACATAATTTTTTTTGCGTATTATATAATATGTCTAGAGACGTGTTTATAGTTGGGAGTTAAAATAGGAAAAAAAAACGTTACCAAGAGTCCTACATCTGTGTAGGTATATTCTTCTGTGTAATCTATATTCATCTGGGGACTCCTCGTCAAAATATATTGGAGCCATCTGCCAACTGTAAGCAGAATGGGATTGTTTTAGTGTCACGTTCCCCTGTAAGTAGCTTTCAAATCTTCATGGTTGAAAGCAACAGGATGTGATTTAATTTGTCCCCTCAGTCTTTTCATTTACTGAAACAGGGAAGAAGACCTCTTTAATTTTCTGACTAGACTATTCTTTGGCTTTCAAGTAGTGTCCAAAAAACCCTTCAGTGTTGCCAACTTTATCCATTTTTTCCAAATTTTGTTAGGTGATTCTCAACTCATCAAAACATAATCCTCATGTGTAAATTACTTACCTTAGAGGGTTGGTTTGTGTGTGTGTGTTTTAATACATTTCTCTGAACTCTGCAGACCAAGGAGCACGTGGCCATTTGGTTTCACGTTGGTGGCGACACTTGGGTGGTGCACTGCCATTATTCGCCACAGAAATTAGACTAAACCAGCTCTATGCAGTGTAGGTCCTGCTCGGAGCTGATGGATCGTTTAGTTTATATTGACAGTTGAACCAATGTATTTTGTTGCTTTCTCCAGCTGCCCTTTTTATATTCCCTTGCATTCCTTTTTAGTTAAGAGGACTATTCTGCACTTGAATGTAGGAATCGTGGAGGTGAATACCCCTCCCAGAAAATTTGGTGTAGCTTTAAATATTGAATACTCCACTCTTTTCACAAGAATGATGGGAAGAATAAATTGTTAAAGGTTACTAATAGACTCACTAGTGTTAATATGGAAGTTTGCCGGTAGAAACCTGCATTGTTTAATGTATTACAAAAGCCCCCCCCCCAACACTCCAGAAGCAGAGTTCTAGCTTTGAGCTAGTTTATATCCTTCTGGAACCATATCCTTGTTGTAAATAAAGCCTTTCATAATGCAGGAAGTATTGGCACAAAACCTTGGCTGTAAGAATTGTCAGAAAAGGTGAAGTACCTTTTATTTATAGCCATTAATTGATGGAGAAAGAAAACAGTCTGTTCTCTCTTATAAAGTAATGTTGTAGCCTATTTATTGGACACCTGAAATGAGCGGTACCTCTCTCTCTAACCATTTGGATTACTTCTATCAACAAACCAAGTTTATTATTATTAAAGTAGCTTTTTTTTATTGGACACGTGAAATGAGCGGTACCTCTCTCTCTAACCATTTGGATTACTTCTATCAACAAACCAAGTTTATTATTATTAAAGTAGCTTTTTTTATGCTTTTCCAGTGGTTTATTAAGATTGGATTTCCTGTTAGAGTGAAAACTCAAGATAGCTTGACTTGGCTTCTTGGGTAAGCATGTATGTGTATATATGTAGGATTTATTCCTCTGGAAAATCTGTCCTTTGATCACCAGGGGAGGTTCATGAATGTGGAATGGGAAAACAAAGAGACAGGTATTTTCTAGCTCATTTTTCGCTGTAGCCTCCAGTTATTTTCACCTTCTGATTTAACATACATCCATATTTAACTCCGAAGAGCGATTTGTAGGGAGAAAAAAAAAAAAAAAAACCTCATAGCTGTGCAAACATGTGGTTTAATCCTTTTTGTCATGCGAAGTGTTAAATATTCTTCACTCTGATCCTGGCAGAAATGATTCATTAATACAGGATTTATTTATTTACATTGGGTCAAAGGCACGCAGGTGCGATTACGGAAGGTAGAAACCCTTTTTTGAGGTCTGAGGTTGGAAACAATAATATATTAGAGAATATCTGAATTCCCTTGTAAAAATGTTTTTGACACTTTTGTAAGCCCCTAAGCAACTTGTCACAGAATGTCAGATGAATTGATGTAGGAGAAAATGTGCGTTGCTGACTGATTTAACTTTCATTGTATTTAGATATTGTCAACTAAAAAAAGTGCATCCTCTGTTGTATTTAACCTGTACTGGGAGTTTGTTTTGGGTTTAGAAGTTATTTCTTAGTTGTGACATATTTGCAACTCTGTGGCTTCTATTGACTTGCTTACTAGTTTCATATATTCGATATATAATTACTGACCATTTTGCAAGAATGATGTATAAATTACGTGTTTTGTGACGCTTTTGACCAAAGCTCGTACGCAAGGGTGAAACATACCCAGCTATCTTTCTCTTCTTTCTCCAAACCACCACTTTTCCAGTTTTGATATTGTTGGGCATTTATTTTTATATTTCTTTGACCTTTTCAATTTTTATTTTTTATTTTTTTATTTTTATTTTTTTTTTTTATAGTTTGGCCCTGTACAATTTTTTTCAATATGGATTTGTGTCAAGAGCAGATGAGTGATCTTAAAAGCTTCAAAATCTTTAATTTACTTTGCCACGTTTACATTCTTGCGATGATTGTCTTCCACATAGTTTGGGTAAAAACAAGTCTCTTTAGCTCTCCAGAGCCAAACTATTGTATTTGGATTGATGAACTTCAAGTGAGTAGAACACAGAGTTGCTGATATCCATTTCTCTTACTTGTTTGCTCAGGAAACAAAGCAAGTTGAGGACAGAATTCATAAGATCATGGTGAAATCCCTCTGTTTTTTGGCTCCGTGTTTGAGCCGTTAAAAAAACAAAAAACACATTGCCTTGAACTTATTTACACATCTAATGGATGTGGCAGGTGTATCACGTTTTAAATGATTGTTTTCTGTTAAAACCAGAAATAGCACTTCTTTATCTGCATGCTTGTGATCCCCTTTTACCTACCTCACCTCCCACCTCCACCCCCAATCCTCAAATACTCTTCAGAAATGTCCAAGTCACAGCATAATGAAGGGAAAAAAAATGTTTTTATAAGAAATATATTCAAATGTTTTGAATTTTTTTTAAAGAAAATGGAATATAGGTGATTCCCCTTAATTTCAAAAAAAAATAATTATTTTTAATTTTTACATATTCTGTTTTTTTTAGGTTTTTTTTAATTTTTTTTAAATCTACGGTCTATTGGTAGTACTATTACTCAGCCTTTAAAAAAATTTTTATTAAATGAACTGGAAGAAGAACATCTGATATAGTCTATTTTGAGAACACCAAGTTATTTTCTCTTTGAAATAAATAATGATCTTTTAAAGTTTTATTCCAAGCACCAGTGCCACTTCAGTGGTTTGAAGTGGTCGTGGTGCCTGTCTGTATGTGCAGGATTTTGTTTTGAAACGCTGCATGTACTTCAATAGCAGCCGGAAGTGTAACTCGACCTCCAGTAGTCAGTGGGGTTTCATAAACTAGCCCAGAACTATAATAGTAACAATAATAATTGTAGGATCCTTATTTTAGGTGTAATAAGGAGGAGGGATAATGTTGGGGCTTGAACAATAAGTTGAAGTTATGGTGCCTGGTCCCTTTAATGTCAATGCCTCCTAAAATGTTGTGGTTGTTAAGCTCAGCTATTAATATCGCCAAGCAAAAAAATACAAATTGTTTAACATTTTGGTTTTCGACTTAATAAACGTTCCAAATAATCCGATACCTTTAACAAAACTTTTCAAATTATTAATCTGCAGAAGCCACCATTAAAGTGTTTGGGGATTTTTTTCAAGTTAAATCATTTAGAAAGTTTTCCAAACACTATTGAATCATTAGAAAAGCTTATTAAATGCACCAAAAAAAGGGGAAAAAAAATTATAAAACATTTTTACCAAACGTAGACGATAACGGTGAAATGTGTGCAGCTGTTATCAATTTCCCTTTTACACAGTGAAGTCATTAAAAGTACCGAAATCAGATTGTGGTATGTGTGGTGGTGGTGAAGGAGGAGGGGGTATTCATTTTTTTTCCACTTTTTTTTTTGCTGGTAGTTACATTTTATTTTAAGGAGGTTCAAGAAATTACAACTGTTGCCTATTTTGTCTTCATTTTTCAGCAAAACACAAAGCATCCCCGATCTGTAAACGATACCTCCCTTTGTTTTGAGAAGCGTAATGCATGGGCAGCTCGGCTATTAATCAGAGACCTGACAGGAGAGTGCAGGTGTTTTTTGTTTAAATAAGAATGAGCCTACCCTTTACATTTAACCTACAATAATGCCGGAGGGAGGTGCACTGAGACTAACTAGTTTTCTAAACCTTCTTTATTGTCGTACATTACAGGCCCCTAGGGCAGCAACATGGGCCTGGGAAAGCAAGAGCTGTATACATTTTTATTTTTCCAAAGCAGTTTTAAAACTAGGATTAATTAAACATCCCCTGAAACATGATCGTCTAGGTGGGGTACTGTTTTAAAGTTAAGCTCTTTGTTATAAACATTGCTAAGATCTTCTACTGAGATGATGGATCAAAGTCCATTCTTGCATAATTTTATTGCCAAGACTTGCATACAGATTTTTTTTATTTATTTTTCCACAAATACTCTATACAGGATTGTAACTTATTACATCTAAGGTTTATTTAAATGCTAATCTGTTTTCTTGGCATTTTGTTTTTAAATGTATGTGGGTATCCTGTAGAACAGCAAATCCAAGTGGGTGGATCGAATTTATTGTGGTTTGGAAACAATCCTTTCGTTTTTTTGTTTTGTTTTTTTTCTTTTTTCTTTTCTAAATCTTCTCTTTAGATGAGATGGTGATTTGTACAATCTTAAACGTATACTGGCCGGTTTATCAGAATGTTTTAAAGGAACGCTGCTTGCCTTGCACCATAATCACTACAGTTTTCTAAATTGGTTTGACCTGGTCTTCCAGGAGCCTTCAGGAGAGTCAATAGCTCATACGTAGGAGTTAAACCCTGCTGTGCATCAACTAATCACTCTCGACCAATGAGCTAAGCCTTGCACAACCGCAATTATCTTTAGTGTAGGTAGGGTGTGTCGCTCTGAGAACCTCAGGTGAGAAGTCCAAATGTTCTGAAATGGTTTGATTACTTAAAATGGGTTGCACCAGGTTACTCCTGGCACCATGATCACTACAACATGCTTACGTGGTTGTGATGCTCAGTGCTTTTATAAAGGGACAGTCCGGGCTTCATGACCACTTCATCAAATTAAGTTGTTTTGGTGCCAGGACATCTATGCCTCTGGCTCACCTTAAGGTGTTAAACTGTTGTCAAACAGTTCAACCCCAAAGTCTTTCCTCCAGTGCTGAATCTCCTTGCCTCTCTGCCCGTCCGTTTTCTAAAAATTTCCAAAGTGGAAGGCTTTTGCAGAATCTGCCAGCTACCTAGATTGTTCCTTTTAATAGTGTATGTTTTAGCCTATACAGGCTGGGAAATCAAGCTGTATCTGCCACCTTTTCAATAATGGTCATCCTAGATGCTGGAGATTTGTATGAAGTCTGTGTGCATCTTATTAAAGGGGCAGTTTAGGATAAGGCAAATATAGCAATGTTATTTAAATTAAGTTATGGTGCCAGGAGGCCCCCAGGCACATTTTATCTTCAAGGGTTAAACATTTAACCATATTTAAGCACCTATTCACCACATATTCTCTCAGATAGTCAATGCTGATAGGAGAAACCTGTGCGGAGCACTTTGTATCCTGTGTTTGGGAGGTTAGTAGACACTCCGCAGATTATCGTTTGTGTATTCTTATCTGTGTCGTATTTGGTCAGGGGGTCTGATTTGATAAAACCCAAACCAAGCAGCCAATAGTAACACATTTTTGGATTTCTGTTTTGGTTTCCGGTGCCTCTGCAACACATCACCTTCTTTCTCTAAAATGCATTGTGCTGTACTTTATATGCACATATTCGACAACTTCCAGTGTGTTTTATTTTTTAAAATAATTATTATATAAACTGAAGTTTGTATTTTTATAATTCCAGTTTTCATTGTTTTAGTTAATCCTGTACACAAACAGCTAAATTATTTGTTTTCCTGCTATTTTTGTTTTGTGGTTTCTGTATTTTAGTTTGTTTATTTTTACTATGGCTGGTGACCACTGGCTCCCAAGACATTCGGTCAGACTGTAGATTGCAATTTAATCCCATGATGCCAGACCACTGGAAGGAGGGCATCATGGGCAATGTAATCCACAACCCCTGTCTTTCCAAAGGTTTGCCATCATTGCTCTTGAATAAGACCAATACAAAATGCTAGGAGAACAAGCTGAAAAATATATTGTGGGAATTTTTCCCTGCGCTCATGCCAAGAACTATCCACGTTAGATTTACTTTGGCTAATCGGCTTAATAATTTTGTAAAAATTAGACTCCAGATTTAATTATTAATTGCTGAATAATAAAACCATTTGTGGAAAACGTACAATCATTTTTATTGAGTTAAGATCTGTAAACAATACAAGAATAAGAATTGCACAGAACTCCGATCTGGACAAATTACCGTTTTATAGCGGCACGGTTATCCGCATCCCCAAATGGATACAATCTGTATTAAATACTCATATTGACTGTGTTGGAATTTTGCTGAAATTTCAACCCAGTCAACAAATATATGTTGATACAAAGTGAGGGGCTCCAGTTACACCTACTAGGTTATTCAATAAAATGTTAATTTTTATCAGTGAACAATAAATTTCAGGTTTGGGCCAATGCAGTGACATAGATAAATAATTCCAAGAATTCTTTGAATTCCCAACAATTCAGACTTTAGCTAGAATCCCTGCTAGTGTTTTTTTTAAATCTTGTTTCTTTGTGTGTGTATGTTCTGTAATGAGAAACTTTTTAAAAGGAATTTTTTGCTCTGTGCAAATTATGACTTTGGTCTTCTGTCGACTCAGCATCGTTATGTTCGTACTTGGCATGGCCAAGCTTAAGTTTAATGCCCAAATTATCATTGTAGATGGGCATGTCCCTTTTCTACTTCATGTTTTTATTTTCCTCGCCGAACCATACAAATGCTTGCTTGTAAGCATGACGATGATATGAATATCCTGAATTTCGCACACAAGAATAGCAGATATGTTGCCTTCTGTAATTGACATATTGCAGCACATGTGAAGAAGTTGCAGTTTATGTAGCTGTTTAGAGGCAAACCTATCTTTGTGCAAAATGCGGCATTGTAAAAACAGAAAGGTCTATGTAACATGCCTCTTTCTAAGAAAGAAAGGATGTGATTTGTTTACAGATTCAAATAATTTAATGGACAGTAGCTATTGGTACTTATTACTTACACATGTATGTTTGATGTTGTTTTTGATTATTTCATTTTTTTGGTCTCCTGCAGACGGTTAGATGCAAACCACATTGTCACTGTTCCAGATGACAGTTTTGAAGGTCTACTACAACTTCGACATCTTTGGCTGGACGACAACAACTTGACCGAAGTCCCAATTCGCCCACTCGGCAACCTTCCATCTCTTCAAGCGTTGACACTGGCGCTCAACAAAATCACCCATATCCCAGATTTTGCCTTTTCAAACCTTTCAAGTCTTGTTGTTTTGTAAGTATACATGTCAGGAGCAGGGCATTGTCTTTGTTAATGAACATTTTGACTGTCACATTCTTCTTAAAATAAGGGTACCAAAAATAACTTATTTATGAATAAATGCTTTATTCCAAGCACCATGACCACTTCATTGATTTAAAGTGGTCATGGTGCCTGTAGTCTGTATGTGCAGAGTTTCGTGTTGAGTTTAATTCCTCTCCTGCAGTAAGTGGCATCCCAATGACTCTACATGAGATGGTGTTACATCAGCCAACGTCGAATTCTGTGATGTCAATTCTGTGCTATACCGGTTTATCAATACTTGTTTGAACTCATACATACACATAAATATACACAATTCAGATTTCTTTCTTGACCATATTTAACTGAAATTCTAAACAATTAACACAATTCTTTTCACGTCTCAAAATTACAATTGTGTTTTTTTTTCTCCATTTTGCTTTTTTGCTAGACATCTTCATAACAACAAATTAAAAACCCTTGGACAATACAGTTTTGATGGTTTAGATAACTTGGAAGCGCTGTAAGTATTGCTACTTAATCTGATTTTCTCTATTTCTCTGATCAAAAGAACCCGTGGCTTGCCACTAACTCTTCTGTGCAGTGTGACAAAAGGATATTTCCTTCATTAGAGATATGTTGCTGGAGGGGTTTTAAGGATGAGCATGATCAACAAAGAGTTTAATTACTTTAATAGTAAGAAATGCAGGATGTGGGCAGATTTTCATTAAAAGTATTAAATCTAAATGGCATTCCTTCAGATGAAGCGCATTTGGATAATGTTGGATTCTTAGGTCGTGTATTATTGTAATTCTTTTTTTGTTATTTGCAAAGGTTTTTTCTAAAATCTATGTATCAAAGAAACGAGCTTTGCAACAGCCCTTCTTTTAAAAATATATATATAGTATCTCAAACAAATAACTATTTTGTTTTCTTTCATATCTTGAGTATCCTTTTTTTATTTAATTGTGACTTAAAACACAAAGCAAAATCTCATCGGTCGGTAAATGAAAAGCTACGTGTGGGTAATGTAGCTTACAGCAACCTCTATCTTGGCTGTACAATGCCCTGTGTTTGATAATATTTGGGAGTGTTGAGGTGTTTGCCTTGAGTTTGTTTGGCTAGAGTGTGGAAGCCACAATTTGTGTTTCCAGCTGCCGTATCATTGACCCATTTGACAGGCAGTCCCTGATAACCAGTTAATAAGATTTGACAAACCTTTACAGTTTCCTCAGAGATTGCCAAGCAACAACTTGGAGGGTGGTTTGGTTAAGAAATATTAACTGATAAGAAAGTTGAGCAGCAATGCAAAACATATATTTCTCTCCTAAGTTAATGTTTAACTTTAGAAATGAGATTTGTGTGTTTGTGGGAACAGCTGCCTGGATGGATTAAGAGCTATTTATTTTTGATTGTAAAATTAGAGTGGATTAGATTTTTCTTTTTTCTGCATAGTGATGGACCGAAGTCAAGGGCATTGACTCTTTAATATTTGGCAACTTACAGGAACTGAGCTTCCACCTAGGACAGGAAATTGAGACCTCTTCCTTTTTAATTTGTCAACAAACTTTGTCCACTCAGTGATAAGGAACTCCGTAACTACGAACACATAATATGGAACACAACCATAATAGATCAGAAAAAGAACACCACTCTTAATCAAGAGATTATCTTTCCCAAAGGTTGAGTCAGGATGCTCAGGAGCTTCGATGCTTTCTGAAGTGTCTACGTAGCTTGAAACACAGATGGAGTGATACAGTATGGTACCATCTTTTATTTATCACATCTCTAGACATGGAAAGGGAGAATCCTCATATCTAATGCTACTGATAAGTAAATGGATAACACTAACGTTTACAGATGACAGGCCTAATTGTGTTCCAGGTGTTTCTTTATTTGATTTCTTTTCCAGCTGTCTTTTTTCATATCAGCTCTTGTGTAGACTAAGTGGGCTCAGATTTGATATTCTAAGCCATCACCTTGGCTGTGTTAGCCATCGAAGGAGAAGCGATTATAGTTATGAGTTTAGGAGATCTGTGTCCCAGTGTTCTAGATCTATAACCTGTACCCCCAGTAGTTGTAACATTTATTAAGTTGCTTGTATGCCATATGCAAGTATTTTATATGAATATGTGTTGAAGTATATTTATATATCTTGACCATAGCAATACCCTTGATAATTCGGTTTGTACATTCCCATGTGTGTTGATTCACTTGTTGATAGGAAAAGTACATACATATTTTTTTTTTATCATTTAAAGAATGTATTCTTTCTAAGACAAACAAAATGTGTTGATATGATCAGTAAACACTAGCGGTGCCAGCCTGCTCGGAGTACAGATTAAAATGGAAATAGTAAATGCTGTACGAAGTTCATCTCTGTGCGCCTATTCATATATCTATTAATGCCCTTCCCAGGGGTTAAAAACAAAAACACACAGGCCATTTGGATACATTATATTGTATCGAACGTTTTAGGCTTCAAAGGGGGAACTTGCTTCTCTGGAAATTTCCCCATTAAATAAAACCTTGACCATCACCTAAAAACGTGTTTTAACATTTCTCATGGAATGTTGAGTTTTTCATTGAATATTAAAGACTAATGAATTCACAACATGATCCAGGTTACTCCAAGCACATCCAGGGCACATATTGCAATGGACGAGGAGAAATGGAAATATTGGTTTGTTTCTCCTCCTCTCAGACTGCCAGGTGCAAAGGGCAGAACTTATAACCAGGATTAACGGGGATGTAAGATGGAGACGCCCAGTTTGAAGATAGGTGTTACAATGTTGTTGAATTCTAAATGTAATCATTTTTTTCAACTTCATAAATAAACATGTATTAAATATATGAGATAACAAAACATTAAATTATAAATCCTGGCTAATAACATTTCCTTTAAAGGTTCACAGAGCATACTATGTAAAACACTTTCTAAATAAGTAAATCGTTCATTAACTAAGGGAACAATACGATCTGGTGCTAAGATTATTTGGCTATAAAATAATACATTTTAAAGGAACACTGTAGTCACCTAAATTACTTTAGCTAAATAAAGCAGTTTTACTGTATAGATCATTCCCCTGTAATTTCACTGCTCAATTCACTGTCATTTATGAGTTAAATCACTTTGCTTCTGTTTATGCAGCCCTAGCCACACCTCCCCTGGCTATGATTGACAGAGCCTGCATGAAAAAAAAATTGGTTTCACTTTCAAACAGATGTAATTTATCTTAAATAATTGTATCTCAATCTCTAAATTGAACTTTAATCACATACAGGAGGCTCTTGCAGGGTCTAGCAAGCTATTAACATAGCAGGGGGATAAGAAAATCTTAATTAAACAGAACTTGCAATAAAAGCCTAAATAGGGCTCTCTTTACAGGAAGTGTTTATGGAAGGCTGTGCAAGTCACATGCAGGGAGGTGTGACTAGAGTTCATAAACAAAGGGATTTAACTCCTAAATGGCAGAGGATTGAGCAGTGAGGCTGCAGGGGCATGTTCTATACACCAGAACTGCTTCATTAAGCTAAAGTTGTTCAGGTGTCCCTTTAAGTGACAATTAGCTATATACAGACTTGGTAAGTAGTGTAGGTTTTATGGTTTATATGTGTTTTGCCAACCATAATAACTAACCAATGAATGTTTTGGTATTTATTTATTTTTTGGCTGGTTTATTTATTTATTGGTTTATTTATTTATTTTTAGGGATCTGAATTATAACAACCTTGTTGATTTCCCTGATGCCATCAAATCACTGCACAATTTAAAGGAGCTGTAAGTAGCCATTGTGATATTTGTAAACTAGAATAACAGATCTTTGTGGCATTAATTGTGCAGATGTTTTACCTATTATTAAACAGTTGACCTGAGCTTTAAATCTGTGTAAAAATGAAAAGGCAATGAAATGTCACTGAATGAAGCATGCTGCCATCTGTAAAATCCATTTATTTTGAGTAGAAAACCTTCCATTTGTCACATAAAAGGTTTTGTCCCCCTACGTGTTCAGACAGGCATACGTGACCTCTCCTGTTGCTTTGGACCATGACTTGATGCATGGCTAGACTGCTCTGTTTATTGTGCATTTGCAAATTGGGACTGTTCCTTCAGTAAAGTAATTACATTACATTTGTTTATCCATTTTCCCGCAGCAAGCGTTTCTGTGCTTTACAGAAAGCTTGTACTGAGTTTTGCAGAGTTACAGAAAAGTACTAAAAATATTATATTTGTATTTATATCTGTACCGTGATTAGATTCTGTAACGTTAACTTATTGGAATCTAACTAAATAATGCAGTCATGGTCCATGGCCTGAATAATGTACAGGTGAGAGTTAAATTATTCTGGTCTGCAAATAAAATAGCAGACTGCTTGCGTCAAGAAAGCGAAACAATAAGTCGAACAAAAAAATAAATAAATAAAACCCTTAAAATGATAAAGCATGTGCATTTTAAAGTTTGTGTTTTCTTTTGCATGTTTTCTTGCGGGAGTGTAATTTAACAAACATTTCTGTATTTTATTTCCCATGTCACATAAGATGAAAATATGGAAATTCTTAAGTAGATATTCTTGTGTTAATAAATGGTTAATGTTTGCTATCTAAATGCTTTCCAAACATTATTCTTAAAATCATTAAATAATTTTTTTGCAGGATCAAACTAATTCAGGTTGCCATTTCACTCTGATCTTGGTGTTGGTAAATTCTTGTACCCGGAACTAAAAAGCTTGCTAGATGATATCTGTTGGCGCTATATAAATAGCAATAATAATAATAATATAAATGTGCAATGGGAGACTATTTATAGTGGCCCAGTTGTCCAACAAGATTGGGATCATTGGGAGAGGGCGTAATTTAATGTACAAACCATTACTAATAATGTAGACTGTTCTAGAAGGACAATAGCATTCCACAGGCTTTGTACTCTTATTGAACAGTTTTAAAAAACAAAAAAACATAACAGTGTGAAACAAAAAATATAACTGACATTTTTACTTTATTTTATAATACATGGTACCTTTTTCTTACAGTGCAAATTGAGTGGCGATGTTGGAATTTTGTTATGGTTAGTTTACAGTACATATTCTTTTTGTTTATTTTTATTTTTCTCCTTTGATTATTATTTCAGGGGCTTCCACAGTAATTCCATTTCTACGATCCCTGATGGGGCGTTTGTGAATAACCCTTTGTTAAAAACAATGTAAGTAACTGGTGATCTGCTAAATTGGTTATTTTATACATTGATTTACAACTCACACCTGTATTAGTGAGGGGTCTTATTGTACTGATAGTAATACTTTAAGAATGAAGTACAGAACTAGGAATTTGATCCTTTATAATTTCCGCTCAGAAAAAATAAAAAGAATCCTGCCTTGTGCTTGTTTGTTGTAAACTTATTTTATTCAGGATTCAAAGATTTAAAAGTATAAATTAAAAACAGATATCATTCAAAACGCCTTACTTAAGATCAATGTGAGATGACTGCATATACTCATTATACAACAGCGTTTTTGAACAAATGACTGTTCCATCTGGTGTTCCGCTTCCCACAATGTCATCGAAGCATATCATGGGAGGCGGAGCTCCAGACTAAAACCGCATTCATTTAAAAACGCTGTTGTATATTCAGTATATGCGGTTACCCCGCATTGATCTCTAGCAGCAACAGCTTCTTTAAAATGTGTTTTAAGTGCATTTATAAAATCCCATAAATAAAGATTCATGTTAACGATTTCAATTGTCATTTTGGTTCAACAGTTCTAAGGTCCTTTCCTGCCTAATAGAATTCTGTTCTGTAGGAATAAACCGCGTCCATGTATGTTTAGTCATAGGGATTGCCTTGGCCAAATTGTATTCGTGCATGCTTCCTTTGTGTGCAAGTGACAATCAAACTGAGCCACCGCCTCTGACTCACGTTGTGGGTTCTGGTAAAAGTCTCCTCCGAGCGATCAGAAACATGGAGGGAACTTTGACAGTGATAAGAGAATCATAACATTATGTATGTTTTATTATTATTATGATTATGTTTTAAATGCTATCCTCCAGGTGTACACAGTAATATAGGAAGTGCATACCACGGTTTTGTAAATGTTATATAATCTTGGAATTATTTAAGCCGTAGAAATAATGACAAAGAATTAGAGGGGGGAGTAGGAATCTGTTCTGCTTTACATCCAATGCTAGACTACTTCCCATTCTCTATCCAGAGCCCCCGGATCCTTTGGTGACAGAAGATGTTGTGACTTACAGACAATAATTTCTTAATTTGTTAAACTCTCCAAAACCTATTTCTAGTAATCAGCAAATCCAGGCTCTTTTCACAGCTAGAATAGGACAAGAAAGTGTGTATAACTAATGGTTCTTAGAAAAATGAAGACGGCATACCTGCTGCCAAGATGGTATAGCTCTGGGACAAGACCACCACGTGCCAGAAAAATAAATGTTTTGTTATTTTGGAGTGTGGGGGTCTTGTCAAAAGCTTTATCAAAAATTTAAATTAAAAAAAGCTTGTCTGTGCAAGTGAGGTTTTATATAATCTGACTGGTTTAACGGCGTTCTGTTTACATTTAGGGGAGTGAGGCTCATTTGCAAAACACAAGATAACTACAGATGTGCCCAAATGTTTGTGAGCTGCTCAATGAAGTCATTCTGTTCCATATTTTTCAGACACTTGTACGATAATCCCTTGTCTTTTGTTGGGAATTCGGCATTTCAGAACTTATCAGACCTCCACTTCTTGTAAGTACTTGTCTACCCTTTTCTAGAATGTGTGAAGTGAGATACTTGACACGGTATTAGTTGCACTGTGTGCTTTCTATAATTATACTGCTTAACGGTAGCATGACCTGATGACCTTCAAAAGGTTGAAGAGAAATGTCAAAATGGCAAAGCGGCAGGGTGGCTTATCGCTGTTATGTCCTAAGTCTTTCGAATATTTAACATTTAAAGGAAAATATGGGACTTTTGAAATTTAGTACTTTAGGGATTAATGATGGTATCATTACCATTTTGTCTTTGGTGACCTTATTCCAGTATGTATTGTGTTAATTATTTGGCTTCAGTAGGCTTCTACATAGCTTACTGCAGCCACTACACCCCAGGTGCCCAAAGTGCTTCTGGTCTTCTCAATCAGGAGTCGCAGGATGTCGATGTATGATATAAGGCAATTAATGAGCTGACATCTGAGTTTTGTCTCTAAGAAGAGTGGATGAGTTGCCGGCTGCTGGTGGAAGTGCTGCTGAAACCTGCATATCTTTAAATTCTTGCCTTTACGGTCTGCCTTGTGAGACTTGGTTTGAGTAGTGATCATTCCTATTGTTATTGGATATCCCAAGCAAGCTTATGTTAACTGGTTTTGATTAAGAAGTATGCATGATTGAAGACTAAATTAGAATGGCAGAAATAAAACTGTTCATTTTCACTTTGGTTTAATGTTTTGTTTTTTGTTTTATTATTAATATTTTGGCATGTATTACACAAAGTGTATGGTGACAAAGTAAATTTTACAGAGCGCATCTCGGTTGCACTTTATTGATCTATTCCACTTTCTTTATTTAGGGTTATCAGAGGAGCAACTAATGTTCAGTGGTTTCCCAATCTTACAGGAACTGTTAACCTAGAAAGTCTGTAAGTATAGTTATTCATTTTTTTGAATTAGATGTACATTTACTGTTAATACATTTTTCGGTTTAACTAATCCTATGCATTCACATTTGTTGTAGTCCATTGATGTGCAGTTACACAAGCTTACTTGCATAATCTGTGTGTGAGAATTGCACTTTTACTCCCTAATGGCTTAATTTGTACGATTATACTGGAGAAACAAACTATCTTTTACGTTTCCATAACGCACGTATTCGGACACAACGCATACCTACCAAGCGCACCAGATCTGGGGTTCTCTTCTGCTGTCATAGGTTTTTTTCCCCTGCTGTCCCACATCTTGGGATTCCAAGGAATTTCTCCAGTTGATGCAACACATTATTAGATACACCCTCATTGCACTTGCTCAGTGCAAGACCATGAGTAGAGTGCCCCAGGAGCTCTCTGTGCATTGTCTGCTTTGAATTGACTCAATGTACAGCGCTACGGAATGTAATGGCACTATATAAATAATTAATGATAATAATAATTGGGCTGACCAGAGCGCCAACCTATCAGCCTGCCATGCATGCAGACCAATACATCCTCTTATCTGGGCATGTCCACTTCATGGGGGAGTCCTCCCTTTTCAATGAATGGCCCACCTGTTGTTAATACTCTTTTCTGGCCTGCCCACCTGCCCATTCCCCTTCCATACCTCCCATCGTTGAGTTAAGGGAAGTAGCAAGAATTATATAGCAAAATCACTCCATATGAAAGTATCACAATTGGAACATTCTCTTAATCACGCTTAATGTAAGAAGAAGAAAAAAAATAGTTTTCTATTAATTGTATGTTAATTAATAGCTTGATTGGTGAGATATAAAAAAAAAATCATATGTATTCTTGCCCCCGACATTGGCCTTATAAATAACTGAACATGCTTTTGGATGCTTGTGACTTGAACACCCTGGAGATTAATGCAAAGTCATACGTTCAACAATTCTTAGCGGATTATAACGTCCAGACTATTGTTGTTATGAGAGACACCAGATGTGCAAGTTGTGTATTTATACCTCGCTTTATATAAATGACACAATTGAAAGTTAATGATTTGTCATGCCCTTAATGCAGCCATTAGCGTGAAATTCCAGTAGATCATGGCCTCACATCTGCTTTTTCTCCTGGTCCTTATCCTCTCATCTGTTATCATTGAATCTTGCTTAAATATACATCTGTGACCTGTTTTGCAGGACCTTGACAGGCACAAAGATAAAGAGTATTCCACCAACATTTTGTCAAGAGCAGAAGATACTTCGAACTCTGTAAGTTCATCTTTGTTTCAGTCCGTTTTTTCTTTGTACTCCACAAATAAAATTAGCATTCAAAGATAATTTTATTTCGGTTTTAAGATCTGTTTGTCAAGCCATAGTGTAAATGTGTTTGTGTTTGGTAATGTTGTTTTTGAGTCAGTCATTTGAAGCTGACATGAGTCTTAGAGGTGCTGCCATCCAAACGATGCCGTACTGTTATCCTTGTAATATTGCTTTGGTTCTGCCCCTTCAGCTTTGTTTGTGTAACTGTCCCTAGTGAGAACTAAACATTGCATTGTTTCCTTGTTGTGATGTACGCAATATCCATGTTTTTGAAGGAGTTGGAGATATTAGGGCTTTGGTCAGGAACCAAAACAAGGTCCCCATTCAATTTTCTGTGGTTTCTTATTGGTTAAAACAAACCTTTATCCATAATGGCCCAGGCAATAATTTTAATGAACCAAGCCTGCGTTTCCCAGTGTTTTTGGGAACACCATTGACCCCTGGACAGGTCTAGTGAAAGGTGGTTTGTTAATATTATAAATGAACAATGGGTTGTTGAGCTATTCTACAATACAGAGCCACTGAGTTAATGCCATTTTCAGAAATTGGGTCCTCTGTTATTAAAAAACAAACAAAAAAAAAAACGCAAACCTCCATGAATATATAGTGTAATATTGTGTAATAGTTAAGCAGGCAAACAGCCATCAAAGACCGTGACCTAAAAACCAAAAAATTGGAACAAAGGAGGATCTAAAGTATTATTATAGATAATTGGCTCGTCCTCTTTAAAATATCAAATGACATTAAATAGCTGTAGAGGTATTTTGTATTGTTTGAAGATATATTTAAATATACAATATTTAATAAGAAGATGAAGGAAAAAAAAAAACTATTCCCTATTTTTTCTTTTCTTTAGGGACCTGTCCTACAATGAGATCACAGACCTATCTGGCTTTGAAGGTTGCAGTGCCCTAGAGGAAGTGTAAGTAGTTCGCTAAGTGATTTTTATGCTTCTTAAAATGCATTTGTCATGTAACAAAAAATGACATGGCGGAACGTGTAGATAAAACTATTTTGTCTATACATGTGTAAGCCATAGATTGCATCCCATGAAACAGTGAAGACTTCTTAATGCTTTATCCCTGCATTGTGGTTTTTGAACCACTTTCACGTAGATTAAACATCTCTTCCCTCTCCTCTCATCCCGCTCCCCCGTTCCAACTTCTTTTAAATTGGTTGCAGTAAGGGGGGAAATAAGTCTGTGGAGGTTAGTAAAAAAAAACATGGCGGGGATCAGACAGACACAATGGGAACTCTGTGTATCGATCTAATATTTAGAAATAAAATTGTAGTCTAAAGATGATCTGCGTTGGTAAAAGGAATTTAAAAACCAGCTCATTATGGTTTATCCTGTGGTTATTATATTGTTTACTAAAGATATATAATCAGAATGCCCAGTAGAGAAAACCCTCCAAGAGAATCAGAGTAAAATAAACTTTGTGTGATACACCAGGAAAAACCTGCATCTGAAACCGAGTGGAATGCAGTCACTGTTTAAATGTTTACTGTATTCATTGTATGTAACCAATGGTTTTGGCAATGTCGCTTGATTAAAAACCCAGATTGTTTTAATTTTAGAATTTTTTTATTTTGTTTTTATATTTATTTGTATATGTATTTTTTGTATTAGTTATCTACAGCACAATCAAATAAAAGAAGTTCTGAACAAGTCTTTGCAAGGCCTTACATCTTTACGTATACTGTGAGTATAATTCAGTAACTTACTAAACATTATTTTAGAATGTTCTTTTAAACTTCTCTTGAAAACGGCAAGGACTGTTTATATAGTTGAAGCTTTGGAGTTTGGCAAAGTGATCACTAGTGGTAGGCCTGGTAGACCTGGAGACTGGTCTGCTTCCTTATCTTTACATTTCTACCAATCATATGTGCTTTGACATGTTCAAAGATTTTGATAAGAAAGCATTGCAAATCAATCCTGGTAAATCCTCCACAGTAAGGACCACCATATGTTGCATGCTTTGAGGTCCCCTTCTATGAAAGCAGAGAATCTGTACCTTGTGATAAGAGATACTGTTTATATACCTTGTTCATGAATTAAAGCTTGTTTTTACCATAATAACAATCTGTTTTGAAGTTAGTTATTTGAAATTGTTGTGTACATTTTTAGACTTTATAAATAACAGGTTATGTTTCTGGTAGCATTGTAACTATTGTCAATTGGCTTCCCATGCTTTGTACCTTAATTCGCAGCTAAAGCAAGCCAGCGGTCAAGCTACAGAGGCTAATTGGGAGTCCGACTGAGCCCTATGAGCCCAGAAACTTATAATTTATTTGAAAAATAATAAAATAGAATGTTTTTTTCCCCCTGCAATTTCTTATGTTTAAAAGACATTGTATTACAAGCAACTTCAATATTAATTATTTTTTTTTACATTTAAATGAAATTGGGGAAACAACTTGTGGACTCAGTGTTTTAAAAGCTGTAAGATTGTGTTCAACATATGCTGTGATACACTGAGAAGAAAAATCACCAAAACTGAGATATAGTATGTCGAGGCACTTAAAATGTTTGGCCTTGAGCAGTTACTTGGAATTGTCGAAGATTAAGGAAGTCCAGCAAGTAGTTGAGATATTGAAATTGATATCGCTAAGCTAATGAGTGATTTTTATATATTTTAATAATTGCAGGGACCTGAGCAGAAACCTAATCCAGACGATTCACAATGAAGCATTTACCACACTCTCTTCACTAAGTAATCTGTAAGTAACTCGTTCTCAGATAGCTGCTTCAGTCAGGAAATAATCTCTTTAGTTTGATTGAAATTACTGTGCACTCATTTTTTTATTTATTTTTTTACGTTAAGAGGATTACGTGCTGAAAGTATTTCATAATTTCCAAGACCCCTCTGGGTAGAAGATCTTAAAATCGACGTAATTAACATTACAATGACAAATGTGTTATTAAAGCCAGTTTAGTCAGGTGAATATTAACCACTTAGGGACTGAGGAAATTGTACAAGTTCTGAACCAAGACAAAACCTGGAATTTGAGCTATATGTCTGTTCAACTGTAATTTACCTCTTTCATGTTAAGTGCACCCAGACTTATTGGAGATCATTTTGTTCAAGAGAAATGAGGCTTTTGGTGTGAGAAACAAACACTTTTTGCTATTTTCGAGTTCTGTATTTTAACAGAGAATTACAGAATACTGTTAGCTTTTACTGCAATAAAACGCTCCTATGTGTATTCAGCGTGATAAGTACTATCCTTTTCTGTCAAAAATAAAACTGCTTTGCACCCTTCAGTCTGCAGTATTATCCCACCACAACTTGCATTAAATATCATGCAGCGATGATCCAATAGGATGGGAGAACATAGTAGGTAAAGGATTGATACATAACCACAATATGTGCCCTTATAGTCCCATAACTGAACTGGACTTCCATTACAATTATTAACCTTTTAATATATTTGTAAAATAAAACAAGAATAAAATGTGGCATTGCCGGGGAAAAATAAAACCAGGTTTTCTGTGATTTTAAATGTTTTTATTTAGTGGTGCCATTTCCATAGAATTGGCAGCTACCCATTTAAAGGGTTTCATTATTAGAAACCTCTGTACTATTTTTATTTAATCTTCAAAACAGAAAGCAAATGGTTTATGTGTTTCTTATAAACATATATGCCATAGAAATGACGGGGCAATTTATGATCTCCAAAGAGTCCAAAGACCCCATGTAAAAATCCAGACTGACCAATAACCGTGATTTTAGATATTTTTATAAGCGAACATACAAAAGTATAACCACTAAAAGCAGGTGTTAAGCAAACCTACTAAATAGTGTGCCCTCCAAAACACAAAAAAAATAGTGAAACATACAAATAGGTAGGAATGCAGAGAATGAGAGTGACACCTCCCAAGGCAAAATATTTATAAAAGTGTATATGTGTGTGAATATATACATATATAGAGTGAGAAAATGTCACTCCAAGGTTTTCCAAATCAAAATCTTCTTTATTCTGAAAAGTTTTTAATCAGGTGTCCTGATGAAAGCTCCTTAGGGGAGCTGAAACGTTGATGTACTTTTCAGAATAAAGAAGATTTTGATTTGGAAAACCTTGGAGTGCCGCTATTTTCTCGCTTTATATTATCTAGCAACCAGAGCACCAGGTATTTACTTTTTTTGATTGGCGTGCAGGGGTTAAATATAAAGTTTTATTATTAACAATTGGTTAACAAACGCTATTAGAGTGGAGGATTCCTTCCTCATACCCCTAAGTTCTCAGAGTTATAGAATGTGAAATACCTCGGTCCACATGCAGTGTAGAGCGCCAAGCCTTTTATGAAAAATCCATTTCAGATTAAAACATTGAGTCAGTCATTTGGACGGAATAGAAATCTCTACCTCGTGTGGGCAGAGGAGCTTTTGTGTTCGGTTATTCCCTATATTTTTCTTGAAAATATCATATGGGTTTTATTTATTTATTTTTAATTTCCTTTTCAGCGATCTTTGTTTTAATGACTTGACATCATTTCCAACTGAAGGACTTCAAGGCTTAAACCAGCTGAAACTCACAGGAAACCCCAGGCTAAAAGAGTCATTTGCAGCTAAGGACCTATTGAAACTCCGGTAAATAATCTTCATAATGAACTTTTCTTTTACATTTAAATTTCTTCTTACAATGTTGTTGTAATTTAACTGTTATTGAGTATGTTGTAGATTTCTGAGTATTTGTGCACAAGAAATTTCTGTTTTTGAAGTTTTTATTTCTGTTTTATTCTACTACACTATTTGAACTTGCTTTTCTGGGTCGTTTTGCTAATTTCTTAAACATCTGTTTGTTTGGTTTTAGGTCGGTATCTGTTCCATATGCTTATCAGTGCTGTGCATTTTCTGGTTGTGATTCTTACTTGACCTCTACCATTGAGGATGACAGCTCTAAGTACCAGAAACTTCTATCAGAGCACGAGAAAGGTATTTATATAATGAGAGCATGATTTTACAATCGTACCAGACAACAGGAAAGATATGAACTATGTAAAAAGAACACAAGTAAGCTGACTACATGTCCGAAAATAACAGCCATGCAAAGTAACCAAAGCTAGTGTGTTTTCATGACTCTTGTCTGCATGTGCCCGGCATCTCAAAAGTGGTCTTAGTGGGACGGTTTCAGGTCTATCCTGGAACATAAGCGGTGCTTATTGAAGAAAGAAACCAGCATCACATGATATATTCCGTTGCGGCTTGCTTTTTAAAATTGTTAAAACTAAGATTGACTTAAATAATGAAATGCTGTACTTTTGTTTCTTTCTTCCATTGAATTTTGGTGAGCTGACCACTAACTCGGGTATCTGGGTAAAAGAACACTGTCAAATGTGCAAGCATTGACTTAATTATATAGAGCGAAATCAACCCGTGCAGCAGTTTGAGTTTGTTTATTTTTTATTAAGTGGCACTTCTTGCCAAGCTAGCTAAAGATGGCCGCCCCCACATTATTATTATTATTATTATTATTATTATTATTATTATTATTAAATAATACACTAGGTTATATTACATGTAAACTTTTTTGTTTTCCTTAAAGTTATCATTTCTGGCTGTAAAACAAGCAAAATATTTCCGTTGCATGCTAGGAAAGGGTTTACTATTTGGTGAATTGTTTTTTGTATAAAAATGTTAATACACTATAAGCACATTGTTCATGCTCTCTTGCTTAGTTTTGTTCTGACGACAGGTATGCAAGGCATTCTAATTAGCTGATCTATTTCGCTCTCTTATAAAAGTTAATGATTTGTGACTTTTTATTTTTTACTCCACCTTGGGATTGGAATTGTAGAATGTATGTTGCATCTATGTAGGTGTGGGCACTTTAGATGTCTTGGTGTTTTTGAACTCTATTAACCAACTCTGTCTTTCAGGAAAAAGATTTGTGGAATAGACTAATTAGGAATTGAGCAGATAAAAAAAAAAAGTTTTAGAAACTATTAATAAACTTATTATGCCAATGAATTTAAGTAATATTAAAGGGACACTATAGTCACCAGAACCACTACAGCTTAATGTAGAGAAAAGGCAGTGTCTACATTGCTGCCGAGTAGCACTTCTAGTGACAGTCACTTAGACAGCCACTAGAGGTGCTTTTTGGTTTAGTGCTACACAGTGTGCATGGAGGCGCTTCACATTCCCCATAGAGCTGCAATGAGTCAATGATTTGTGCAGTGTTTTGCAACAAATGCGCCATAGCCTCCCAATGCTTTCCTAAGAGAAAGCATTGGATTGGCTGAGATCATAAAGTTTGAGGATCTTAGCCATGGAGTTTAGACCATCCGTGGCAAAACCTGCACCGTCACCTGCATGTGCAGCAGCCGTGCAGATCTCCGTGTTAGCTGTAATGCACAAGACTTCCCATCATTTCTGTGGACAAACACTGTTCATGCCTTGTGTTAACGTGTATTATGCACATTACAGCTTCTCTCACAAAACTGGAATGATGTCGAAGGAAAGGGACTGAAATAAAGATAGGAGAAGAAATCACTTTTTTGCTGAAATACAGATGTTTTGTTGGGTGCATAGGGAAACACGCGGTAGAATGTCCTTTATTATTGAACTATATATTGTTTTTTTTGGTTTTTTTTACTATTATAAAATTAGACTGTATTTGGGAAAATAAGTGCTATATCTTTCTTTTTGTAGGCACCATAGATTCAGATTATATGAACACAGAAGAAGATAAAGAACATGTTCAAACCGTAGTCCACTGTAATCCCTCTACAGGTAAATTGTTATTAATTGTGATTGTATTTGTTTTATTGCAGTACAACAATAGTTTTCTGCCCACCAAACGTAGAATTCAGAATTTTGTTTGGCCCTTAACTCCTAAACTTGGGACAAATGCACATTGGTGACTTTTCAGTTTTTTTTGTAGAGGCTCCATGTTTGAAGTGCACAGGTAGATTTATAAATGTATTAGAGGAATTCTGAACTCCATAAGCATTAAATCTCCTAGTACAGTCACGTCAGTGCTCAGAGGGCTCCTCTAATTCTAACAGTTGTAGGGAATTTCAGTATTTCCAAGAACATATTGATACATTTTAAGCATCTTCACGTTTCAAGCTTAAAGGAACAATATAGTCACCAGAACAACTACAGTTTAATGTATTTGAGTGACTGCCACTGAAGGTGTTCTTAGTAATGTTTACGGCCACTAGAGGTGCTTTCTGGGTCGTGCAACACGGACGTTCAGCATCTTCACACCCTGCATGAAGGCGCTGAACATTCCTCATAGAGATGCATTCATTCAGTGCATCTCTATGAGGAGGTGCGTTTTTGCTGTGCATGCTTAATAGCCTCTCAGTGCTTTTCTATATGAAAGCTTTGGATTGGCTGAGATCATCAACATTGCCAAGGGGGTGGAGCGTGAGTGGGGCCTCCCATGACAGGTCCTGGGCGGTGCTGAAAAAAGGTGAATAAATCACCTTTTTAACTGGAGGTAAGGGTTCCCAGGCGACTAAACAGCTATTTAGACCTATAGTGTTAGGGATACACTTGACACTATATAATTTGTATTCTTGACACTATAGTGTTTCTTTAAAGGAACATTCTAGTCACCAGAACAACTTTAGCTTTTGAAGCTGATTTGATGTATAGATCATGCACATTTAGTCTCACTGCTCAATTCTGCTATTTAGGAGGTACATCACTTTGTTTATAAAGCCTTAGTCACACCTCCCTGCATGTGACTTAACAGCCTTTCTAAGTACTTCCTGTAAAATGAGATCTAATGTTTAAACTTCCTTTATTTCACAGTCTGCCGCCTCCCCTTTTTTATGGTTAGTTTACGGTATAGCAATTATTATATTGTAATATATTGTCTTTCTTATTTCAGGTGCCTTTAAACCATGTGAATATCTTCTTGGCAGCTGGATGATCAGACTTACGGTGTGGTTCATCTTTCTTCTTGCGGTGATCTTCAATCTAATCGTTATTCTGACCATGTTTGTTTCTTGTTCTCCACCATCCTCATCCAAGATTTTTGTTGGCCTGATTGCAGTCTCCAACCTGTTCATGGGTGTGTACACTGGCACCCTAACCATACTGGACACCGTGTCTTGGGGAAAGTTTGCAGAGTTTGGCATATGGTGGGAGACTGGCAGTGGATGTAAAATGGCTGGTTTCCTTGCCATTTTTTCTTCTGAGAGTGCAATATTCTTCCTGACCTTGGCAGCCATTGAACGGAGTTTATCTGCCAAAGATATCATCAAGAAAGAGAAAAGCAAACATTTAAAGAAATTTCAGATTGCTTCCGTTTTTGCTTTCCTGCTAGCTATAGCGGCAGGATGCTTACCGTTATTTCATGTTGGAGAATTCTCAGCGTCTCCTCTGTGCTTGCCTTTTCCTACAGGTGAAACCCCTTCTCTTGGGTTTACAGTGACATTGGTTTTACTCAACTCATTGGCTTTCTTGGTAATGGTGATAACCTACACTAAACTCTATTGCACCTTGGAGAAAGAAGACCTCTCTGAGAATGCAGAGTCCAGTATGATCAAACATGTTGCCTGGCTGATCTTCACCAACTGTATCTTCTTCTGCCCCGTTGCATTTTTCTCCTTTGCCCCACTGATCACTGCCATCTCAATCAGTCCAGAAATCATGAAGTCTGTAACCTTGATATTTTTTCCTTTGCCGGCGTGCCTCAACCCAGTACTTTATGTTTTCTTTAATCCTAAATTTAAGGAAGACTGGAAATTATTGCGGTGGCACTTGACCAAGAAAAGTGGCTCAGCCGCAGTTGCCACGAACACTCAGAGAGGATGCGTAACTCCAGACTATTTCTATGATTTTGGAATGTATAAGCATTTTGAAGGCAACTTTGCTGTGTGTGACTACTGTGAGACAGTTATTTTAAAGAATCCACCACCCTGTAAACACTTAATAAAGTCGCACAGCTGTCCTACCCTGGCTGTTGTACCCTGCCAACGACCTGAGAACTATTGGTCAGACTTCGGTACTCAGTCTGCTCACTCAGATTGTGCAGATGAGGAAGATTCATTTGTGTCGGACAGTTCAGATCAGGTACAGGCCTGTGGTCGGGCCTGTTTTTATCAGAGCCGAGGATTTCCATTAGTCCGATATGCTTATAATATACCAAGAATGAAAGACTGAATCCATCCTTCTGGACTTATTCTGTTTGGAGTATAATACTTCTCAAGGAACAGAATCCGAGTGAGGACCTACCGCAAGGGAGCACTTTTATAAGCTTGTCACTTACAAGAAGGGAAGTGGGCAAAATAACTGATACTCCTTAAAATTCCTTGTTTCAGGGCATGCCTTTGGTTATGCGCAGCTAATATTGCGCTCGGAAGTGCCCCAGCTGTCTAGGAACACAAAGAAGAGTGGTTGCCCAGACTAGAAATCATTTGTAAACCAAATTTTGTAGCTGAAATGTTTTCTAATCACTTTAAGGCAATATGTGGTTCATTTAAAAGTGTCACAGTCCTCCTTTATTTGCTTTAGCGCTTGTATCTTTCTGGAATTTTAATAGCTTCTGTCAGTGAAATGGGAATTTTGTCATTTCCTTGCAAAGCAACACAGTGATGCCAGCTGATAACATTATCTATCAGAAAAGAATATAACTATTGTGCTTGTTGTATGTTCAGGTACTCAGGTTAATTTACTGCAGGGCAAACAAAAGGAGTATATTCTGTTAGTTGGGAATCTGTGGTTATAGGTACAGCATGTCTCCAGGAAAAGCCATTTTTATTGTCTAAGAATGGAAACATACACAAGCATTTCTTGGTCTGTACATTGCAGAATATATCACACAATATTAATTGTCCAGTACAACATGCACAATATTCAGTATTATATCCAACATGGGTCTCTCTTAGAAAAGGCTTAGAAAACTGTTAAACATGTGGTTTGGCTTGTTTTGCACACAGGATCACTTTCACTATCCTGATGACAAGTGGTTAACCAGGTCTAGCCAGGCATCAAGGTTTTTCGTTCTTGTCAGTTTTCACATATAATAATACTAAGCCAATTGTATAATTAAGTCTATAATTTTTTTATTTATTTTTTTATGGAGAAGAAATTTAGTATGATCATGTAAGTTCCAAAACCATCAACAATGTTTCAAGAGCAGAGAGAGCAAAACTTACTATCCCCTATGAAATACTAGTAGGAAAAAAACCATAGACACAGTAAGTGTTAAAACAAGTCTCAATCCCACCCTACTTATAGTCCAAAGACTGTCTGTGTCTATTGGAAGTTAAACAGCCAGTGTCTTGCAGGCTTCCCAAGCCAATTATGTTCCCATAATAGACTATATATGTGCAGAGTGCAGCGCGTAATGTATTGAAAAATACATTCATACTTTATTTGAATAGGCACACACTACTGATTTAACCATGAAGCAAAGTCAATACATTTTTGGAATTGTAATGGACAGAATGAAACTATTCTATGTCCCTAAAACATGAATTGTGCTTAACTGAAAGTACAAACCTTTGTATTAAACTTAAGTGATTTTGGGAGCATTTTTTTTTTTTTTTTTTTGGTGTGCTAATTCACACTTCATGGATTTCAAAGAGCTTTATCCATTAAACTATATTTCCTTTGACCAAGATATGTTCCTTTTAAACATTACCCATGGGTATGGTGAGTACAGGATGGGGCACTATGTGGAAAACCATGAGCAGGACCTCCAAATTAAATAGATGCCAAAAACCGATGAGACAGAAGTGGACCACCCCAAAATGGATGGGATTTCAGTTTTAGGCACAGCCATGTGGCCTATTACACGTAATAAAACACCAGTATTGCCGTCACACTTCGAAACTGAGAAAATATATCAATTTTATGGACAGCCTTTCCAAGTTAAGTTTGCAGTTCAAATCCAGCATTTGTCCATCAGTCCTTTACTTTTTAGGTTTTTAAGTTGCCAATTAGTTTCTTGATCACTAAAGATACTATTTTACACTACAGATTTGCAGGACCTTTCTATGTCATCCATTATTTGACTGCCTCCTTTATGTTATTTTATTAGGCTTTTGCTTTTAATTTTGTCCATCTACACAATACTGGTCAAAAGGTTTCTGTAACACTTCTACAGAGCAGGTGGAGAGTTAGGACCTTTGTCTATTGATCTTTGAAGAATCGGTTAATAGAGAGATACTAAATAAATGGTAATGAGTGGGGGGGGGGAGAGATACTAAATAAATGGTAGTGGGGGGGACGGGGTGACATAACCTGGTGCTTTGTAATTACTAATTGCACCAAGCAGAATATCTGTGCCACATATCAAAGGTACACAATCCTGACCCCTAAATGTGGACTTGTCTTTTCGTTAGCTTGTTCTGTAATTGAATAGATTAAAAAAAAAATAATCTTGGTTGCTTCTGCAAAAATGCCAAATATTCCCCATTTACCAATTTTATTTTTTTATATATATATATTTTTTTTTTTTTTTTTGTGATTCACCCCAAATACATGTTTGAATAATGTTATTAGTTCTATGAGCACTTAATTACAAATTGTTTTTATTACCAAAAAAAAACAAAAAAACAACTTTGAAATAATTTTAAGTAACATAAACACGCTGCAATCTTTGCTAACTTTCTTCTCATTAAAAGGCAAACCCTTTCCATTTCAGGCCTTGCACACCTGTAAAAATTACAGGTAGAAAAATACGGTTTGACTTCTTTTTTTGCTACTTGTTAGATCCATTGAATGTAATTAATTATTACAAATTAAGCACAATTTGTCAAATTCCTTGCCATGCGCCTGTTTTTTCTTTTTCTTTTCTTAGAGACATTCCTGTCACACAGTGAAGCTGGATCGAAGTTTTACAAACCGAGCTGTATATATACGGAGCGTATATTTTTAATCTTGTACTGTAAATTATTTGATAGAGCACATGGTGAGATATATGGCTTCAGTTTATTTTGTTTATTAAAGCTACCTCCTAAAACTTTAATGGCTGCCAGTAGCACCATCAAATGGTTTATATACATTTTTGCATTGTAAATAAACTCTGTTGTACATTGTCACTGTAATTAAACAAAGTTGTTGTATATCAATCGTGGGAGGGATTTATACTCTGTATATTGTAATTTTTTTATATGACAGAATATTAACAAGTAAAGAATTTGCCTTTTTGTGTATTTTAAGTTTTTGTTTGAATTCACCAACGCACTCCTTTGGACACTAACCTACAGATACTAGAACAGGATTATCGATTGAAATGAATTATAATGCAAATTATAGATAACGAGACTGTGTGGCTATAGAGAAGTTGGAAAAACAAACATTCAACCAGGTGCATGTATACGGCTGAAGGATCCAGTCATAAACTAATGGATTAGTTTTTCTTAATTGTTTTTCTTTGTTTTTTTAAAATCTATTTTCTTTTCAAACTTGATGAAATTATTATAATAATTTTTTTTCAGTTTTGTGGTAACAAATGTCCTTCAGCCCCTTAAGGATGGAGTCAATTGTCCAAGTTCAGAACCAAAAGAAAGCCTGCAATTTGAGCTCTATTATGTCTGTTTAACCACAATTTACCTTTTTCATATTAAATGCACCCACACAAAATCTGTACTGATTATGCAAACTTCGTTATACATTTTACTACACCTCGCTAGTATAACGGCACTCTCCAGGTACAGGTTTTATGGGGTTTTGGAAAGTTACGAGGTCACTCTTCATACTTGGAAAGAAATGACCCTTGCAGTGGTGTATAATTTTTAAATGCAGGTGACCCAGGTTATTCCAAATGGTGTAATTTTAGTTTGGTCTAGCCACTTTATCACAAATTCTGGCTCCATTTAGTTAAATTTTATTTTTATTTATTTTTTTCCCACAGGAATTTTTTATTTTTTTGAATTTTTTATTTTTGTTGTGCACAAAATAAACAAGCATCCTTGGTTCGCCACAACAGTGGTATCAAGGTAGAAAGAACTGCAATGGATAACACAATTTGTGGCATTTGCTGGTCAGGCACATTTTGGTTTAGTAATAGCATGGGTTCAACAGTTTGATTACTCTTTTTAAGTAAGTGAGTTAGCAAGGCATACCTGCCGAAGAAGATAGAGTAGAGGAGTGACAAAGAGGGAAAGCCTGTTATGCACACTGTTACAAATGAAGAGTGTGGTACATGAGCTATACAGCTATGTAACATGCTAGGCTAGGTGGTGCGTGGGTAAGCGCGCTGACTGCCTGGATATTAGCATTGTTGGCTATGTAAGCCCTATGTTTGCTGCATTAACACTATCATGGCATTCTTTGGGGCTGCGCAGATTTATGCTCTTTAGATTAGACCAGCTTAATGAGTGGGTAAGACCCCTGAGCGCTGGTTTCCCAAGCTTAAATGGGAGGTTCAATGCACTATCCAAGATTGGGAGCAGGTCAGCTAATAACAGTGAAAGTCCAAGATAATTGAACATAGAGGCAGCTTATATGGTGCTCTCTCTCTCTTCTGGCTTGGCCTCTGTCTCCGCTGTCAGTATAGTCGAGTGTATGATTTCCCACTGGTCACCTTAGCCGATCGCCGTCTGAGGCAAGGGTGTGCGGTATATGGGAAAGTTCAGACCGATCTGCCGTTGTCTCTGAGTGGTTTCGGTAGTGGAGTACTGCATAGTGAAGGCGGTCGAGGGCTGTGGAGAATCATGCTAGCCCCATCCGCTGGTATTCCGGACAGTCATCCAATGCCTTTGCGGAGTTCGCTTCTCGCAACAGGGCACATTTCATATTGGGGAGCAGGATGGCGGTGTGGAGCTGGGGCGCCCCTTCGGCCCCGGGGTTGTAGGAGAGCTTGTACTGTTGTACCACGAACCTGGAATCCTGATAGGTCCAGGGTCTTCCCGTTAAGGATGGTGCGTGGGTGCTGTATCTTCTAACCCTCTGCTTCTGTGGTCTGTACCTTCTGGTCGAAACCATCTTTGCTCTCCTTCCAGGTGGGCAGCGTGCTCTGGTAGTGTAAGGTTGGGACAAGTTAATGCCCTTGAGAGGGTTCCCATTCCTCCTAGTGCCACCATCTTGTGCTCCCATTGGGGATGACTGCAGGGTTTTAGCTTGTCGCTCACGGTGCAGCAGCTTCTCCCAGAACCTTGCTAAGATTGTGTCAAGCGTGTCTGGTGTTGTAGTGCTGGGAACTGCCGTGCCACGCTGTAGTTGATTTAGGCCGCCTGTGTAACAGCCTTGTGCGTCCGCCATTTGGGTCCCTCCGCACCCGATCAGCTCAGGAGCAGTACAGGGTCTTCCAGGACAGGTTAGTCTGCGGCAGTTAGGAACGCACGGGACCGGGATAACCCCCACCGGTCTACAGGGGGGGTGGGAGTACGAGATTCTCACTCAGACTGGTCCTGTGATTGCAGGAGGAAAGCGGCTATTCACAGGAAATTTTATAATATTTATATGTTGGTACTAATAAGCCTCAATATTTATATTTAACATTGTCTTCTGATTCTAACAGTGTCCCCATCTACTGTTTTCTTTGTTTTTGTTCAGGGTTTTTTTTTTTTTTGGTAAGTCATATAGCAAAATATTTTAATGCCATTCTTTACAAAGTGATTGATGAAGTGATGTTGCCTTTGAGAGAACACGGCACCTTGAGAAACTAATTTGCCCCCATGATGGCATACCATTTTAACAAGTATTCTAAGTGTAGTATTTTGAATCGTTTAGTGTGGCCATTTTATGATGGATGGGCATAACGTAAATAGGGAGAGGCCAAGGTCAAGGGAATTCAAGAGTCCGAATAGTCAAAATAATAAGCCAATAAGTCGGTACAGGCAGCTAACAAAGAGTAATCGTGACAAGTCGAGGTCATGAATCCACCATAATAATAATTATTTAAAAAAAAAGTCCCATACAGAGAGACTCTAAAACAGTGGGTATGGCTTCCCTATGGCTAATATAGATTAAAGTGCAACCTGGTTTAAATAGATTGCAATTTTCTTGTACCAGTACATAGTTTTTTGGTTCACCAGATAAGGCTGTATATATCCTCCCCCCCCCCCCATATACTTGCTGTCATCTACAATGCACTTTTTCCAGCTGCTCAGTTCTTCCTCAGACAGACACTGACCCTGTACTTTCATTGTGAATTTATTATCTGTCTACCTAAGGGCCAGCACCTCATCCTGGGATAGAACTGAAGTCGAGCCTTTATTGTTTCTGCCGCTGGTCAAGGTTTGGGGGGAAACCTCTGCGTGTTTTTGGCTACATGCCAAAAAAAAATAAAAAATTTTTTAATAAATCAATTCTGGTATAATAATTAGCAACCCATCGATGATCACACTTATTTAACAAGGAAAGGATCAGATCTAACAAAATAGGGACAACCTAGTGGGTCAAGATGGCTATCCCTTCCCTTTTAATCAATCTAAAAATCCCATGTATAGCCGGTAGTGGATTAGCATAATTTATAAACTTTAATGATAACTAAATTAAAACACCTGTGGTAATAGGTAAAAATTACCCAATAATACGCAGGTTATAAAGAAGATTCTTCAATGTCTTAACAAAAAATATCATAAATAATCTGCAATATAAAATACAAACAAAACCACAATGGTGTAACCGCGGAAGGTTCCCTTATTTACCACTATAACGTCTTAAAGCATAGAACAGATATCTTAGCCAAAATTTATATAGTTCGTAAGAGATCCTCTATTTAACATATATAAATAATTGAGAATACAATATAAAATAAGGATTGTCTTGGAAGCAATAAAGTTTTGTATTTTAGATATTATATAAATATAGACATATAAAATCTATTACAATAATTTATAGCAGAGTTTATAAGATTAAACTAAATGCTTGCAAATATTATTAATAGGTTAACATTCCTGAACATGTCATCATGTCAGCCTCTCTGTCATTTTAAGATGGAGCAACGTCTGTATCCATGTCTCTCCTCTGTGTCTTGACATTTAAAAGTACACCTATTTATACCTTAGGTGTCTCCATTTTAGGGTCACCATAGTTCATATATAGGTCCTCCCTATTCATAACTTGTTTATTTTTATTCATTTCAGGTCCTCCCTTAACTTGGCAAAAATACAAGGCCATAACTAAAGGGTGTATACGTCATGGAAATTTTCCTGACTTGGTTCAAGATGGCATCTTAAAGTCTGAACATCTTTATCTACTTAGGGTTACCACAGTATATTGTGTACTGCAAGAGTCGTAGTATAGCCTTGAAGCTTGTTTATACATTATTGTTATTGTAATTCGTCTGGGACAAAATGGCGCAAACATATTATGCACTGAGGTTATTGCTTAAAGAAACATCTATGAAAAACAATATGTTCCATTTCTAACACCTTGTCAGTTTGCAATATCTCTTAAAGACAAAGTACACAGTTTGAGAAATACAATATTTGCATTTTAAAACTTGCAATATTTGTGTTTGCCCATAACAATGGTGTAGTATATATTAACACCAAAAAGGGTGTAACCATAACGTGCACTCACAAATGCAGATGATAAGTACGCAGAACGTAATATATGTATGTATATATATATATATGTGGAATCTCTCTATCTTCTCTTTATCCAGGTATGCATACAGGGAAATAAGGAGAGAAAAGAAAACCTAGTGCAGTACTGTAAATTAATTCAATAATGCTTTATTTGATTGCACTGACGAGATAAAAATAAGCCCATCAGTATCCAACTTCTACTCAGTCCAAAGGGACTATCAGCAGATTCTCCCGGAGCAGGATCACATAACATGCCAAAAAGTTATAAAAGTATTTAAAACCATAAATTCAACTGTCAACTGTACTTCACCCGCCCTACGTGTTGTGTCCGTCCTTGGGCTTCGTCAGTGAATTCCCAGCGTCTGAATACCAAGTATAGATTCTATCCATCTTTAAAGCTCCTTTTGTCACTAACCCAGATAGCTGTAAGCCAATCCGGAGTGCCCTTCAATGAATCACGCCTTTCGGAGATTTCTTTTAATTATTTCCATGTTAGGTGTGTTCCAAACCTTGGTTTCATATTGACGCGACGTCAGATTTCTTCTGATTCAAACGAGAGCGCGAGCGCAGCTTGGTGAAATTTGTTGATGTAGTGGAAAATGTCTGCTTTGAGGTATACAAATGTAGTGGCAGCCTGGATATTGCATGATAACCTGCAGAAGCAACTGTTTTTCACCGTGTTTTGCTTATCTGGATTCTACTTTTGTAGAATGTTTTGTTCACAATCTTGTGTGTTTTCGGCCATGGTGACCTTGGCTTTATTCCACTTGGTCAATGGTTAAACATGTTTTTCTCTTGTTCTCTCTTGGTTAATGATGGTTTGGCAGATGCACAATGGTCGTTATTGTATATAAAACCAAGAATTAAAGCACCTACAAAAATCTGAGCAATATGTTTAAAAACTTGTGAAGAGCTGCACTATATGTTGTTTCTATAGAAATACTAATAATTATAATAAATATTATAGATAGATTCAGAGATTATGGAAATAAAGACATACATTTTGGAAACACAAAAATAAAATATGAAGTCTTTTTTTCTTATCCTTTTATCCATCCATCCATCCATCAGTGACCGGGTTCACAACACATGGTTGATCAGGTCAGCTTCCGGGTGGTATTCAAAGGTCGTGTGTGCATTGATTAAAATGTTAACCTTTACAATATTTCCCCAAAATGTAAAGTTCATTAAATATTCATTAATATATTTGTATTTCATGTGTTTTAAGAGCTGTTTTGTCTGTTTACAGAAATTGTGTTACTAAATAAAGCATTAGAATGTCTGTCCTGAACTGCAAAGGATGGCAACACAGTTGGCAATCATTTTTATTAATAGCACCAGGGGTGCAGTGTATATGTTACCATTTTACTTTAGCACAGTTTAAATGGGACTATGTTCCGTCATTTTCAGATTTGCATCAATTGTACAATACCAACATTGCCGGTTAAGGAAGAGTTTCACATCCTCGTTTTTGACGTCAAATTTGTTTCCATGAGGTCTGGGTTAGGAACCACTGATCTAGGGGAGTGTATTAGGTCCTCCCCATGCAAAAACATTGCCTCAACGATGTCCTACGGGGGTTTCACTAATGCTGGATGTCCTCATGCAAAGCGTAAGGACTTCCTGCATTATTTAGGCGACCTATAGTCCGGTACACGCCCAAAAGTGCCTCCTGTCTGGTAGACAGGCACTAGAGGCTGTGTTAGTGCTGCAATGTAAACATTGCAGTTTCTCTTGAATGTTGTAAGCATTGTCGAATCTCACCCTCCAGTCACTTGTAAATGCTTCCAGGGACGGCATACGTTCTAATCATAGTCTGGCAGGGAAATATCTTAGCAGGCCTGGACAATATTTAGATTACAGGCCACCAGCCCATGCACAAATCTGCCAAGATTCTGCACATAAGCTGCCTACTGCCAGGGCATCTTTAATATTGATTGAACTCTTGGCAAGCATTTGCTTGGGCCCTCTGGACTCTGCCCCCTGATTCCCTGGCATGCAGTCACGCACTCCACCCCAACGCATTGGTGGAGCTAAAGAAGAAAGGGCCTTGGTGCGAAAATACGTTTGGGCCCCTCTATCGCAAGGGTGGCCAAAAGTTAGTTTCCTACCTGTCGTGCAACTCCAACAATGATTTGACAGCTGGCAATCTACCATTTTCCCATGCTGTCAGAGGTTTGTTTAGCACTGAGCCATGTTTGTGAGTGAGTTTATTTGTAAGCATGTTTTGTGTGGAGTACGTTTCTGTTAATGTAGGGGTGTGTTTGTATGTGGTGTTGGCGTTTGAATGCAGGCATGCATTTATGTGTATTGTAAAGCACTACGGAATATGCTGGCTCTATATAAATACCAGTAGTAATAATAATAATAATAATGTGTAGTGTTGGATTTTGAATGCATGGGTGTGTTTCTATATCATTTTGGTGTTTAACACAGAGGTGTGTTTGTATGTAGTGTTAAAGTTTGACTACAGGTGTGTATTTGTGTGCAGTCCTGGCATTCGAATGTTGAGATATACATACATTGCCACACATGCAAAATTAATATTTTTTAACCCGCCCTCTAGTAGCTACCCTGGGGTCCAATGTGAGGCAGTTGGGAGTTAGAGTCTGGCTCTCCTTAGTGCATGTGCCACCAGATGGACCTCCTTAATGTGCGGGAGGAAAAAAAGAAATTGTTGAGGGCAGCAGGCCCACAAGGCGTAACTGGGCACGGGGCAGCTGCCCCGTTTCCCCCGGAGTGTCTGTTGCCTCACTCCTGCAGTATAAGACACATCCCAAAGGAGCTCCTACTTTTTAAATTCACAGAAAAATGGCGTGTGGCTGCAGCTCAGAACCCCTGGATTCTAGTGGTCTGGGGACATTTGTCCAAATATACCATTGGAATTTTGACATCCCCTTTATCCTATATACATTTCTGGATGATGAACACTGTGAATTGAAAGGGGCTCTTGCAGAACACTCTGTCTCAACAAGACTAAAAAATACAAGTGAGTGTACAGGAATTATGGTATTCCAAGTTCAGCTTCTGATTATTATATTTTTTATTTTTCGTGCATTAAATGTCGATTCAGCAAACATAATTAAAATACTTACCAGCGAGAGACTCTGCAGGAATTGTATCACACACCCAAAGAGATTTTAGGTATTCAAACCGCGGCGCCAACTGTGATTTAGTTTTCTTTTATTTAGTATCATGATAAATAAATATAACATTGTTCGACAGTTGAACTAATTGTTGTAGGATATTTTGGTAGATTCAGTCTTGTGGGAACTCTACTTAAAAGATTATCACATTTAATGAGAGGCATGACATGGATTTTATGTGTGATCCTTTAGTTATCCCAGGAGGACCTTAACACTTTGTCAGACAGAAATTGTTTGAACATGTTCATTACTCATATTTATATTGTATCCTAGCTTACATTTCCTATGTTTTATTGCTTATGAGAAGAGATTAAGTGTAGCTTCACGAAAATGCTTTGTGTATTATTAAAAATGTGCCTGCAGAGCAAATCTTTACAGAAAATCTTTTTAAATACATATTTGTCTAAAAAGACATTTTAATTATTGCAGCCCTTTTATCAGATGCGCACAAAAAAGCTTTTGATGAATATAACTGTCCTCATTAGTAACTTGAATTTTATTTTTAAACATCAATGAGAAAATGTGTAGAAAACGCGTTTTTGTGCAAGTTTTCATAAAAGTAAAATGTTTTTATTAAAATGTTGAATAATATCTTAAAGTGACATGAACATTCAGAAAATGAGCATTTGACAAATTCTTCTACAAGTAGGTATATGTTGTTACAGAGTTACATAGCTGAAAAGAGACTTGCGTCCATCAAGTTCCGCCTTCCTCACATATGTTTTTGCTGTTGATCCAAAAGAAGGCAAAAAACCCTGTCTGTAGCGCTTCCAATTTTGCAACAAACTAGGAAACAAATTTCTTCTTGCCCCAAAAGAGCAGTCAGATGTCTCCTTGGATCAAGCAGCTATCACCCCACTAATTAGAAATTATATCCCTGTATGTTATGTTTTTGGAAGTATTTATCCAATTGCTGTTTAAACACCTGTATGGACTCTGAAACCTTTTCTTTGCCTTAGATAAAATCTCCTTTCTTCCAGCCTAAATGCATGACCTTGTGTCCTATGTATATCCCTGTTTAAGAATTGATTTCTAAATAATGGTTTGTACTGGCCCCGAATATATTTTGTATAATGTTATCATATCCCCTCTGAGGCGCCATTTTTCCAAACTAAACAGATTAAATTTTTTTATCCTTTCTTCGTAACTAAAATGCTCCATTAATTTATCAATTTTGTAGCTCGTCTCTGCACTTTTTATAGTGCCATGATATGCTTCTTTAGAAAAGGTGCCAAAAATTGCACAGCATATTTAAGGTGTAGTCTTACCAGCGATTTATAAAGTGGCAAAATTATATTTTCATCCTGAGATTTTATGCCCCTATTTATACATGAAACAACCTTACTGGCCTTAGCAACTGCCGATTGATATTGCATATTGTTGCCTAATTTGTTGTCTATAACAATTCCCAAATCCTTCTTGTGTGTGTGTCAGGCCGTATCTGGTCCGGGTCCGTTCCGGCATTTCCGGTATGCGGAACCAGCTCCGCCCCCTTTCTGACGCTGCTCTCTCACGCTTTATAGAGAGACCGCGCCAGATTCAAGGTGCTTGGTGATTTCGGATGTCACTTCCGCATTCAACGCTGGCTAAGCTTCTCTTCGTTCCTAACGTGTACTAAACCTTGGATTGTTGTAACGGACTTTTGCCTTTTCATTGCCCTCTGACCACGGACCGTATTGAATTTACCGGATCTCTACTTATTTCCTTGAAACCGGACTGTTTATGTCAAACATCCTTTGGACTCAAACTATTCAGTTCCATGGAGGACAACTCCCATCAATCTTAAGTATACAATTTACTTCTATCTCTGAAGGTTTACTTATTAATGAACTTTAACTTGCTTGTTATAACCTGCATTTAATAAAATATTATTGCAATCATTAAAGCCTTTTCTTTTCCACTAATTGCCTGCAACCTCCACCTTGCTTTAAAGCTACAGTAACCTTATGAACCCCTTAAGGACGGAGCCAAATGTACACGTTGTGAACAAAACAAAATGTAAACAAAACCTGGCATTTGCGCTACATGTCTGTCCAACCATAATTCAACTCTTTCATAGTAAATTCACCCACCCTTATTATATATCATTTTATTCAGGGGAAACAGGGCTTTCATTTAATATAAAATATGTAGCTATGAAACATAATTTAATATGAAAAAAATGGGAGAAAATAAGATTTTTTTAAATTTTTTTTAGTTCTACATGACATTTTAACTGTCAATGTCTTAATACTGTTTGCTTTTACTGCAATAAAATACACATATTTGTATTCAGCAAAGTCTCACGTGTAAAACAGTACCCTCTATGTACAGGTTTTATGGCGTTTTGGGAAGTTACAGGGTCAAATATAGCACGTTACATTTGAAATTGAAATTCGCCAGATTGGTTACATTGCCTTTGGGACTTTATAGTAGCCCAGGAATGAAATTTACACCCATAATGGCATACCATTTGCAATAGTAGACAACCCAAGGTATTGCAAATGGCGTATGTCCAGTCTTTTTTAGTAGCCATTTGGCGTTTAGAGCCGCCTAAAATAGGGCGTAATTGTACGCCCTCCGGTCTTAAGGGGTTAATTTAAAGGATTACTCCTCTTTTTGCTATTGAAATTAAGGAGTTTTACAAGCTGCAGTTGAGTTCCAAATCTAAAACCCCTTGTGACATAACAGTGTGGTTATTCCTAATTCACTACCATTTAGGGTATATAATAATACAAAACAATAATATACACGCTGTGAAAGACAAATACGTAGCTCTAAAACACCTAAAAAAGTGGTATCCCTTACACCACTAAAAACATAATACAATACATACAGAGTTATAGGTGGAGCTGTGGAGTGTCTTGAATAATCTGGAAAATAGAATATATGCAGATAGCGTAGTATATCTATACAATATATAGCATATAGAAAATGAGAATAAAAGCACTCACAAGGATAGAGTCATACCGTCATATGACTCTAAAAGTATGTTCTCTTGGACCATTAGGGGGTTGTCCAAACCCTTCTTTTGTTGATTGCTTGTTATCTCTCCTGATGGTCTTCAATAAAGATGCCCAGTATACCAGGGATCTTTGAAAAATAATTCTTGTTTATTTGTAAATAAAATAACAAAATAGCAATATACTAAACCAATAAATATTGGGTATAGATATAGTCCAATAAAAAGTCTATAAAAGTTGAAAAATGAGTGTCCAAAACGCGTTTCACCTGATTAACAGGCTTCCTCAGTTGGCTCTAATATTTCTTCCAAAGTTTTCTTTATTTGAAAATGCCGCCGGCCGGCTGTATCTTCTTTTATATGGCACTTCCTGATTCCGTCTGGTGGAACGCAACATGCGTTCCACCTACGGCACTAACTACCGGTACGCACCGCAAGTGGAACGCACGTGCGTCCCAACTCCGTGCGCACACTGGAACTTCAGCGCCAACTTCCAGATGGAGCGCCCGCGCGCCCCAACTCGGCGCCAACCTCCGCAATACACCACAAGTGGAACGCACGTGCGCTCCAACTTCAAGCAGCAATTCACTTCCAGGTCTCTCTACACTTCCGGGTCACACTCAGGTGGAACGCACGTGCGTTCCATTCCCAGCCTCACATCGGGTGGCCAAATGTAAACCTAAAAATGGCATTCTGCCTGTGTTTACACAAATATAGTGTGACATATAGAATTATAAGTGCTATGTCTTAAATAAAAGTAATAAAAAAAAATCGAATATTTTGAAAGAGAAAGAATAAAAACTAATTCTATTAGTTTTAGAAGATTGCTATCACAATCTTAAAGGGGCAGAATGTCATTTCTAGAAATTTGGTGAAAATACACAGTAAAAACTGAATAAAATACATATAATACCTAATAGTGAAAGAAACACAAAAATGGTATATAAATGTATAAAATGATGCCTAAAAGCTTGCATAAAATAATATAAAATCAAGATAGGCTAAAACTAGTGCATAAAGTGGCATAATTCAAAATCATTGTTCAGACCGTTTGGAATCATAGTGTCAAAATTGAATATGAACTTCATCTCTTCCTTTCCTATTTTGTTCACATAATCACCACCTCTCCAATCTTTCTTTACTAATTTTACAGCACAAAAAAAATTCCTTCTGGATTTTGTTGATGAACATGTTTAAAATGATTCGAAACACTATGGGTTTCGACTCCATTTTTGATGTTTCTTATATGTTCCGCTATTCTTAAATTCAATTTTCGAATTGTACGGCCTACATATAGAAGATTGCAGGGACATTTTAAAATATAGATCACTCCCTTCGAATAACATGTTAGATGATCTCTAATGGTAAATTTCTTGTTAATAATGGATTCTAGGTCTGTTAGGTGTCTTTTTTTATTCTTTGTATTTTTACATGCTAGCAGGGGCGGGCTGGGCCGGGGGCAGGGAGGCAATTGCCCCCCAGGCC
>OW240923.1:115816035-115834807 GCA_933207985.1 Pelobates cultripes
CCTATAAAATCCCAGCGTATAAAATTTTAATGTATAAAATCCCAGCGTATAAAATCCTAGCGTATAAAATATTATAAAATCCTAACGTATAAAATCCCAGCGTATAAAATATTATAAAATCCTAACGTATGAAATTCCAGCGTATAAAATCTTAATGTATAAAATCCCAGCGTATAAAATCCCAGCGTATAAAATCCCAGCGTATAAAATCCTATAAAATCCCCCCAAACCGTCCTCCATCCTGCAGTAATAGACATTATGTAAAATGTTCAGTTTTAATGAATGCTTTTTATTTGTAATAAATCTTTATTTCTGTGACTGGGACACCCCCCCAGGCAGGCTCAGCACATTTCTCAGCCGTTAGTTTTGGTTTTATTTTGGGGTTTCCCATGTCAGACATGACATATAGTCCCTGGGTGCTCTGCGTTTAGTGCCTCCGCCACTGATTCCCATCAGATATCCCTCCGCGCCCCAGTACACGGCGTCTGCCGCCTGTTGCTATGGAGCATTCCCAGCATCAAGCGTTGCTATAGAAACACCCACGGACGGTTACTCCTTCTCCTGGATGGAAACCCCGGAAGTGGCCGGCCTGCGTACGAAACGCAGCTTGTGATTGGCTCCTCGCGAACTGGCCGACGGGACGTGAGTTGTGCGCCGCCATTTTGAAAGCTGGCCAGTGGGCGGTTAGTAGCGGTTTGTTATGGTTCTCCGGGTTAGAGCGCTCAGCCATTGCAGGGAGCAGGTAAGTGGGCACAGTAAGGCTGGGAATAGGAACCATGTGATCCTCCTTCACCCAGAGCACAGTGTGGGCCACAGATATATCTAGATCATTTTATGTGAGCCACAGATATATCTAGATCATTCTATGTGAGCCACAGATATAGCTACATCATTCCATGTGAGCCACAGATATATCTAGATCATTCTATGTGGGCCACAGATATATCTAGATTATTCTATGTGAGCCACAGATATAGCTACATCATTCCATGTGAGCCACAGATATATCTAGATCATTCTATGTGGGCCACAGATATATCTAGATTATTCTATGTGGGCCACAGATATATCTAGATTATTCTATGTGGGCCAGAGATATATCTAGATCATTCTATGTATGCCCAGATATATCTAGATCATTCTATGTGAGCCACAGATATAGCTACATCATTCTATGTATGCCCAGATATATCTAGATCATTCTATGTGGGCCACAGATATATCTAGATCATTCTATGTGAGCCACAGATATATCTAGATCATTCTATGTATGCCACCGATATATCTAGATCATTCCATGTATGCCACTGATATATCTAGATCATTCTATGTGAGCCACCGATATATCTAGATCATTTTATGTATGCCACCGATATATCTAGATCATTCTATGTATGCCACCGATATAACTAGATCATTCTATGTATGCCACATATATATCTAGATCATTCTATGTATGTCACAGATATATCTAGATCATTCTATGTGAGCCACAGATATATCTAGATCATTCTATGTGAGCCACAGATATATCTAGATCATTCCATGTGAGCCACAGATATATCTAGATCATTCTATGTATGCCCAGATATATCTAGATCATTCTATGTATGCCCAGATATATCTAGATCATTCTATGTGAGCCACAGATATATCTAGATCATTCCATGTGAGCCACAGATATATCTAGATCATTCTATGTATGTCACAGATATATCTAGATCATTCTATGTATGCCCAGATATATCTAGATCATTCTATGTGGGCCACAGATATATCTAGATTATTCTATGTGGGCCACAGATATATCTAGATCATTCTATGTATGCCCAGATATATCTAGATCATTCTATGTATGCCCAGATATATCTAGATCATTCTATGTGAGCCACAGATATAGCTACATCATTCTATGTGGGCCACAGATCTATCTAGATCATTCTATGTATGCCCAGATATATCTAGATCATTCTATGTGGGTCACAGATATATCTAGATCATTCTATGTGAGCCACAGATATAGCTACATCATTCCATGTGAGCCACAGATATATCTAGATCATTCTATGTGAGCCACAGATATATCTAGATCATTCTATGTGAGCCACAGATATATCTAGATCATTCTATGTGAGCCACAGATATATCTAGATCATTCTATGTGAGCCACAGATATATCTAGATCATTCTATGGCAGGCCTGAGACCCTTCAATACAGATCATTCTATGGCCGGGCTACGAATATATCTAAGGTCTCATTCTATGTATGTCACAGATATATCTAGATCATTCCTTGTGCCCCAGATATCTAGATCGATTTCTATAGCGAATGCAGATATGGCTACATCATTCAATGGCGGGCCACAGATCTATCTAGATCCATTTCTATGTATGCTTGAATATATCTAGATCATTCTATGTGAGCCACAGATATATCTAGATCATTCTATGTGAGCCACAGATATATCTAGATCATTCTATGTGAGCCACAGATATATCTAGATCATTCTATGTGAGCCACAGATATATCTAGATCATTCTATGTGAGCCACAGATATATCTAGATCATTCTATGTGAGCCACAGATATATCTAGATCATTCTATGTATGTCACAGATATATCTAGATCATTCTATGTATGCCCAGATATATCTAGATCATTCTATGTGAGCCACATATATATCTAGATCATTCTATGTGGGCCACAGATATATCTAGATTATTCTATGTGGGCCAGAGATATATCTAGATCATTCTATGTATGCCCAGATATATCTAGATCATTCTATGTATGCCCAGATATACCTAGATCATTCTATGTGAGCCACAGATATAGCTACATCATTCTATGTGGGCCACAGATCTATCTAGATCATTCTATGTATGCCCAGATATATCTAGATCATTCTATGTGGGCCACAGATATATCTAGATCATTCTATGTGAGCCACAGATATATCTAGATCATTCTATGTGAGCCACAGATATATCTAGATCATTCTATGTATGCCACCGATATATCTAGATCATTCCATGTATGCCACCGATATATCTAGATCATTCCATGTGAGCCACCGATATATCTAGATCATTTTATGTATGCCACCGATATATCTAGATCATTTTATGTATGCCACCGATATATCTAGATCATTCTATGTATGCCACCGATATATCTAGATCATTCTATGTATGCCACATATATATCTAGATCATTCTATGTATGTCACATATATATCTAGATCATTCTATGTATGTCACAGATATATCTAGATCATTCTATGTGAGCCACAGATATATCTAGATCATTCCATGTGAGCCACAGATATATCTAGATCATTCTATGTATGTCACAGATATATCTAGATCATTCTATGTATGCCCAGATATATCTAGATCATTCTATGTGGGCCACAGATATATCTAGATTATTCTATGTGGGCCACAGATATATCTAGATCATTCTATGTATGCCCAGATATATCTAGATCATTCTATGTATGCCCAGATATATCTAGATCATTCTATGTGAGCCACAGATATAGCTACATCATTCTATGTGGGCCACAGATCTATCTAGATCATTCTATGTATGCCCAGATATATCTAGATCATTCTATGTGGGTCACAGATATATCTAGATCATTCTATGTGAGCCACAGATATATCTAGATCATTCTATGTATGCCAGAGATATATCTAGATCTTTCTACAGGGAGTGCAGAATTATTAGGCAAGTTGTATTTTTGAGGATTAATTTTATTATTGAACAACAACCATGTTCTCAATGAACCCAAAAAACTCATTAACATCAAAGCTGAATATTTTTGGAAGTAGTTTTTAGTTTGTTTTTAGTTATAGCTATGTTAGGGGATATCTGTGTGTGCAGGTGACTATTACTGTGCATAATTATTAGGCAACTTAACAAAAAACAAATATATACCCATTTCAATTATTTATTATTACCAGTGAAACCATTATAACATCTCAACATTCACAAATATACATTTCTGACATTCAAAAACAAAACAAAAACAAATCAGTGACCAATATAGCCACCTTTCTTTGCAAGGACACTCAAAAGCCTGCCATCCATGGATTCTGTCAGTGCTTTGATCTGTTCACCATCAACATTGCGTGCAGCAGCAACCACAGCCTCCCAGACACTGTTCAGAGAGGTGTACTGTTTTCCCTCCTTGTAATTCTCACATTTGATGATGGACCACAGGTTCTCAATGGGGTTCAGATCAGGTGAACAAGGAGGCCATGTCATTAGATTTTCTTCTTTATACCCTTTCTTGCCAGCCACGCTGTGGAGTACTTGGACGCGTGTGATGGAGCATTGTCCTGCATGAAAATCATGTTTTTCTTGAAGGATGCAGACTTCTTCCTGTACCACTGCTTGAAGAAGGTGTCTTCCAGGAACTGGCAGTAGGACTGGGAGTTGAGCTTGACTCCATCCTCAACCCGAAAAGGCCCCACAAGCTCATCTTTGATGATACCAGCCCAAACCAGTACTCCACCTCCACCTTGCTGGCGTCTGAGTCGGACTGGAGCTCTCTGCCCTTTACCAATCCAGCCACGGGCCCATCCATCTGGCCCATCAAGACTCACTCTCATTTCATCAGTCCATAAAACCTTAGAAAAATCAGTCTTGAGATATTTCTTGGCCCAGTCTTGACGTTTCAGCTTGTGTGTCTTGTTCAGTGGTGGTCGTCTTTCAGCCTTTCTTACCTTGGCCATGTCTCTGAGTATTGCACACCTTGTGCTTTTGGGCACTCCAGTGATGTTGCAGCTCTGAAATATGGCCAAACTGGTGGCAAGTGGCATCGTGGCAGCTGCACGCTTGACTTTTCTCAGTTCATGGGCAGTTATTTTGCGCCTTGGTTTTTCCACACGCTTCTTGCGACCCTGTTGACTATTTTGAATGAAATGCTTGATTGTTCGATGATCACGCTTCAGAAGCTTTGCAATTTTAAGAGTGCTGCATCCCTCTGCAAGATATCTCACTATTTTTGACTTTTCTGAGCCTGTCAAGTCCTTCTTTTGACCCATTTTGCCAAAGGAAAGGAAGTTGCCTAATAATTATGCACACCTGATATAGGGTGTTGATGTCATTAGACCACACCCCTTCTCATTACAGAGATGCACATCACCTAATATGCTTAATTGGTAGTAGGCTTTCGAGCCTATACAGCTTGGAGTAAGACAACATGCATAAAGAGGATGATGTGGTCAAAATACTCATTTGCCTAATAATTCTGCACTCCCTGTATGTTTGCCCAGATATATATCTAGAATTCTAGATCTTTCTAGGTATGCCAGAGATATATCTAGATCTTTCTATGTAAGCCATAGATATATCTAGATCTTTCTATGTATGCCAGAGCCAGAGATATATCTAGATCTTTCTATGTTTGCCCAGAGATATATCTAGAATTCTAGATCTTTCTAGGTATGCCAGAGATATATCTAGATCTTTCTATGTAAGCCAGAGATATATCTAGATCTTTCTATGTATGCCACCGATATATCTAGATCATTCTATGTATGCCACATATATATCTAGATCATTCTATGTATGTCACAGATATATCTAGATCATTCTATGTATGCCACCGATATATCTAGATCATTCTATGTATGCCACATATATATCTAGATCATTCTATGTGGGCCAGAGATATATCTAGATCATTCTATGTATGCCCAGATATATCTAGATCATTCTATGTATGCCCAGATATATCTAGATCATTCTATGTATGCCCAGATATATCTAGATCATTCTATGTATGCCCAGATATATCTAGATCATTCTATGTGAGCCACAGATATATCTAGTTCATTCTATGTGAGCCACAGATATATCTAGATCATTCTATGTGAGCCACAGATATATCTAGATCATTCTATGTATGCCACCGATATATCTAGATCATTCCATGTATGCCACCGATATATCTAGATCATTCTATGTGAGCCACCGATATATCTAGATCATTCTATGTGAGCCACAGATATATCTAGATCATTCTATATATGCCACAGATATATCTAGATCATTTTATGTATGCCACCGATATATCTAGATCATTCTGTGTATGCCACAGATATATCTAGATCATTCTATGTATGCCCAGAGATATATCTAGATCTTTCTATGTATGCCCAGAGCCACATATATATCTAGATCTTCTATGTATGCCCAGAGATATATCTAGATCTTTCTATGTATGCCAGAGATATATCTAGATCTTTCTATGTATGCCAGAGATATATCTAGATCTTTCTATGTATGCCACATATATATCTAGATCTTTCTATGTATGCCAGAGATATATCTAGATCTTTCTATGTTTGCCCAGATATATATCTAGAATTCTAGATCTTTCTAGGTATGCCAGAGATATATCTAGATCTTTCTATGTAAGCCATAGATATATCTAGATCTTTCTATGTATGCCAGATATATATCTAGATCTTTCTATGTATGCCAGAGCCAGAGATATATCTAGATCTTTCTATGTTTGCCCAGAGATATATCTAGAATTCTAGATCTTTCTATGTATGCCAGAGCCAGAGATAAATCTAGATCTTTCTATGCAGGCTCTGGCACTCCAGCTGGGGGAGCTCTAACTCCCAGGACACCCAGCCAGGCAGCCTGTTATTATTATTCATTATAAACCCCACTGGGCTGAATAATTCTAGCCTTTTAATCTGCTTTTATATCTCCTCTCACTCCATTATTATAATTAGTATTTATATAGTGCCAACGTACTCCGCAGCGCTTTACAATGTTAACAATAAATGAGACCATTAAAAATTATGACATGATATATAGGGTGAGCACCCTGCGTGCTCACGGTCTCCATGGTTCCTGCTCATAATCTTGTCTTTAGTTATTACAAATCTTTCAGCTTTGCGAAACGAAGGGAAGTTACAGGTAATGCTGTTCGCAGCCTTGTAACGCGATCGATCTGTAAAGGATCACTACAATCCTATACTGGAAATACAAAGTATCTGCTCGTGGGACTAATGTAACAGACTGAGGTTCTCGCTCATCCTGCAGCTGTAGTGAACCTGGGTCCTTGTGGTGTTTTGCACAACAACTGTTCATGCTGAGCACCCTAGGAAATAAAGTCCACAGCCGCTCTCCCACCACAAGTTACCCTTATTATATTTATATGTAACATTCTGATAGCTAACTGACCTTTTTAACAGTATTTACAACTTTAAATGGGGCGTAGACTATAATATATCATTTAAATTAAAAAAGGTCAATATGTTTGGTGACGTGAGAGTAAGCCTGTATAAAACAACGCTTAACTGCAGTGTCCCTCTGTACAGAAGTAGTTGGCTAACGTAGTAGCTCTTTTTTCCTCATAATTAATGGTCATTTTTCTTTGCAGACGCTCGGAAATCAAACATGTCTTCTGCCTTAAGTTGTGAACAGTCCGAGAGACGGCGCTCTCATTCCACCCCACATAAACCAGCTAGTACAAGGGAGTCAGCAGAAGGCAGTTATAACGGCAATCTTCCGAGTCCCGGTGACTCAACATATTCTTTGCTGTCCCCAATATACCACGACAGCTTTGAAAGTGATGATGATGATCCTGTTTTGAACCCAGAGATCTTGAGAGATGACATTAAAAATGTAGAATTAAGGTAACTTTTGAGGACAAACATTTTGAATAATGGGACTATTATTGATTTTAACCAATGCAATGGCTAGAATTTTATTTGTCCTACAGCATTAAAAATAGCCCTTAGGAAGGCACACATTTCATAAAGCTTAATTGAGGTATACATTTTTTTCTAATGCCAGTTACAATTACCTCATCAGATAAATAAAAGTCTGTTACCAAGGATAACTGTTAATATAAGTTACAGTGAAGCATATAATTAGCTTGTTAAGTCTTGTAGCCGATAATCACCAAAAATTATATGTCTTACAAGGAGAAATAATGTATTTAATTGCAATACATGAATTACTGCCCAAAGTGTCCTACTTTTTAGAGTTAGTGAGCATTTTATAACTGTAATCTATGGCTAAATACTAAATTATTTTTTTTCATCTGTAGTTAGTATTGTTGGAAGCTCTATGGCACATTTTATATGGAGTGTGATGAAGACCCCTAATGGGGACATCAAGTGGGGGGCAGGGAAAGGTGAGTTCTACTTACCTGAACCTGTCCCTCGCGGGTGCCGCCATCTTCTTGTGCAAGCGTGAGAGTACCATAATTGACGTTGATGCAGAATTCTGCTAGACTGCAGGATCCACCACAGACAGTGCCAATTCCCTGCAGCAAAGTCACTACTACCCAGGCTTTAATTTACTTTCCATTGAAATCCATAGTATGCTCACTAGAGTTGAATTTTTACGCGCCATCGCTAGATTTTCACTTGCCTCGGCCCTGTTGTATTTTTGGGGGATTTTTATTATAATTAGTGCAGTAGTATTATATATGTCCTGATCGTTAATTCAACCACTCTCCTATGGAGAGCTGGGGAGAGAGAGTCACACTGGGCCCCCTTTCTTACATATCAATAACAGGAGAGGGATTAAGTAAATGGTGGCATGTTTTTGTCTTGTTGCTCATTTTATGTCTGCGAATGTTATTTGTATCAGTTCTATGAAAGATTGTAATATATTGCTAAAATTAGATTATGCCGCTTATCTGTATAAATGCGTTTTCTTTGTTGTTTTTTTGCTTTAGCTTTTACTTTCACTAGTGTGATATGAATTGCACATAATCAAGCAACATTTCTCTCTCTTTGTATAGACCTCTATGTCTATAAATTTTTAAAATAGACATTACCACGTATGGTTGTATTTGCATCATGATGTGATGCATGCCACTTGCATTTTTAGATCTCAAGATTCTCAAGAGAAAGAGAAGCAAACAAAGACGTTGGAAGTGTCGGAACACGACTTGAACTTAACTCCATGGCAGGCATGGCTGGTCTCTAAGGAAAAACAATGGCGGATTGAATTGGAAAGGAAACTATCCGAGGTAGACTTCACTGAGATTGCTTTAGGAATGCTTAAACCTATTTATTTCTACTGTTTACGTTTTTTGTTTTTTTTTGGTGTCTGTACTTTATTATCTTTCTTTTTATCTTTGTTACATTATTTCATTTGTAATGTCGTCGTTTTCTGCTTCAGGGGGGCAGTCAGTTGGTTCCGATTTGTTGTCTGTGTGAAACTAGTTCCAAGTGCCAACTCCTGCACCAACAATCTCTTATAAACTACTTGGAGATGTGCACTCTCTCACCAACATTTTGTCATTTTTGTACAATGTGTGTGCTCCATATGTAAAGGGTGCCAGGTGGATGCACTATATTATGTGCTGTAATTAGTTAATTTTAGCCTTGCATTTGATGTGAACACTGTGCAATTTAGAAGTCCCACTAATGCAATATGGGTCATAAATAAAATAAAAAAAACAAATTGGGGTTTCTCCAATAATCATTCCAATCTTGTAAAGTATTTGGCTTATATTATTAATATAATTGGTAATTTGGGGTACAGGTGGTTCTCATTTAGCGACCTGCCTGTTTTTCGACGGCTCGCACTTATGACCAGGCATAAGTGAGAGCCGGCGTGGGGATTCCCTGCTCTGGTGCGCATGTCAATGTTTGGGGAAACTTCCCCGAAAATAGACGAACGCTCGAGATCAGGGAATCCCTCTAATCTATGTTCGGAGGAATTTCACCAGAGCAGGGAATCCCTCAAATCTATGTTGTTCGGGGAAATTTCCCCGAGCATAGATTGGAGGGATTTCCTGCTCTGGTGCGTTCGTCTATGTTCAGGGAAGTTTCCCCGAACATAGATGAACTCACCAGAGCAAGGAATCCCTTAACTTCTCACTTACCGACCAATTCGTTCTACTACCGGGTCATAGGAATGGAACCCGGTCGGTAAGTGAGGAGTGTCTGTATTTTTCTTTCTAGAAATCAGTCCTCACAACCTAGCATCAGTCCAGGTTTTGTCAGTATCTCCATTGGAATACAAAAGGGAAATACATCAATCCTGGACTGTTGATGGGCCACGATGACTGGATTTGGAACCACTGCTCTCGATACCTGGTGTGCTTGTTGTTTTGCCAGTGCTGTTCTACAGATCTCTCTCATTGTATTTTTGGTTTGTTGTGTATGTTTCCATTTCTTTGCAAGATATTAAAGATCACACATGTAACCACTGGAAATACTATAGTATGTTGTCAGTGGGATTTAATTTCACAAGGAAGCTCACTACAGTCTTTTCAAATAAGCACTGATTTTTTTTTTTTAATGTACGTTTAACCTTGATTTGCAAGAAATAGAATTGTATTTTCACTTGGTTTTAAGAGTTGGTTTAATTTTCGACCTCTTGTTTCTGTGACCGAGAAATATTAATTATTTTGGAGATTTGTTTTCTTCTGAAGTATATGCAGATCTAATTTAACCAATATAGTTTTAGCACAGTTTAATAATCCTCTCCTTTATGTTGTCTAGGAAATGAAGAAAGAGGAAGAAATACAAAAAGAACAGCATAAAAAAGAAATGAAAAAATTATTGGCTGAAGGACAACACAAAGAATGGGTCCGGAAAAAGCAAGAGCAGGTAAATCAGTTTCGAATTTAATTTCTATTTTGTTTTGAGCTATTCTAGATCTTGCTCATCAGGAAAACATGCTATAGAGTAAATCTAAACCGTAAAACCACTGGAAGTAGATCTAACATTAGGCTGCTGCCTCATTCAAAAGATATAAAGATTTATGTAGCATAGATAGGAATCAGCTGCAAGACCAAGAGGTTAGGCACAAATAACAGAGGAGAACATAAAACAAGTAGTTGACCAGGGATCAGCCGTCCCATAGATGGTAAGGTTAAGGTGTTGGGAAACTTCCCTGGCGTATTCGAAGAATGTTCCCAAAGGTGAGCATTCCAGCCGTCGCGTACCAAGTCCTTCCCCTTCTGGGGGTGGATTGAGGTGCGTGGTTTAGTTTGCGGCTGTCTATGGGCTTGCTTCTGCACCTGTGAATGCTTTGTTTAGACAGGCGAGCAGGTTGATGAGGTTTAATGCTTTGACGGGACTTTCTCGCCCTTCGCTTCTTGCGGCACCATCTGAATGCCTAGTTCTGGCAGCTGTTTCATGCATTAGTAGCTGTGACCAAAAGAGTTGAAATGTTTACTCCAGCCACTGTAGGCATCGATCAGTGGAGCTGCGGTGAGCTATAGGAGGTAGGCCCAGCACTTGCATGCTTAAAGGGAGTGCATCCTCCATGTTATGTCAGCTGGTGTTGTTCAGTAATGGCTGGGACTGAGGTGTGTGCAGCTGAGGCAATCTTGTGGCAGAACAGTGGGAACCGGGATAACCTCTGCTGGTCCAAAGGGGGGTTAGGAGTAGTTCTGCTCGGTGAGTGAAGGACAAGGAAGAGTGTCCGCCTCTCCCCTACTCCAGTTCGATTAGGCCACAACACAGTGTTCCGGGCTCCCAGCAGTAACTTGCTCGGTTCGCCCATGCACTCTCGACATGGTAGTGCACCATGATAAGTATTTTGGCTAAAGAGCTGGTGCCCTAAAACTATCAATTTGGACGGGAGCTTGTGCTGCACGTGTCTAAGCAACGCAGTGGTCAGGCTCCGCCCCCTCCCACCACCCCCAGTCACAGCACATTATATATTATGTATTTTTCCACTATTTCAGAAGCCTGAGAGGGAGACCCAATAAGAAATGTGTGATTAAAGGGAGACTAATCAGTGCATAAAGGATAAATCTAAAACTGGCGTGTACTGTTTGCTGGTTATATTGGTTTAAAAGCACACTGTAGCTTAAAGTTCCAATCATGATCTCTGGACTGTGGAACATGTATCCAGTACTGACAACAGTCCCCTTGTAAAATGAGGTATATTGCATAAAATACTAATTGACGGATCACTTTCTTGCTCCTTTTTACCCTTTACTACTTTACTAATATACTGGCTGTAATGCACACACAGGGTTCCAGGCAGTGTGTAATGCACACACTGGGTTCCAGGCAGTGTGTAATGCACACACTGCGTTCCTTGCAGTGTGTAGTGCACATACCGGGTTCCAGGCAGTGTGTAATGCACACACCGGGTTCCAGGCAGTGTGTAATGCACACACCGGGTTCCAGGCAGTGTGTAATGCACACACCGGGTTCCAGGCAGTGTGTAATGCACACACACAGTGTTCCAGGCAGTGTGTAATGCACACACAGTGTTCCAGGCAGTGTGTAATGCACACACAGTGTTCCAGGCAGTGTGTAATGCACACACAGTGTTCCAGGCAGTGTGTAATGCACACACAGTGTTCCAGGCAGTGTGTAATGCACACACAGGGTTCCAGGCAGTGTGTAATGCACACACAGGGTTCCAGGCAGTGTGTAATGCACACACAGGGTTCCAGGCAGTGTGTAATGCACACACAGGGTTCCAGGCAGTGTGTAATGCACACACAGGGTTCCAGGCAGTGTGTAATGCACACACACGGGTTCCAGGCAGTGTGTAATGCGCACACCGGGTTCCAGGCAGTGTGTAATGCGCACACCGGGTTCCAGGCAGTGTGTAATGCACACACAGGGTTCCAGGCAGTGTGTAATGCGCACACCGGGTTCCAGGCAGTGTGTAATGCACACACAGGGTTCCAGGCAGTGTGTAATGCGCACACCGGGTTCCAGGCAGCCAAAGACTTTCTTTCATAGAATATCTAGGACTACACAAGTTCCTGTTGTACATGCTTATTACACAATAAAATAATTTTCTAAAGATCTGTGGCCATTCAGCAAAAAAGCCTGGTACGTGTACACACTGCTTCATTTCAGCAGATATTGTATCATGCTTTTCCTTGCTGGCAGGATGTACATAGAATAATAAACTTTATAGAGAAGCTTGGGCTGGCGGAATAGTGGGACAGAAGCTGATCTGTTGCTGTTACAGTAGTATGTAATGAGTTGTACCGTGCGTGTTTAAACAGACCTCTGGTATGTGAAGGTGTGACTGCTTTACTAGGTAGGCCCAACCCATCGTGTCCTTGGAGAAACAATAGTATAGGAGCAGATGCCAATTTTATCCAGAAAGGAAGATTAACTATACCCATTTGTTTAGCTGAGACGGGTTCATTATAAAATGGGGTAACATTGGGAGGGGGGAGGAAGCTTACATTAATAAGATTTATCTAGTGTGAAGTACTATTGAAAATTAATGTGACACTGCCAATTTAGAATTTTTCATAAACCTACAATGGCTCCATCATCCAACAGTATCTTATTGCATGTGTGCAATAGATTGTCTGAAGAGGATTCTGAAATTTAAGAAGCTCTTCCATAAACCCTTATTTTGTTTTTTTATTCCTGTGCAAGAACACTGCTCCTGGCAGATGAAGAGCTGATGAGAAAGCTGAGACAATGGAAAATGATACAGGAAGAAGCTATTTGATTGAGGCAGAGATACTAGGACAGGAAAGTGAAAGGCAAAAAAGTATGACTTTACTGAAATGGTGGTGAATACATGGTTTAACCTGCCAGCATTGTGGTAGAGGCTAGCATATTAGAGGAACACACCATAACCCTTACAGACAACTTTAGTGGTCATGGTGCCAGGTGTGCCCTGGCGATATCCCACGGTAGCCCAGATTGCTCTGTTATTGGGCCAGCCTAAGGCACACCTGTGCAATAATCATGCTGTCTAATCAGCATCTTGATATGCCATACCTGTGAGGTGGATGGATTATCTCGGCAAAGGAGAAGTGCTCACTAACACAGATTTAGACAGGTTTGTGAACAATATTTCAGAGAAATAGGCCTTTTGTGAAAAAGTCTTAGATCTTTGAGATCAGCTCCTGAAAAATGGGGGCAAAAACAAAAGTGTTGCGTTTATAATTTTGCTCCGTCTATATCATATAATGACAGAAGGGGCTCTATAGAACCGCTGATACTAAATAAACAAGACATTCTGATACTTGCATAGAATCTAGCCAGACCAGATTGTGATGATAGCATAGAATGTCCATGATTCTTAAGGGGTTAACATAATCTGTGAGTATTGGCTGTGCACAGGCTCACTGCCAAATGTGAATGCCTGATGTTTCTAGTTGTCAGGTTCACTAACTGTCTTCTACCTCACTTGCTTGTCGGGCTGCCAGACAGATTTCTGCCCTGAGAGAGTCCTGGGGTGATTTTTACCACACAGGGTTGACTTAAAACATTTCTCCATGCAGATTTTATTCACTTTTTTTAATTTATATTTTTTTTTTACAATTTTTAGCAAACATTGTTCGTTTTCTGCAGTGTGTGTGTGTGTGTGTGTGTGTGTGTGCAACATGCAAATACACAGAATTGTGTATTTTCCATTTTCAGAATGAAGCCTTCTGTGACATTCTGTGAATTCACTTTACCTGTCAGTCCGAGTTTGGCAAGTGTCACAGCATGCACACTGGGATTCTGCACATGCACAAGTGGAATTTGCATAAAATAATAAGTCAATGACTTGTATCTGTGCTGCTGATTAAATGCCTCTTTAATGACAATGCAGATATACAGGAGGCCATGTCTCTAAGCATTAAACACCAGACATCTTGTGCAACCACATCAGCGTTTATACCAGCCAATTATTGGTCAGAGTACACAATAATGGCTGGTTTTCTATGCGATCAGTACATAGAAAAGGAATCTTGTAACTCTTCATTAAATGCAGCGTGACTGAATAGGGTAGTCAGTATGGAGGTGCCCTGTGTAGGACGATAGGTACATCCATGCCAATTTACTCAGCACATGGTTACAATATTAACTCTTCCTTTTTGCTGCTAGTAATTTTATTATAATTGCCCATCTGGATACATGTGGATAGTCTTTAATTATAAATATTGTTTATTTATTCAGTTTAATTGAAGCCGTCTCTGAATAGGGCACAAGAATTTGGGCATCATTTATTTGTACAAGAAATAATCTGGCATTTCAGTGCAGTCCAGGCGTCACAGTGAGGAAAGCCAATTAGACCGTATTTTGTGAACCTTGTGTTTCCATTTACCCACTCTATTAGGAAGGCGAATTCCATGGGTAGTATCAAAGCTCAGTGCTTTCATAATGGACTGGGCCTGCTTTTGTAGTGACAAAGTCTGTTTTATGAATGGCTCCATGGCACAAGTCTTCATAATTATCTGATGAAAATATCAAAATGATCTCGGGTATTTACTAAAATGTCAGTGAATTTAGTATAGCAGGCGCTAGAACTGTTCTAAGCGGAGTTAAAGAGGATGGCAAGTCTGTCAGGGTTTATTCACTAACTAGGCAATCGTGGAAAATCGATCCCCTCAAACTCAGCCAAAATAGCCAAGAAGGAAACATTGTTGGGTAGGTGAATTTTTTTTAATGTGGCTATTTTTGCCTAGAATTTGCACATTTCTTTATTTCCTCACTAGACAGAAAAGTTAACTAGTCAAGCATTGGCAGCAATTTAAGATATACGTGAGTTAACGTTAATGTCATTTTATACTGAATTGTAGCTAACCAGATATTCATCCTGGAATCAACTTTTGATGTTCATCCATTCATACCATGTTTACATCTGGGCATTGGCTGGGGGTTTATTTAGCCAGTAGTAAGCAAGTGATTTTGTTTTTCCTATTTCGTAAGTTGCACACTTTAAGTGATGTCTTTAGATCCTGGGGCAAATCCAGCCACCTTGAAGTGGGACTTTTTAAAAAAGATTTTTAAAGAATGAGCAAAGCAGACCTATAAACAGTACATCTGTACAATAGTGTAAAATACACAAAAGTTTTTAGTACAAATATTTTATAAAATTCAGGGAAAAAGGGACAAACAAAAAGTGGTGATGGGAAGGGGAACCCATTGCCTTGATTGGAAGAAGAATTGTCAAACGATGGTAAGGTGTTATGAACGAAGGCAGTCATGTGATCCATCAGTTGATTTTGGGACCTTCTTTATTAGTTGTCTCTGCGCACCTTTGTTCTCCACCCATTTTTCATCGGGAACAACATAAGGGGAAAAATCGAGATTTTGTCAGACCAGAAGGAACGTGTTAGTTTAAAGGTATAACAGTCTTTATCTCTGTGGGTTATTATTATTATTATTGCCATTTATATAGCGCCAACAGATTCCGTAGCGCTTTACAATATTTTGAGGGTGGGGATGTAACAATAAATAGGACTATTACAAGAAAACTTACAGAAACAATAGGTTGAAGAGGACCCTGCTCAAACGAGCTTACAGACTATAGGAGGTGGGGTATTAGAAACATTAGGACAGGAAATATCAAGTAGGAGTGAAGCAGAGCTGGAGGAGAGAGCAAAGCACTGTCCCATAGGAGAGAGCAGGAGACAGGTATGTAAGGTAGAGATTACTCTGGGAGGCCATAAGCTTTCCTGAAGAGATGGGTTTTAAGGCCCTTCTTAAATGATTGAAGACTAGGGGAGAGTCTGATGGCAGTAGGCAAGCTATTCCATAGGAGAGGAGCCGCCCGCAAGAGGTCCTGCAAGCACGAGTTGGCCGTATGGGTGCAAGCAGTGGTCAGGAGGTGATCACGGACAGAGCGGAGGGTACGAGGAGGGGCATATCTATGGATTAGTGAAGAGATATAAGAGGGGATAGAATTGTTCAGTGCTTTAAATGTATGGCACTTTGAATTGACTTCTATAGCATACAGGGAGCCAATGTAAGGACTGGCAGAGGGGTGAGGTGTGAGAGGAAAATCAGTCTAGCTGCAGCATTCATTACAGACTGTAGCGGGGCAATACAGCTTTTGGGGAGACCAATCAGGAGAGGGTTACAGTAATCCATGCGTGAAATTACTAGAGCATGGACAAGCTCCTTGGTAGCATCTTGCGTAAGAAAGGGGCGGATGTGGGCTATGTTTTTGAGTTGGAGCCTACAGGACTTGGCAACAAACTGGATGTGAGACTCAAAGGTGAGACCAGAGTCAAGTATGACGCCAAGACAGCTTGCTTGCAGAGATGGATTTATGTGGATACCACTGACTTGAAGGGAGAGCGAGAGAGGAGGATCAGTATTAGGAGGAGGAAAAACAAGGAGTTCAGTTTTAGAGAGGTTAAGTTTCAGAAAGCGTGAGGACATCCAGTCAGAGATGGAAGAAAGGCAAGCAGTGACACGTTGCAGGACGGCAGGGGAGAGGTCCGGGGAGGAGAGGTATATCTGAGTGTCATCAGCATACAGGTGGTAGTGGAATCCAAAAGAGGCAATAAGTTTACCAAGAGAGGCAGTATAAAGAGAAAATAGAAGGGGACCAAGGACAGACCCTTGGGGAACTCCAACCGAGACAGGACGAGGGGAGGAGGTATCCTTGGGAAAGAAGACACTGAATGAGCGTTGGGAGAGATAGGAGGAAAACCAAGAGAGGACAGAGTCACAGAGACCGAGCGAGGATTGAATGTTTACCTGAAACCACTAAATTATAATACCTTCCAGAAAAAAAACATGCTTGGGTATCTGTGGGTTGTGCGTTGTTTAAACTTCTACAAGTATATTTTGTGTGAGGACAATGAGGGATCACATACAGCAAACAGAGACAAAGCAAATAGCAACGCTTGCATGGTCTACAAATGACCTGTCAGAAAGGAATGTGTGTGTTATTTTCCATGTGAGAACCAGAGAGCAATCCGAGTACAGGGAAATGATCACATCTAAGTGAAAAATGACAGCATTTAAATGGAAATGTATATATTACATCCAATAAATTCTATTTAACATTTGTTGGTATCTTGTTAGGCTTGCAAATATTTATTTGGTGTGCATAGAACATGGCTACTTTTGTCTTTCTATAATTATGGATAATCCTGTGGACAACTGTGCGATTTAGAAGGTCCACTTCTAACATTTGATAGGCACATTATGCTAGCAAAGTATGTATTAAATGGTTTCTCCAAGCACCATAACCACTTCTTCAGAGTTTTAAAGTTGTTATGGTTCAAAATGTATGTATGCTGTATATACTTTGGATGACATTTTCTGCAGTTGGCTGCTCAGGCTGGTAATGTTAATTAGTGGTTAGGGTTAGCGGTATGGGTTAGATGCATTTGGATTAGGGTTAGTGGGTAAATTAGTAGTTTGAATGAAGTTCAGAGGGAATAAGGTTTGGGCGTTATCAAATAACTCCCATTGATTGAGCAACATAAAAATGGCAGTGTGAAAACATCAGATTCTTCATGGTGCCCAACATCCTGCCCAATTCTTCATTATGTCCACACAGCACCCATGTACTTCACTGCTTCTAAGACTCTAGTTGTGTAATCTAAGATTTAAAAATAGAATTACCGTATTTTTCGCTCCATAAGACGCACCTCACCATAAGACGCACCTAGTTTTTAGAGGAGGAAACCCAGAAAAAAAAATATTCTGAACAAACTGTTCCATAGTGTTTCTTACCATGGGACAGTTTGTTCAGAATATTTTTTTTTCTCCCCTGTCCCATAATGATCTTTAACCCCTCTTTCCTCTGTCCCATAGTGATTGTTAACCCCTCCTACCCTGTCCCATAGTGATTGTTAACCCCTCCTACCCTGTCCCATAGTGTTCTTTAACCCCTCCTCCCCTTGTCCATTAGTGTTCTGATCCCATAGTGTCCCCCCCTCCCATTGTCCCATAGTGCACTTTCCCTCCCATAGTGTCCCCCTGCCCTTGTCCCATAGTGTCTCCCCCTCCCCTTTCTCCCATAGTGTCTCCCCTCCCCTTGTCCCATAGTGTGTCCCCCTCCCCTTTCTCCCATAGTGTCCCCCCTGCCCTTGTCCCATAG
>OW240923.1:115834907-115854907 GCA_933207985.1 Pelobates cultripes
CTCCATAAGACGCACAGACATTTCCCCTCACTTTTGAGGGGAAAAAAAGTGCGTCTTATGGAGCGAAAAATACGGTATATCCATACATTTGCTAGTAATTCCACTAACACATTTGTATAATTAAAATATTGCTCTGTCTAGTATGTCAATGACCTGAGAGGGGTTTGGATATATAGGTATGACCTTATGGAGAAGTATTTCAGTCAGTCTACCTACAAATGCCTAAACAACTGCATATACATGTTTTATTGACTAATCAAATTAAGCATGCACTGATTATCTGAAACCAACTCTTTTATAATCATTCCCCCCCCTACTTTGTTCTGGAAAGGTTTAACACGGATGTAGTCCCAAACCTGGACTGTGGTCTAGTAAACTAATACTTCAGGGGTATGAAAAACCCTGGGCAAGAACGTGGCATGTGTTGTCTAATGTCCTGTCCTGCAAAGAGTTGGTAAATATTCATATTCAGGAAGGAGGAAACGTGGTCATAGATTGTAGTATGAATAGTTCTTCTAGTAAAGGTATATGGAAGGATATCTTTCGGTATTCCTTTTTAGAGAATTCCCAATTCAAGGAGTAAGGATTGGTGCAGTTTCATTATTTCTATTATCTCTCAATATAAATTGTGTTAACATATTTTTGTATTTATTTTTTAATTTGATTACCTTTTAATCCATAAGTAAGATTGCATATAGACTGCCATTATAGTTTTTGATGAAGAAACTGTAGCTATATTGTTTAGTAGCACAAAAACCTTCTATTTCACCTTTTTTTCTTAGCTTAGTCTTGTTTATCGTTTGGGGATAAAATTACAGTTTAAAGGGAAGCAACTGAAGAGATTTATTGAGGAAATAGTACGTTAAATAGTATAAGGCATGTTGGTGACTTCTGTTGTTTCCTTCCAATAATGGAAGTTAGGAGCCAAGATTCATTTAGAGGAAACGTCTCTCGTGAAAAAAAATTTCATCTGCCCAGGAAAGAGCACACATGTCTTATCCACTTATACACAACAATTAAAATCAACAACAAAAACAGTGTTTGGTTATAGGGTGAATCCGTTTTAAAGCACATTTAAAACCATGTATTCATTGTATCTAACTAACCATCATTAGTGCTGAAGAACTGGGTCACACTTTGACCTCTTCATAACAAGTTACGTGGTACACACATCGTGCTTGGCACGTCATGATGCGTTAGCATGATAAATATTTTTGGCTCCAGCAATGGAACAGACCGTCTACTCTCCATTCATGTGCACTTTATCTCTGTAGAAACCAATCGTATGCATGGACATACTCACAGATTTATTTGATTATATTTTATCTGTTTGTTTTTAGCCTTGTCTAGCATTATTGCAAATTTATCAACTCCATTAATTAAGAAAAAAAAATGTACAAAAATACGCTGTTAACAGATGTTACAGTTAAATAAGTCTACAAATTAAATTTTGAAAATCTTAAGCAAAAATGAAATGCAGACTTTGCGACTCGGACTGATGAAGTCTGGATAACACAGACACGTAGACAATATAATACATAATCCTGTGTTTTTAACACTATAGTGTCCCTCTGTGACCTCCCCTGCCGCTGGCAATTGAAGAGTTAAAAGCCATTTAAATTCTAACCTTATACTACGTCTCCACCACCTCTCATGTCAGCCCCAAGGGGGAACCTCTAGATGCTGGATGTCCTCATACATGTCATTCCTAATTCATTCCTATTCCGATTCCTAAAGGGCCACTATAGTCACCAGAACCACTGCAGTTTAATGTAGTGGTTCTAGTGTCTATAGCATGTCCCCATGTCCCTGCAGGCAGAGCACTGTAAACACTCAGACGGTCACTAGAAATGCTTCCTGGTCCACACAGGGTCTCCACACTCTGCATTGAGACATTGAACGCTCCCCATAGAGATGCGTTGATTCCTATGGGAAAGAATTGGATTAACCGGGATGGGAAAAATGGTAAGTTTGAACACCAATTTACTGCAATCTTATGGGTGCTGGGGACCTAAATAGTTAGTTAAACACATGTTTGTATTCCTGACACTATAGTGTTCCTTTAACCCTGCAATATAAATATTACAGTTTCTCTGAAACCGCAATGTTTTAGATTGCAGGTTTAAGGGGACAGGGACACTGCACCAAGGCCACTGAAATTATATGAAGTGGTCTGGGTGCTTATAGTGTCCATTTTTAGATACAAGGACAATTATCTTGTGACAAAATATTTAAAATAACATTGCATTTGTTTGTGATTTTTAGATGCTATACTTTGTTACTTTGCCTTTCATTCCAAACTATGTGAAGACCAATATATTGTTACTAAAATCTGAGTATGACATCTCAAATACTGTATATTTCTGTAAAAAATCATTCCTTGTAAATCATTGTTCACTTTCTTGAGATATACAGTCTTGTGTTTTTTTTTTGTTTTGTTTTTACCTAAGCAAGTAATTGTTTTGAATGTGACCTAAATTTGCCAAATAAACACCAAAGTATTGGTTTCCCAACTCTGCTATAGTCCGGCATGGATATTGCACCAGGAGACCGCCTAACACACAGGACCGCGTCCTACCTTAATACAGTACAGGCCGAGCACCAGCCCAGGGAATGCCACCATTAAAAACCATAAAAATATTCGGTTTTAACATTTTGGGTATTCCTGTACCCCTCTAGATGACATGTGCCCCCCATATAAAATTAAAGCGCAGCTAGTGGGAGTTTGGGCGCAGGGCTTAATTTTTGTATTTGTTTTTGTGTTACATAGCCATGTTACAGTGCTGCCGCCCACCCCATGTGTTCTTTATTAAGGGTTAATAAGTATTTAGGGGTCTGTAAAAAATATCGCTCTGTCATTATAGGTTTTGCCCTTTAGCTTAAAGCAGCAAAGTGACTCACCTAAGGTTTAATGTAGAAGGTGAGCTTAAACTTTAATAGAGTGATACTAAAACACCTCCAGTTAAGTGTACATATGGATTTGGCATAGTGCGCAAGTAACGTTAAAAAATAATAATAATGTTTTTGATGTATGTATTTGGGCTGTCGTCAAGGAGTAGTGGGAGTTAGAGTGCAGGGCTTAATTTTGAAGGTGAAAATTAAAGCTTACTTACCTTTTTCTTCAGTGGCACATCATCTCTCACCTGCTCGGCCCCAGGAGATTGAACAGTCTCCCTTCCTCCCAGGCTTAAATTGCGTGCACTGCAGTTACCACAAATGCACCAATCACGAGGAGGAAGGGTTAAAGTACCACAAAAGCCTGCAAAGGCAAAGACACATTTGGGGGTAGCTAAATACGTCATTGCCTATTTAGCCAAAAATGCTTGTACTGCCCCTGCTTACGCAGGTGCTTATTTTGCAAATAATGAAACTTGGATTGGTCATTGGAGGGTTTCGTTTTTAGTAGTACAATTCATTTCAAAACTATACTTCTTTAAAAAGTAAGTATTCACCATAAAAAAACCAACAAAACACCACTTTCTGCTTAATTTCTGGCCTTTGTTTCAGGGACTGGATGTCCTATACACTCCTTATAGCAAGATATGGGTTAAATATGGATTATGTTATTATCGAGAGAGCAGTCTTGGAAGCCGTTTCCCTGTAAATTTGTAAAGAATGTGAATATGATTGTTTTATATGTATTTGGATAGCCTATAAAATATTCCAGGTGTTTCCACGCAGTCAGAAACCCAAGTCTCCCAATGCCGTGTGACACCGAAAGAGCTGCAATTATCTCTTCTGGCAAAAGGCCAGTCTGCTGATCGTCAATGTGGCTCCAAGAAACTGGTGGGGCCATTTTTTAAAGGTATAATTAGCAATTCAGAAGCTTTAGTCAGCATCATAAAATTGTTCTGGTTGTACTGAAAATAAAGCAGTAGAACAAATAAAAAAGGAAATGAGGGATTAAAGGAGCCATGCATTCACTGTTTCCTGAGTAAGTGTAAATAATGTTGAATGGTTATTCAATAGCGTGATTATACTATTATTATTTTTCCATTGGGGGCGTGAAGAGAAAAGCGTAAACTTGCAAACTTGCCACACAAAGGAGCTTAAGAAAAAGGACAGTTACTGTAACCATAAAATAATCATTCTAGTGTCGTTTTACAACCCCTAACGTATAAATATAACTGTATGTACCAAAAAGATACATAACTGTGAACTGTATATTATGGGAAAATAATGCCATCCGGGGGACCGAAGCTGCTTGTGATTTCTTTTCATATATATATATATATGTATGTGTGTGTGTGTGTGTGTGTGTGTGTATATATATAAATTAAAGCATCAATATAGGGTCAGGAACACAAACATGTATTCCTGATCCTATAGTGTTAAAACCACCAACTAGCCCCCCTGGGCCCCTCATGCCTCCATGAATATAGCAAAATCTTACTGTATTCAAGCCTGAAGCTGTAACTCTGCATGCTGTTGGACTCAGAAAAACAATCCGTCTGCTGACATCATCAGAAGTGGTAGCCTGATCCAATCACAGTGCTTCCCCATAGGATTGGCTGAGACTGACAAGGAGGCAGATCAGGGGCAGAGCCAGCACAATTCAAACACAGCCCTGGCCAATCAGCATCTCCTCGTAGAGATGAATTGAATCTCTATGAGGAAAGTTCAGTGTCTGCATGCAGAGGGAGGGGATACTGAATGTTTGGATGCATTTTAGGCAGCCATGACCCAGGAAGGACATCTAACAGCTATCTGAGGAGTGGCCAGTGAAGTTATCACTAGGCTGTAATGTAAACACTGCATTTTCTCTGAAAAGACCGTGTTTACAGCAAAAAGCCTGAAGGTAATGATTCTACTCACCAGAACAAATTCAATAAGCTGTAGTTGTTGTGGTGAATATAGTGTCTCTTTAAATTACCGAAACAGTCGCTGTTGGTGTTTTTTAAATATATTTGCTAGAGGTAGTGAGTTAATGTTGGGGTTGGCATTCGTGCAAGTGCTACAGTCCCTTTAAAGGACCACTTTAGGCACCCAGACCACTTCAGCTTAATGAAGTGGTCTGGGTGCCAGGTCCAGCTAGGGTTAACCCATTTTTTTATAAACATTGCAGTTTCAGAGAAACTGCTATGTTTATAATAGGGTTAATCCAGTCTCTAAAGCCTCTAGTGGCTGTCTCACTGACAGCCGCTAGAGGCGTTTGCGTGCTTCTCACTGTGAAAATCACAGTGAGAAGACGCAAGCGTCTATAGGAAAGCATTATGAATGCTTTCCTATGAGACTGGCTGAATGCGCGCGCAGCTCCTGCCGCGCATTCAGGCGGAGAGGAGGAGGAGAGCTCCCCGCCTGGTGCTGGAAAAAAGGTAAGATTTAACCCTTTCCTTGCCATCCAGCCCGGCGGGAGGGAGTCCCTGAGGGTGGGGTCACCCTCACTGCACTATAGTGGTCCTTTAATCTTAGGGAAGATCTTCCAGGATTACTGGGATTTACATTCCCTGGCTGGGGCTATTTGCTATTAATTCTGCTTGGGGAAGGGCTGAATCAAAAAAGTAACTACTACTGTTCTGGAGTATAACTCACACTAATCTCTGGCAGACTGGGGCATGTAGTCCCACAGCTGTCCGGTGATTATGAACTCCATACTAAATGGTCAACATCACCCAGTATGCAGTCGGGGGTTTGAAAACACGATACACGATACACACTTTGAAATAATGGGCAGGTCATATAATTATAATTTACGTTCTCTGAGATCTCTCAAGTGGCTTGGCTTAACTGAAAATAATTATAATTTGCTTCACTAATAAGGTGACTTGTAAGTATTGTTCCCAAATAGCACTGTGTGCTCCCGGTGCAGTCCATGTGACAGAGGAGTCATGTATTTAACTAAGGTAGGTGTTCTATAACAATGATGGCACCAGTTTCTAAAAAAACACTGCTCTCAAATGATGTATAATAACTGGGATATAATGGCCGGGAATGTGTGTGTCGCATGTGTAATATATATTTCTATTTATGTTTGTTCACCAGGAAAAAAAGGAAAAAGAACAGAATTTACTAAAGGAACAGCAAATAAAGGAGCTGGAACAACGCCGAAAAACTGCATTGGAAGAGAGAAACAAGGAGAAGTATAAAGAATGGATGAGGAAAAAAAAAGAGGAGGAACAGGAACGGAAGAGAAAAGAAAAGGTTACATTTATTTATTTTGTTTACAATGGATTTAAATAGATTTGGGCACCAGGAAGATCAATTAGCTTTATGAAAAAAAAAAAGTTTGTGTTGCTATGATTTAGATATGTGGGTTGTCATTGTCTTAAAGGGATACTATCAGCACAATAACTACAATGGTATGGTACCAGCCTGCAGTCTCCTGACTCCATCTCCTGGTAATCTGCCATATTGTTAATGAATGTTTTCACTTCTCTAGTTTTGTATTACTCCATTCTGCATTCGCAACGCAGCTTTAGCCATCATTCATGTGTTGAGGGTGTTAGATGACGTGCTAAATCAATGAATCATGTCCAAAGTTGCACAAATTATCCAGCAATCCATATCTGGACTGTGTATGCCCCAAAGAGCCAGTAAGTGTCAGCCATTCCTAAAAGGTTTGACAGCTTACCATGAGAGAGCTCTGGGGGATTCCTGGAACTATAACCACTACAGCGGGCTTGGAGTAGCCCTTTAAAAATCAGTTGTGTTTTTGCACAAATACTGAATAGCTTCAGTTAGTATTTTCATAACCCTTTCCCTTTTATGTAACTGTCAATGTAGATACATCCAATGAAATAGCGTAGTGTGTGAGAAATTTACTGTGATCTTCTGGGTATGCATGGAAACCATCCCATTGATAGTCAGAGAAAAATATGCGGTGCTTTTACCAGTAGGCTGGCAGAGATTTTGGGGAGAGCTGGTTCAGTGGTCAAGTTTTAATTGTTTAGTTTTTAAAAGAATGCAAAGGGTTCAACTGCAATTCAAGTCTCTAAACGCGAATAGTTTTAGTTTTTATTGTCCCTTTCTTTTCCCATTGAGCATATTTGTGAAGCATTTGTAAAATGTCAAATAACAAGTCACACGGCTATACGACCTTAGGGAGATTACAGAAAAGCAGATTGTTTCTTTTTTACGGGCTGCATGCTGATCAGAAACAGACCTATCCTTGCAGCTTGCTGAGCACTGTTCATGTCTTGGTAGCAGAGGACTGGACAACATGCTTCACCTTTTAACTGTTGTTGAACTTCAGCTATAATAATGCTTACCCTGTGCCTACATTGTTACAGTATAAATGTAGTGCAAAAGCTCAAGAAATAATATTGGGCATTGGGCTAGATGAACAAAGTTATCCAGCTTTATGCTGCCCTACTAAAAAATGTCAACAGTTCTACTTGCAAGTGATTGGATTGACCAATATGGGAGTTGTAGTCCAATCGGGGATTACAATTTTCACTCACCGCTTAGCTTTTGGTAAATAGAAATTCAGCCCTGGTGATCAGAAATTCACGTCTGGTGATTGTGCCATTGATTATCCATACTTAGAGACTCATAGGTCTTGACATTTTGAGCCCTGGTCCGATGATACGGATTGCTCAAAAATTCAGATCTAGAGAAAGCGTGGCTTGCATACACTCATCCAAGTATTTTTAATTGAACAAATGAAAAAGGTATTGGCATGTATCCATGCTTAACAAAATTTGCTATGAAAATCCTTGCAGCTCAACAGGTCATAGTGCTGAGAGTGTCATTCTTCCTAAAGGAAGGAAGTTAATCTGGGTACATGCAACAAATCCTTTATTTCATCTATTTTTTCCAGGTTGGCTAATTTGACATTGAATTTGAATTGCATTTAATTGTTTGTTTGAAGAGCACAGGAGTTTATTTACCAACACCAAACTTTAAAATGGAATTACAAAAGCGGTAACTATAGAATTTTTCCAAATCCACTTATTTGGTCTACAGTTTGCAGTTCAGTTTTCAACTCAATACCGTTGCCTGTTTACAAGACTAACCGTTTCCTGGGTATAACGTAAGAGAACCGGATGTTCCATCATAACATCAATCGGAATAATGCAGATTGTGTATTACCTTGAGACTCTGGATTCTGCTGTGGTTGTTCTTGCGCAATCTATATTTTAAAGGGACACTCCAGGCACCCAGACCACTTCTGCCCATTGAAGTGGTCTGGGTGCCAACTCCCACTACTCTTAACCCTGCAAGTGTAATTATTGCAGTGTTTTATAAACTGCAATAATTACCTTGCAGGGTTAACTCCACCTCTAGTGGCTGTCTACTAGACAGCCACTAGAGGGCACTTCCTACATCATAGCACAGATTTTCTGTGCTAGAGCGTCGCTGGACATCCTCACGCTGTGTGAGGACCTCCAGCGTTGCTCAATTCCCCATAGGAAAGCATTGAAAAGCATTTTCAATGCTTTCCTATGGAGAACTCTAATGCGCATGCGCAGCATTAGGTTTCCTCAGACGGCAGGCCGGATCAGTCTCGCCCACGGGCTGACGTAATCACTGGGAGGAGCGGCGGCGAGCAGAAACCACTGCCGAGGGACATCGGCGGGGTCTCAGGTAAGTGACATGAGGGGGTTTTCACCCCTTCAGCTACTGGGGGATGGGTGGTAGGAAGGAGAGGGGACCAGCATTGTTTCCTGGTACTGGAGTTTCCCTTTAACATCACAGGTTGTAGATTTTGTGGCATGAGATTTCACGTTTGCACTCCAAAACATTAAATGTGTGCAAGCTGCTTTACAGGTTTACTACAATCTCACTGTAGCGGTTATAATGTGAGAAGTACTCTGGCCGTTTTCAGGTAATGGGTGAACCATTTTGCAACAGTTTTCCCTAACACCTGGGCTTACTGGGCCCCTGGTCTCCTTTAAGACTGTCTCTGATGTGCATCCTGCTATTGCAGAGTAGGATGCCTACCCTGCTGGCCATTCATTGGTTAATTCAATGCTTAGCTATACACAGTCTTGACATTAGTCATTTTGGATGACACCCAAGTGATGCTTCCAGAGGTGAAGTTACACCTCCCACAGCAGAGGGGTTAATATATATATATATATGTTTTATAGCAAAAGGCTGCATATACTAACTCCGGGCACCAAGATCACTTCCGATAACTGAAGTGGTCATAGTGCTTAGGATTGCTCTTTAACGAACACTACCACATAGTGAATTGTTGAATTATTTAAAAGTAATATTCACAAATTCTGAAAGCCTTATCAAAAACAAAACATTTTTTTATTTTTTATTTCGTTCTTTTAAATTGTCCGCAATAAGATCAGAAGTATTGTTGAGTATAAATATGCATCATACTTTCTCCTCCCCTATGATGATATCAGAGACCTATCTATTGTCCATGAGGCTCCGTAGTTAACATTCTGCGATTTAAGGAATCCTTAAGGACCACTGTGTAGCCCATAATGATCCTGAGCTGGTGTGGGATTTTATGCTGAGTTTGTATAATCATTAAAGAAAAGGGAGCTCCCATTTTCCATTTTACACGATTATTCCATTAAATGAACCATTCTTTGTTTCTTCACCCCTGTTAATGCTGCTTCAGAGTTTACTGGGATGAATCAAGCAGTAAAGGCAAAATAAACTAAAACGTACTTCAGCCGGTAACTTTGCCTCGTCATGGTGCCTCAGGCACACTCGTACATGCTTAGGCACCTAAATCCGGAATTCCGCAGACTCTCAGATCGATATTTTCTCCAGCAGTGCTGTATGTGCGTGCGCTGAGCATACAGATCTGTGCGTAGTGTTAACCATTTTATATAATTTGCCCAACAAAGCTGGTAAAATGAAATGATCTAAGAAGTGGAAAAACATTTGATCACATCCAGCAGCAAACGTTTAGTTGGCTGTTTTTCTGTGTTAAAATTACGGAAATGGCATTTGCTTTTTAAAGGCTGATTTAAAAAAAAAAAAAAAAAAAGAATTTTAATGAAATAATTATTCTGTCTTTGATCCTCCAAGATAAATACTTATACAGTTGATCTAATATAAATATTTTCTGTATACTCTTGTGCCCTGTTTTGTTTTTTTGCTCTCTATAAATATAAGTAGCATTGGAATTGCTTCCTGGGAATACTCATTTTGGTTGAATAGATTTGTGCCTTAAAATTGTTACAGATGGTCAGCAGCAAGGTGACTGAGTTTGGTTGTCTTCTTTCAGGAAGAAGCGGAGACGTATCTAGCAGAGCAGAGAGAGAAGAAGGAAAAAGCAAGAAAAGTGTTTGAGGAGTGGTTGGAACAAGCCAAGACCAGACCACGGCCTACGTTACACAGCTATGGCTATGCTAATGGAAAACTTACAGGTTTGTAGTGCAAAATTACTATGAAATATAGCAGTGGTTCCCAAGTCTTGGGCATCTGGACTTCTCATTGTTAAAATTCTCATACAACATCACCTGAAAGGCCAGTTATGGAAACCTTTGAATTAAAAAAAACACTCCAATCACCATAACCACTACTGCTCTCTGTAGTGTTAAGAATGCCCTGGCGCCTTACCTGTGTAAATAGTCAAATTGTATTAGCCATGTATGAGAGCATGGATTCCTACACCCAGAGGCTTGTACAAACCGGATAGAAAACCTAAACATGCATACAATAGTTAGGGTGTTGAAACAATCACCATCAGTTAACAGCATACATAAATAGGAGTCGCGCATATCCAATGCCTCCCTAAAAAAAATAAATACCATATCTCTGGTGAATATGGCGAATGTGCCGCTTCATATGGCCATATAGAGCTTTGTTAGAGTTAAGTACTTCTGTTCCTCTGATCCCTACTTACTGTTTACATGCGTGATACATATAATTGAAAGTTTTATATATATTTTAAAAGTTTTAGTTTTAAGGTAGCGGGAAACCTCACATTTTATTTGTGCCTGAATGGTGTAAGACTGCCGAGCATTTTTACAGATGCACGCATTTTTAGCCAATCAGCGGAAAATTATTTAAGCATCTGCCTTTAAAATAAATTTTTATATATATATATATATAACTACTTTTCTTTGTTAACCACTTTTTTTAGCTGTATATATTAAGATCCTTGGGTACTAGTAGGACCCTATTATAATTGACAGATTGTTAGGGCTTTCTGGCAGTATCCCGCAATGCCATGACAACAGAGTACACAGTTTCCGCCATTGCGGCAATCAGGGGGTGGAGCACGCCAACTAATGAATGCCGAACATAGTTTACATGTTGCCGTGGTTCCCTAGCGGTGCACTGCGTTAACATGGCAACGGAGCATACAGATAGACGTCATTACGGCGATCGCGTGGTTGAGCACAACCACACATGCACGGTACACTGGGGGAGACGGGTACGTCAATTAACTTATCAGTACATGGGTATATTTTTCAGCAGTTTTGTATGTGTATGTATTGTATGTTTTGATCCTGAAGAAAGTACCAGGAGGGACTGAAACGTTGATCGTTTTTATTTTTGTTTACTTAATAAATATTAGAATTTTAAAGACCGGAGTGCAACCAATTTTATACTTGGAGAATATATATATATTTATTTCTGGTGATTATTGCCATCATGAATGCCCTGCAATGCATACGCAGATTTATAGTGAGGTTTAGATAGCTGGTGAGTTGCAAGCATGCTTTTCATGCCTTTGTGGGGAGCTCATAACCTGCTGACAGTTTCCACTGATGTCTAAAAACACATCCCCCTGTATACAACATAGCACATACCAGAGCGTGTGTTCAGGTCTACCGAACTATTTGGTGCAATGTCCTCATGTGTTAAACATACTGTTATTCTGGGCTTCACACATTCCTGCTGTCAACCAATGTCTAGGCATCTGTACAGTAGAACATTGACGGCCAATTACAGGTCAATGAAACGTTCCACCAAGTGTACGTTGTGACCTCATAATAATAACATTCCGCTGCACTTGACAGAAGTCTAGACCTTGAAAGGATCCTAATCCAAATGTAAAAAATAAACAAATTGGTTATTAAATATACTTAGCAAGGGAACATCCTGCCTGCTATGATTGTAACATTGATGGGCAAAAAAGAAAGTACCGGTTTGAGTTAAATTGTCTCTTGTTTTTGGATTTAGAATCATGTTTTTTTTTGTTTTTGTTTTTCTCTCTCTTTTCTCAAATGTGAAGATTTATTGTTAGTCGCAGTTTAAACATGTTGTTATGGTTATATAGGTACGGTTGATGAAGATTAATTCTATTCCTTCTCACAACTCCTAATGTGTAGGTTTGCTGCTACATGACTCCAAGCCCACTTAATCCTCAAATGAATCTGCATTTCCTGGGTAGCACATTAGCATTCTGGTGCAACCAGAAAGAAATAGCCATACATATTGTTTTTAAATTGGGTTAATATAAGGACTCTTGTACTTACAATGTGACATATTTAAGAAAACAAATTACAAAAAAATGTAACAAAAAAATGACAAATTTGCTTCAAATATATTTAAAGAAAAAAATATATATAGTTTAAATTAAATCACCTAATAAATTTCGAACATAATACAAGCTGGGACTGGTAGTATGGTTGTGCGTGACACGTATTAATATATATTGCATGCCTCGCTATACACACACCGACAAATCAGGCCATGTACATTCATTTAACCTCTGTAATTCCAACTCAATAATAATGCCTATGGATTAACAAGCACATATAGGTGTGCTATGTACTTTAAGGTATATCGTGTAGTTTACATATGTTTAAAGTAAAATAAATTAATGTTATTTACTACTTTTTATGTTATGTGTTAGTAATAATTTACGTTATAAAAATTCCTTTTAATTACCTTTTACTTATAAACGCATATTCTGTAAGTTCTGTCCGTAAAATGAAAATAGAACGACCACACTAGAATATGGGATGCAGATGCTAAAAGAAACCATTAGGGAAGGCTCACTTAATCTCTTGTAATAATTAGCCGATAAGGTCCTATACAGACAGATGTTCTCTCTGCTCTTTTATTTTATTGTTATGTTTATTTTTTTTTACCATTTGTCACACTTTATTCTTTTAGACAATAGTTTTACTTTTAGAATCTTTTGCTTCATTTCCCCCTCCTCATTTCCTCCTCCTCGCACGCAGGTCTCAAAGTAAACCATAGTCGCTGTGGTTTCCTCTGTTCAAATCATGCATTCTTGTTTGTTTATTCAGGATACTATGACGGAAGCTCGTATCCCGCCCCAGGCTTCTTTAATCCCATACCATGGAAACCAATACATGTACCACCGCCACCCAAAGAAGCAGCCAAGAATCTGTCTAAGAAGAAAAATAAAAGAGCGCTCTCCAGCCAGCCATATAGATCAAATTTGGGGCCACTGTACAAACCTAAGGACAATCTTCGTGTAGGCCAAGGGATGTCGAAAAGATGATCCAAATGAAATATAAATAATCTATTTATTCTTTTTGTTGTTGTTTTGACATCTAGATTTAGGGTTGGTATAGCAAAATCAGTTGATAAACCTACTTGAATTCTGCTTACTGTTAAAATGCATGACATGTCCGGGATGTGGTATGCTACAAGGACATCAGAACAACGCCCGTACCAATTTCTTTTTTATCATATTATTTATATTATTGACTTGACGCCTCTCTATTAGATCTATGCAAAACCATTGGAATTCTGTTTTTTTGTTTAAAAAATGCACAGCCACTCAAGTAGAATTCAAATATGTTTAATTATAAAGGGAGTTGAAAGCGTTGTTGCTATGACTACATTTAGACGAAATGTAAACCGTAGTAAGATGTGTTTCTATGTAGCAGTTTCTGTGTATTTGTTCTCATTACAAATTAGTGATAAATAGCTGCAAATTCTACAACAAAGCGTAAAAACAAAACAAAAAAAAAGTAATGATGTTATATGTTTACCATTGGTTGGAGATGAAGACATTACAATATAAAAAAAATTCTGTCTGTGTCCGTTACACTTTCTAGAATGCAATACCTGTGCTCACATTTAGGTTTCTGAGATCATTTAAATTTTATATTTGAACTTTTATGGATTGCATAGTACATGCATTTCCTACAGTTTCTTTTCTTGTGAAAGTAATACATATTGTGTGCGTTTTTTACTTAGGTTTTTTTATTTTTATAACAAATATCTGTTCAATAAAATGTGTGCAGAGACTACTGATCATTGTTTTAACTGGGAACATGTCACAAAGGATAAATCTGATTTCTTCAGACTGCAAAACATAGTACTTGGGATACGGTTAAATATGTGGGAGTTTCATCCCATTTAAACACCTTAAATTCAGATTGTATATAGTGCTGTCATTGCTGTCTAGTCATTAATGTTAAAGAGTTAAAATGCAATAACAATGCACTTTCAGAAGTACCCAGAAAGGTGCATATTTTGGGTAGTATAGTAGGAATTAAATTATCCATAATATGATATTTTTAAATATTTGTCTACTCTACCTTTTTATTAAATTTTTTTCTTTCTCTTAGTCTTAAAAGGTCAGTGTGTGCACCATAACCACAACATCCCACAGTTCAAATAACGTTCACTTTAAATAAACTAAGGATCACAGGTGACTGCGGCCCGCCTAGAGAGATATCAGCTATGCCTCACTGATGATGCCTAACAAGGCTGAAACGATCGTCTTGGGTTGCTGTATCTCTTGTCCAGAGAGAACTTTGTGGCATTTTGGATCTGGACTGCCCGTATGAGTGGGACTAGTCTGATATGCTTCAGATATGTTCTCTCTGTAATGGCACAAGATGAGCTAAAACCAGCTTGAGTTCTGAGCGGGGACCCACCGAAGCACAGGCTATTTCAGCTGCTGTCCGTTTTTAGAATACTCTTGCGACCCGTTTTTTGCTCTCGACTGTGGCCAACCTGTTTGCTTGGTGTATTACTATTGTGGAAGATTCACTTTTACTTGTAGTCGTGCCATTTATGTCCAGATCTAGAGGAATCCATTGGCAGAACGCGCAGCTGACAGATGGTGCGTCACTTTTTTTTCTTAATTTGTAGAAATTGCAGTCTGAGGAGATCCAACCTAACCGAATAGACCCCATCTCATTTTCGTGCCTCCCATTTAAACGCAGTAACTGGCCAATTGCAAAAATATTGTCGATTTCTTTTATTTAACCAAAAGTCAAACCTATCTGTCGATAAGGTCAATGTGACGGCTGCTAGAGCAGAACTTAAACTGGCCAAGAACATGGAGTCATAGGTTGCTGCAAGCTCTTTATTGTTCTGTTTCCTATGATCTCACAAGTGAACAATTAACATCCTGTTACATCACAATTGTGGTTCTTTTTAAAAATGGTGTAGTGCAAAGCAGTTTTAATATGCATATACCTTATGCAAGGCCATATTATACTATGTAAAGGTGCACACTAGTTATGACGGCCAATTAAAAGAGAACAATAGGATGGTCACATGGTACTCTGGTTGCATTCTTGAAACTTGGTAAGATGCACGGTTTGATCCAGAGAGGCAAGTTACATATAAGAATCAGAAAGAACTCACAATGAGTGACCAAGACAATCTGAACAAACATTGCTGAATAAGTTTTTTTATTACAGAGAATAATGAGACGAAATAGATAAACCCAAATTACAGTATCTCACAAAAGTGAGTACACCCCTTACATTTTTGTAAATATTTTATTATATCTTTTCATGTGACAACACTGAAGAAATTACACTTTGCTACTGTGTAATGTAGTAAATGTGCAGCCTGTATAACAGTGTAAATGTTCTGTCCCCTCAAAATAACTTGGCACACAGCCATTAATGTCGTTTAATGCCTTTGGCAACAAAAGTGAGTACACCCAAAATTGGGCCCAAAGTGTCAATACTTTGTATAGCCACCATTATTTTCCAACACTACCTTAACCCTCATGGGCATGGAGTTCACCAGAAGTTACCACTGGAGTCCTCTTCCACTCCTCCATGACGACATCACGGAGCTGATGGATGTTAAATACCTTGCGTTCCCACACCTTCCGTTTGAAGATGCCCCACAAACGCTCAATAAGGTTTAGGTCTGGAGACCTGATTGGCCAGTCATTAACCTTTACCGTCATCCTCTTTAGCAAGGCAGTGGTCGTCTTGGAGGTGTGTTTGGGGTCGTTATCGTGTTGGAATACCGCCCTGCGTCCCAGTCTCCAAAGGGAGGTGATCATGCTCTGCTTCAGTATGTCACAGTACATGTTGACATTCATGGTTCCCTCAATGAACTGTAGCTCCCCAGTGCCGACAGCACTCATGCAGGCCCATACCATGACACTCCCTCAACCATGCTTGACTGTAGGCAAGACACTCGTCTTTGTACTCCTCACCTGGTTGCCACCACACACTCTTGACACGATCGGAACCAAATAAGTTTATCTTGGTCTCATCGGACCACAGGACATGCTTCCAGTAATCCATGCCCTTAGTTTGCTTGTCTTCAGCAAACTGATTGCTGGCATTCTTGTGTATCATCTTTAGAAGAGGCTTCCTTCTGGGATGACAGCCATGCAGACCAATCTGATGCTATCTGTGGCGTATGACCTGAGCACTGACAGGCTGACCCCCCACCCCTTCAACCTCTGTAGCAATGCTGGCAGCACTCCTATGTCTATTTCCCAAAGACAACCTCTGGATATGATGCTGAGCATGTTCACTCAACTTCTTTGGTTGACCGTGGCAAGGCCTGTTCTGAGTGGAACCTGTCCTGTGAAACCGGTGTATTGTCTTGGCCCTCATGCTGCAGCTCTGTTTCAGGGTCTTGGCAATCTTCTTATAGCCTAGGCCATCTTCATGTATAGCAGCAATTTTTTTATTCAGATCCTCAGAGAGTTCTTTGCAATGAGGTGACATGTTGAACTTCCAGTGACCAGTATGAGAAAGTGTGAGAGCGATAACACCAAATTTAACACACTTGCTCCCAATTCACACCTGAGACCTTGTAACACTGAGTCACATAACACCAGGGAGGGAAAATGGCTAATTGGGCCCAATTTGGACATTTCCACTTAGGGGTTTACTCACTTTTGTTGCCAACGGTTTAGACATTAATGGCTGTGTGTTATTTCGAGGGGACAGCAAATTTACACTGTTATACCGGCTGTACACTTACTACTTTATATTGTAGCAGAGTGTAATTTCTTCAGTGTTATCACATGAAAAGATATAATAAAATATTTACAAAAATGTGAGGGATGTACTCACTTTTGTGAGTTACTGTAGGTGAAAACAGTTATGCCACTAGCTGTAAATGTTACATCTGTCCGAGAGAATCTGTAGCAACAGAAGAACATAGTGGAATATAGTATAAGGATATGAATCTACCAAGTTACAAATCATTTCAAGACTCTGCAATGAAAGTGTGGGTTTCCGTTGAACTGACAGCCCCATAATGCATTAAAATATATGTGGGTGGGGTCAGCATTACCCAAACTCGTCTTATTGTTTTAATTTATATTCCTTCTTTTTGCGTGCATTGTGATACATACAAGGATAGGATAACATTGTAGTGGAAATGGTTGCCGGAGTGAACAACATAGGTGTAGCATATAATGTCATAGGAGAACACTGCACTTTTTTAGGATAAGTAAATAAAATGAGAAGTCAGCAAGAATCAGAAATGCTCTAGGGCCACTGGATGCTAAGTACTTAGAAAAGCAGACATACAGATCCTCATAATTTGTAAAGGGAAATAGTTTGCCTATATCAGTTATATCAGCCTAGATCAGTTAGCCTTTGTCACAGAGTCCAGATTGGGTAGGATAGCATGATAGAGACCTGATCTCCACTAACAGAGGTATAGCCAACGCCACAAGTGTGCCTCAGTAGTAGGTCTGTCTCCAAGCCACATCGGAGGTCACCTCTCAATGCTGCATGCAGGTTGGTCACGGAAGGGCTGCTGATGTCGGAGTACACACTCCCCGATGGTAATGATCTAAGAGGGACCTGTGTGGCCTGTCGAAGGGGTCGTCCTCTCTGCTTAGCCCGGACACGGGCTCCGATGCGCCTTGGCTGTCGTGGTGCTTTCCAGTATTTCGGGCAGTAATGCTGACATACCTCCAGCCCGGTGTGAACCACTGCATCAGCCATGTTTTCTGGTTGTATAGGTGAGGTGTGGGAGGGAGGCCTGCTGTGTATGCGCCTCCAAAAAGCCCCACAGATCTAGTCAAAACGAGCCTCAAAGCATTTCCAGCTCTGAATCTCAGACCCCTCCAGGGCTTTGATAAGGTGTGGCACGATGACCATCTTGGGCGAGAGCAGTCCTTGGTTTGAAGTGAGACTCCCCGGTGACAGGTAGTCAGATTTGCCCAGTGAGGATCGGGATATCCCCCGCCGGTCCAAAGGGGGGGTTGCGGGGCATTATGATCAGATGTGCCATTCAGAGCGGGCCCCATGGCAGCCACCTCCCCCATCCACTGGGCAGCCTTCCGTGCTAGGCCTCATATTTAGACAGTGGGTTTTCGTGCCAGAAATTTATCCACCAGCTCCCCCTCAATTCAACAACACTTTACCGTCAAGTAAGACTGGACTGTAGTGACCAGAATTTAGCTAATCAGTGCAGTATCTGAAAAGGTCTACTCGTTCTCATAACTTCTTCATCTCACTGAGATGCCCTCTGCTTTTTTTTTTTGTTGTTAAATGGTCCTTTTAAGGATTGCAAAGCTTTATGTTAACTGATACAACTGTCCGCCCGCACCTCCCACGCCTCACCCTTCTGTCAGTCCCTACATTGGCTTCCTGTAAGATATAGGGCTCAATTTAAAATTCTGGTTCTTGCTTTCAAATCTCTACATAATGCTGCTCCCATCTATTTATCCTCCCTAATAAACAAGCATGTCCCGTCTAGGCCCTTACACACTGCTGAAGACTTACGTATATCTTCTGTCCGTACTCCCACCTCTGATGCTCGCCTTGAAGACTTCTCTAGGGCTGCACCGTTCCTGTGGAACTCACTTCCCTCTTCCGTTAGATGCTCACCCAGTCTACACTACTTCAAAAAAATCATTATAAACCCTAACATGTATTGTCTTGTTCTGATTTGGTCAGTCATACATATTCCTTACAAAAAGTGCATTTAAGGATGTCTGCTGCTTGTGGGATTTGGAGGGTGGAGGGATAAACAGTTACTTGATGGAATAATTGTTTAAAGTTATATTAAATATCATATAAATGATCTGTTTTTAGTGGGTAGGAGTTTGTTTCAGAAAGACAATGACTGCAATGTAGGATATTCAGAAAATTCAGCAGCTCACAATTGAGGGAATGGAATTCATTTTATAGGGATGTATGCAACTTTTGGCACTCCAAATGTTGCGGACTACATCTCACCTAATGCTTTGCCAGCATTATGGCTGTAAGAGCATTAATGGAGATGTAGTCCACAATATCTGGAGTGCCGAAAATTGCCTACCCCTGTAATCAGCCTCTGTGATCTGCCAAGTTCACCAGTTCTGAGTTTGGTTTGGGAAGCTATAGTTAGAGATAGTCAGCACGTTGGCATGTCATCCCAGTGAGAATGTGCATCATGACGACAGGGCAATCACAATTACCCATATGCTGAGCACTGTGGAAGCTTGCGTATATGCTAGTATTGCCCTGTACATAAGTGTGCGCACAGGGTGTGCCGGGTGTGCCTGGGCACACCCTAATCCCCGCGGTCCGCACTATGTGCCTCCCAAAGATCTCCCTCGCCGACCCACAGCAGCATGGAGGGAGGCAGGAGAGGACCCGGGGAGCTCTTGCCAGCAGTTCCACCGGGTTCCTCTCGCGAGGTCGGAGCGTTGCCGCGGCCCTTGCGGGGCTAGAGTTCACTTACCACCCGACCACCAGGGATGGCTGCAGCACGGTCCCCCCCTCCTGACAAAAGGTAAGAAGGGAGGGGGGATATTAACTAAATGCACCCCCGGCCCCACACAATAAACACAAACAGCACACACACTAACAGCACACACATACAGCACCCACACACACACACAGCACACACTAACAGCACCCTCACACAGCATCCTTACACACACACACACACAAACACAGCGCCTCACACAGCAGTGTATGTGTGTGTGTATATGT
>OW240923.1:115859907-116030358 GCA_933207985.1 Pelobates cultripes
GGTAATAGTTAGGGGTAGTGTAAGTGTTAGGGTAGTGAAGGGATAATAGTTAGGGGTAGTGTAAGTGTTAGGGTAGTGAAGGGATAATAGTTAGGGGTAGTGTAAGTGTTAGGGTAGTGTAGGGGTAATAGTTAGGATTAGTGTAAGTGTTAGGGTAGTGTAGGGGTAATAGGGGTAAGTGTTAGGGTAATATAGGGGTTATAGTTAGGGGTAGTGTAAGTGTTAGGGTAATAAAGGGGTCATAGTTAGGGGAAGTGTAAGTGTTATCGTAATATAGGGGTAATAGTTAGGGGTAGTGTAAGTGTTAGGGTAGTGTAGGGGTAATAGTTAGGATTAGTGTAAGTGTTAGGGTAGTGTAGGGGTAATAGGGGTAAGTGTTAGGGTAGTGTAGGGGTAATAGTTAGGGGTAGTGTAAGTGTAAGGGTAGTGCAGGGGTAATAGTTAGGGGTAGTGTAAGTGTTAGGGTAGTGAAGGGATAATAGTTAGGGGTAGTGTAAGTGTTAGGGTAGTGTAGGGGTAATAGTTAGGATTAGTGTAAGTGTTAGGGTAGTGTAGGGGTAATAGGGGTAAGTGTTAGGGTAATATAGGGGTTATAGTTAGGGGTAGTGTAAGTGTTAGGGTAATAAAGGGGTCATAGTTAGGGGTAGTGTAAGTGTTAGGGTAGTGTAGGGGTAGTGTAAGTGTTAGGGCAGTGTAGGGGTAATAGTTAGGGGTAGAGTAAGTGTTAGGGTAATATAGGGGTAATAGTTAGGATTAGTGTAAGTGTTAGGGTAGTGTAGGGGTAATAGGGGTAAGTGTTAGGGTAATATAGGGGTCATAGTTAGGGGTAGTGTAAGTGTTAGGGTAATATAGGGGTCATAGTTAGGGGTAGTGTAAGTGTTATCGTAATATAGGGGTAATAGTTAGGGGTAGTGTAAGTGTTAGGGTAGTGTAGGGGTAAGGAGAGATGTTTACTGTTAGGGCAGCTCTGGGAAATACATGCCCCAGTGGTATTTGAGCTTAGAGAGAGTCCTACGCCTGGGCTGCTGTGATGTTAGCTTCTGCCACTGATTTAATTTAGGAACAAGCTGAATTAATGGACCACTAACGTCATCCAGACCTCTTCATGTTAATAAAGTGATATTGGTGCAGTGGTCCTGTATGTTTATCCTTTCATTTTGCAGAAAGTATAATGTTCAACTTGAAGGGTTAAACGTGCCTCTAGTGACTGTCCTACCAACAGCTACTGGAGGTGCATCCACTGCACTGACCCAATAAAACTCAGTCACATGACACGGCAGCTCATAAAAAGGTATCGAAACCTGTGTTTTCCTATAAAAAGCATTGGCTAGTCGTGTGGTGCCTGCCATGCATGCGCATCAGCTGCTATTCGCTTGAACTGCCGATGTAAGAAGTGACACCTCCTCGATGTCGTCTTGGGAGGTGGAGGTGAGCAACACCAACGACCTCTCCGCTCTGGAAAAGGGTGAGTAAAACTTCTATTTTATTGGGTGGGAATCTATATATAGCTAGGTACGTGTATAACTCTCACTAACCTAGGGCAGACTAGTACATGTATTCACACTGCATATACGTTGGGGCGTTGTTGGTTTTCTAGTGAAGTGAAGATTAGTAAATGATTTACAGCGAGATTATACAGGAACAAACTGTGCACCGTGGGTTAATATATGATAGGCCTCGAGAGTATGACAGGTGTGAGTTGAGATAATCCAAAGTAAGAAAGGGGAATCTGATCCATTATAAAAGTGGCATTTTGTATTTCCGTCACATGTCAGCTTTATGTGCACACCCCGAGGGAGGGAAGGTTGTGTTTTATAGTGCTGTGTTTCAGGGTAAATTTAGGTAACACATGCTACTCCCTGCCCAGCTATTTAATAGTTACCACAATCCAAATTAAGGTCTAAATTGCAGATCAGCATTTATCTTCCAAAACCAGCGAAGGCTAACTTTGGCATGACAGGGTTATTCGCTGAATTAAGATGAATTGCTAAATTTAGCCTGGATTAGAGAAATTCTCCACATCAGTTCTGTTTCCAGTCTGGCTATTTTGGCCTTGCATCTGAAATCCACTTTGAATTCCCAGCAATTGTCTCTTTGTGACTAAGTTTCATCAAGTTTTCAGTGAGCATCATGAGAAATGTAGTCCTAAAGCCTTTGCAGTGGCAAGGTTAACCATGACCGCAATAAAACAATACAAACCTTTGGTCTGCAGTATCCGTTTCGCAAAGAAATAAGATAATAAACCTAATGAAAACTTTCACCTTTAGAATTACCTGCAAGTGTTGCTGGCATTATGTGAGCTATTGTTTGGAAGAAGTTAAAATAAAGAAGAACGTGTTTTTTGCATTGCTATATATTGGTGTTTCAGATCTGGACTGGCCATTGGCCAAACCGCTAAAATGCCTGGTGGGCCACAGTGCCCAGGGGCCGAGTCCAGCAGGAGTGATTAAAGAATCTCCATTGATGGCTTTCTCAGAGTTAGTACTCAGACAAAGAGGGAGCTCTGTGACTTGGGGAGCTTGTGGTCTCATTAATTTGTCCTGGAAATTTATCAGAGTGTTGCCGCAGGCCATGCCCTGATACTTTCCTGTGCGCAGGCTGCCGGGAGCTGCAGCGTGCCATACGCACCTTACCACCTCAGATCAGGATTGCCCGTCCCTGGCTCAAAGTAAATCAGAGGGAGGAGGGAATATGCCAGTTTTTTATTTAATGTTTTTTTTAATACTGTCAGGGACTTCAGCTCTATTCCCCCATCCCCACCAAGCACACATAACAGCCCCTATGCACGCACATATTATAACACCAACAGCCCCAACACACACTACATACCTAATCCAAGAAAACTGCTAACCAAAGAAGCAAAAAGAGATGTTAAAACTTAGCTTTTATTACACCAAGGTTAAAGATGTAGATATATAATGCAGGAAGTGCAGTTTATTAATATTAGCAAAACGGGAAAATTACCACAAAAGGAAGAAAGTATATCCACTCCAACGTATTAAAGTTTATAACAGATGGCGACTTGGCGACTTGGGTGATATTTCGATGTTGTTCTAGGAAGGCCCTGGCTTATGTTAAAGCAATTGCAACGATGTAACACCGATCACAGTTAATTTCCCAGTTACTCTTATTAAAAAGTAACAGAAGTAGGACAAACGAATCCATCCAATATTACCTGAGGCTCAGGATACAATAAAATGCTGAATATTCAAGCACCAGACTAATTAAATTATCGGTGGATAAGAATTTCTGCAGCCACCTTCAAATAGACGTAGTATATCTTAGAACGAGATAACTGACTTCTAATGATTAGTAGAGCCCCACTCCGATCAGAGCTCTATGTCTTCAAAAGCATCTAATATAGTTTCCAAATTTCTGTGCCTTAATTAAAGCATCTTGTCTAAAAGGTGCTGAACTTAATGCTGAACGCAGTGCCTATCGGGCTGAGTAAATGGACGGTAGAATGAATCTCTGCAGTCACCCCCAAATAGATGAATAATATACTAAAGTGGATTAACTAACTTACAATGCTAATTTAAGCCTCGCTCCAATCTTGAGCTCTGTGCCTTCGAAGGGCACCTACCATACAGATATTACAAGACTGTGACTACTATAGTTATCTAAGTATAAGAATAAAGTATCTATTAATGGAAATAACTGAAGTGAACTAAACAATCAACATATGTCTAACTATCTCATTTTATACGTCTATTATCAGCATGGTGGCAAGTAGTCACAGACCAAAGTGGTTCAGCCACCCCTGATAAGCCCATTTTGTCACTAAACGGCTCATCAGGGGGCAGTTATTCCACACGCACACACACTTCAACACCTACACATCCTCACACACACACTACAACTCATATCTATGGACACAATACTGCCCTGCCCAGACACACGCAACCCTACAAGTAGCATTCACACAGCACCAATGGTAGAGTGCCCCACACAGGCACCCCAAGCAGGCACCCCCCCACACACGTAACCATGGAAACAGCTTCAAAACAACTACAGCACCATATCCGCGGCCAACACTTTGCTTCTTCAATGAAATGGAGATTAGTTGTGAAAAACGTAATCTCCATTTCATTGTAAATGTAAATGTAATGTAAACATTGCAGTAACTACTAAACATTAAAGGGTTAATCATAAAGGGCTGCTGCACCCAGACCACTTAATTGACCTTTAGTGGTCTGTGGGCCTTTAGTGGTCCTTTATGCTTGTAGTTTTACAATTCATTACCTCTTATACCATCTATTTGTTATTTGTCTCAGTTGCTTATGCTGCCATATCTTATTTCTAACAGGCATGACTCAGTAGCTTGCTCATGCAAACTGTTGATTTTGTAATGATAACACTATAAAGCCAACCCTCCACACTGAAAGGACTTTCCCCGTTGAATCCCCTGCAAGCTGGAACACCAGACACAGGAGTAAATCTTCTTTCCCTTAAATAACAGGACAACACACAGTTTTGGAGTGTAAGCCAGAATAAGATTTTAATGGAGGCACACTGGCCTTTTATTCAAGTTTCCCAACAAGGGTGACACCCAGGTGGACCTTGTTGGGCACAGGGACACAAAGTGAATATACCAATAAAAACAGAGTCATACAGTGAGACACTCCCATACACAAACAATAGAATCCCTCCTCTGTGCTTGGGAGATGATTGAATCAGGAACTGTACTAATCTAACTCAATTATCTCCAAGCACAGAAAAACATACAACTTTATGAAACCCCAAAAAGTACCTTAAAAACACATAAAACCCCATAAAGGTTACATCCCCTGATAGCCGATCTGGGTGAACAACATATCCAAAAATAACCCAGATCGGTTCAGGGGTTCAGGAATTTCCTGGAAGTCATAATTTTGACCGACCGTGTACATGGTCCTATGCCCAAAACAGTTCCAGGGAAATCAGTGCTAACAGTCGATCAAGTTTGGTAGTCTTTTACAGGTTTCCCTGCAGGGCCCATAGTCTGTGGGCAGGGGGCAGGCAAGCAGGCTCCTCCTGGATCTTGTGGGAATCTCACTTGGAGAGGGGAGTTTGTCACATATCTCCCCCCTTCCGGGGAGACTATCCAGACCCCAGACTTCCAATTGGTCTGGGTCTGTGATAGTCTGGTGGCCTTTCCCAAAAGGCGTAGTTGTCCAGATGGCCTCCTGCCACAAGTGCCCATTTGTACATCCCATGTAATGCGGGGAAACAACCTGGATGCACTTCCCCCTGGTTGGACCAAGTACTCGCTGGGGATGGAGGGTGCAGTTTTCCTCATCTGTGCCTGGTGGGCAGAGGCCAGCGGCGCTCTGTCCCTTAGCCAGCAGTTCAGCTGGGTTGCTTGGTGGGTCTTCAGGCCCCAGAACAAAGCGGTAGGTTGGGCAGAGGCCAGCTGCGCTCTGCCCGGATGCCAGCTCTTCTGCTGGAAGGAGGTCAGTAGAGGCCGTAGTTCCCTCTCCTTCACCTGGACCATGGCTGGGGATGGGCAGCTGTGGATATGGGTACGCTGCTGGGGAGGAAGGACAGAACACTTCTCTCCCTGGGATGCACACTGCCGCTGAGGAACAATACCGGGGGTCTCTGTTCCCTGGACCTCACACTGCCGCTGGGGAGTGAGACTGACAGTCTCCACTCCCAATAACTTTGTCTGCCACTGGGGAGAGGGACCTACTGTCCCCACTCCTAACATCTCCATCTGGGGTTGGAGATCTGGGCCGGCTGCCCAGCATCCCTGTAGGTTCGGGGGAGAGACCTCGGTCCCATCTCCACTTGCCAACTTGGGGCCTTCCCAGGACGAGTCGATAAGGTCTTCTATCTCTGGGGCTGGTTGGGAAGTAGGTGGGACAGTACCCGGGTCTCCTGATGACAGGCTTAGTTGCTGGGGAGGAGGGATGAAACTCAACGCTCCCTGTGGTACACAGTCCATAAGCCCCATCATGTCAGAGACAGGCGGCGTTACCCGTTGGAATAGGCAAACATAATCCTGTTCTAGTTCCCACTCGGAAAGAAAAGATAGATCTGGCTGAATGGCAGTGATCTCCGTAAGGTCCCAGATGTCTGCCCGCTCAGCTCGGATGGACCAGAAGTGAGCAATGTCGGTCTCTCCGAACCGGAGACTATTTTTAATAGTATCCCACAACAAACCAGGGCCATCGTAGTCTCTCCCCCTCAATACACTTGTACTCGATCAGCCAAGGGTATAGTTGGTAAGCATGCCACCGCAGGGCCCGGTAGGAATCGTCCAGCCACACCTCAGTCTCAACTAGCGTCTCCAGTTTGCTTACCCATTCCTCAGAGGGCTGGTTTCCCAGGAACGGCATCCGCAGCTCTAGCTGTTCTGCTTGGCGCTGGTTGGTAGTCAGGATTTCCTCACTCTGGAAGGGTCGAATTTCATCGAGGTTCTCCTTCCAGAAATCTCTTCGAAGCACCACCCTCCACTCTGTCTCTTTATCCTCTGGGATAGGGTACTTCATACTGCTCAGCACATCCTGTGGTCGCTGCTGGAGTCTGGCGTCGAGGCTGGATACTGCCCGGCAGTACTTGCCTTCCATACTGCAGTAGTGCTGGTTTTCCCAAGGCCAGAAAGCCATCCCACCACTTGCCACCAATTGTAACAGAGCTCCCTGTAACCCTGGCTGGGTACCTCCGCCAAGGACCGCTTCCTAGCTGGAACAGGGGACAAACCACAGCACTTCTGCCCACAGTCGACGTGGCTTGACTGGGGCCCTGGAACCGCTCCTTCCTGGAGCCGTATGGGGAATAAGCTCTAGTCCTTACAAGGACTTTCCCCATTGAATTCCCTGCAAGCTGGAACAGCAGACACAGGAGTAAATCTTCTTTCCCTCCAATAACAGCACGACACACAGTTTTGGAGTGTACGCTGGAATATAATTTTAATGGAGGCACACTGGCCTTTTATGCAAGTTTCCCAACAAGGGTCACACACAGGTGGACCTTGTTGGGCACAGGGACACAAAGAGAATAAACTAATAAAAACAGAGTCATACAGTGAGACACTCCCATACACAAACAATAGAATCCTTCCTCTGTAATTGAATCAGGAACTGTACTAATCTAACCCAATTATCTCCAAGCACAGAAAAACATACAATTTTATGTAACCCCAAAAAGTATCTTAAAAACACATAAACCCCCTGATAGCCCAAATCTGGGTGAACAACATATCCAAAAATTATCTACCGAACCAGATACACTCACTGACTCTGTTCGACTATTTGAACGTTACTTTGACTGTTTGAAATAGACCGGCCGCACAGCCTAATTCTCTGGAACTATTTTGGGCATAAAACCATGCGTGCGGTCGATCAAAAAGATGTCCAGGAATTTCCTGAACCCCTGCTCTGATCTGGGTGATTTTTTAATATGTTGTTCACCCAGGGCTATCATGGGATGTAACATTTATGGGGATATGTTATGTTTTGGGGTACTTATGGAACTTTGTATAATATGTGTTTTTTCTGCCTGGAGATAATTTTCAGCGAGAAATCAAGGCCTTACCGTGGTTTCCAACCTGACTTGTTCAGGAACTGAACCAACTGCTGGTCAAAATCTGGGGTTTTACCCACCGGATCCGTTAGAATGGGTCGCAGGTTTTCAGCCCTAAGCTTGCTGCGACCTTCCTTAGACAAACGCTTACACACTCTAAGTGCGACATATTGAGCAATGTGCTCAGGAGGCTCCCACTCAGCTGAACGAGGGTGGCGTAGGTTATCCAGGTCAAACAAGGGATTATGTAAAGGCACAAATAATAATAGTTCATCAATTCCAATCAAAACACACTCAAATGCCAGCTAAAACATTTGAGGGAGCAGCAAAGAAAGAGGAAGAGTCTTGGAGTACCACACCTTTATAGACTGTACTGGATCCTGATTGGTTGCAGTGTTGCTATGCTATGTTATATTTTTACTGATTATTTTTTCTCATATTATCTTTTGCTGCTGAGGGAAAATAAAGAAAGAGACAGCATAATACTCGCCTCCGTGTCATTAATAAAATGAGTTACTGGTGGGCAGTAAGGAATTATTACCATCAGCAAAGATACAAAAGTGGGCGGTAGGTATTAAAAGGTTGACTACCCCTGCACTACACTACCCTGCCTGATTATTAACACTCCTGTTTTCTATTTTACCTCTCTGTATGTTCAACTTAAAAAGCTCAGGAAAAAAACAATGAATTAAGAAGTGGAATAATCATGTTATGGATCAATGAGTATTTGTAAATATCTGAAAATGAGCTCAGATAAAGTGACAAGCGAATACATCTGCAGATAAAACGTGGTTGTGAGTATTTAAAAAGAGCAGGAACTTGGCAGAACCACAATCACACAGTACATGATCTCATTACATGGTTAGGGTATGACCAATATATTATTAAAGATTGTTCTGTAGTAACTAATGTAGCATCTCTGGAAGACGTACAGTTGCTATGACACAATTTGGTCACAATTCCCTGGCTGTTCTAGAGTCAAGTGATTATCTCTGTGCAGTTCACAGGGCCCAGGGGTTACACAGGAGCCCCGGAACCATTATTTGCTCGGTCCTATTAACCATCCCTTTGTGAAGCATAAAAGTGGGCAAACAGGTAACCTGCCTAATGCCCTGTGGGTTATTATGCTTCTCTGATTTAAGGTATATTTCAAATGTACATCTGAAACTCATTTTTCAGTCTCACTTTAGTTATTAACTCTGTGTACAGTATATTTTCACAATGATCAGCTGTATATAACACCAGGTAGAGCGTACGTACACTAAACAGCTGTATAGAACACCAGTTAGAGCGTACGTACACTAAACAGCTGTATATAACACCAGGTAGAGCGTACGTACACTAAACAGCTGTATATAACACCAGGTAGAGTGTACATACACTAAACAGCTGTATATAACACCAGGTAGAGCGTACGTACTCTAAACAGCTATATGTAACGAAGGGACACCATGCAGAGAGCGCTGGGACTGGGTAGTTCTAGCCCGAGCGAGTCTAATGATGCACTTTTTGGGGACAATTCCCTGATGTCTCCAAAATCATGATACAAGCGAACAAAGTTGGGACAGCATGACAGGACCCTGAAATATGGACTGTCCCACCGCAATCAGGACAGTTGGGTGGCCTCCATGTGCCCTCCAGACTTGGTGTGGTGAATAACTTTTAAAACCCAGCTAGGATCATACATCTTGAAATTGGAATCCCTAACAATTGATCTAATAAATCTCTTCAACCTAAACAAATACCCCATCCTTTGATACATACCATTGTCCTTATCAGTGAAAGTGAGGTTAGATTTTTAGGCTGCTGAGCGGCTCATACAATATTAGTTCAGATTACCAATGTATTTTTGTCCCTAATCAATTCATGCCTGCCTTACTTTACTTAACTTAGAAAAGACTTAAGCCAGGGATGATCTCTGCTATATATGGAATGCAAATGTGGCCAAAACGCAAAATTCACAAACGGTTCTTAGAACCATGATTTGCTAAATTGGTCAGAGCGAGCTGTTTCGAAATGATTGCTTCATTCTGTAATCTTCTGCAGAGCGGGAGCACCGATTCCTTTTAAGAATCTCCAGGATAAACACATTTGTCTTAAGGGCCTGTCTAGTTTGTTATTTCAGGTGCTTTGGGTGTGTTATTTCTTATATAACATTGATATAGCTCCTTCGGGCTGCTTCTAAGACTAATGCTTCAGGATTATAATATTTACAGAGATTAGGAGACCTATCATCTATCTCTTATGATGCAAATCAGTGATGGTTTTTGCTGTCCTTTCTGTTACGCATTCCACAGAATGTATTTATCAAAGGACTTTGATAAAACTAGCTGTGCATAATCATATTAACGGCTGGCTTTTATAAGTGTAAGTATGGATAATCAAATTTTCCAGCTTTTTTTATTTTACGGAATCTTTTATTATATATAATGAGAGAGAAAAAAAAAATATATATATAAAAGCAGGATTGCATAATGGATAATTGTGAATCTCTGCAAAACACGGTGATGATCTTTGTTCCTAATGGATGACGTCATTGTCTGTGCAGTATAGGGTTTGATAACGTGATATGCCTGCTGAAATAACAGGCTAATCATGTTTATATATACAAATACAATACATAAACCTGAAGAAGATATGTATGCACATTTAAAAAAATTATTAATTACAGTTGTGCTCAAAAGTTTGCATACCCTGGCAGAAATTGTGAAATTATGGCATTGATTTTGAAAATATGACTGATCGTGCACAAAACAAAAAAGGTTAATTTCCCACACCTGTGGCTTTTTAAATTGCAATTAGTCTATGTGTATAAATAGTCAACGAGTTTGTTAGCTCTCAAGTGGATGTACTGAGCAGGCTAGATACTGAGCCATGGGGAGCAGAAAAGAACTGTCAAAAGACCTGCGTAACATGGTAATGGACCTTTATAAAGATGGAAAAGGATATAAAAAGATATCCAAAGCCTTAAAAATGCCAGTCTGTACTGTTCAATCACATGTTATCAGAAAATACTGGCAGACAATTTGCATTCTTCTGCACGAAGGCTGTGCATGGACGCTCTTGGACTTTCCAGCATGACAATGACCCTAAGCACAAGGCCAAGCTGACCCTCCAGTGGTTACAGCAGAAAAAGGTGAATGTTCTGGAGTGGCCATCACATTCTCCTGACCTTAATATCATTGAGCCACTCTGAGGAGATCTCAAACGTGTGGTTCATGCAAGACGACAAAACATAATGCATGACCTGGAGGCATTTTGCCAAGACGAATGGGCAGCTATACCACCTGCAAGACTTTTTTTCTGTTTTAATTGATCTTAATTTTTCATAAAAATATACATTATACAACACAATGACACAAACAATATACAGAAAAGAGAAAAAAAAGAGAGAATATATATGTGTTATTTAGTTCTGTATACCCAATTATGAACTAACATTCATTCAAACATTCTAACACACACAATGGGCCTCCTGTTGACTCTCTCCATCGAACAATGTATGAGTATGTTCCTTATACTCTGTATTCTTTTATATAGTACATTCCAAAGTGGGGTATGTAACGGAGCTCCCTGTACCCCGACTGGGTGCCTCTGCCAATGACTGCTTCCGTGGATTGAACAGGGGACAAACCTCAGCACTTCTGCCCCAAGTCACCGTGACTTGACTGGGGTCTTGAAACCGCTCCGACCTGGAGCCGAATAGGGTACTCGCTCTATCCACTCCCAGGCACTGGACACACAGTCCTGGGAGCTGTAGTTCTTACAAGGACTTTCCTCGTTGAATCCTCCACACTGGAACAAGCTGGAGTAGGGATTAGCCCTTTCCCCTCAAGTAACCAGATGACACATAGTTCTGTGAGTACAAGCTGGAATGCTTTAATCTGGCCAGATGGCCTGGTTTTATACATTTCAGAGTCACAGCAAACACGCCCAGGACACTCCCACACAAAACAGGGTAATCCCTCCCCTGTGCCTGAGAGATAATTGAGTCAGGAACTGTACAAAGTCAGTTATCTCCAGGCACAGAAAACACACAATTTATAAAACACCCCAAAATACACATAAAATACACGAAAACCCCACAAAACATCCCCTGATAGCCCCAATCTAGGTGACAAGATCCAAAAATCACCCAGGTCAGTCCAGGGTTTGAGATCTCCATAGAATTATTTGACCAACGGCGCACATGGTCCTATGCCCAAAACCGTTCCATGAAATCAGGGTTAGCAGTCGGTCAACTTTGGTAACATAAAAACAAAACAATTTCCGAACGTAGTCTATATTTGAACCATGGAGCTTGTTCCCCTCATCCAGACGAACGATTCAACCGAACAGTGTTCTTCTAGGATCTACCGAACTGAACGCAGGCGATGATGAAAGTCCAGCGGTGTTCGGGAGTTTCAGTGTCCGATTTTAGTTCGAGGAATTCGACAACCAAACACTACTGCCTGCGTTCATATGAACAAGATGGCCGCCACCTCATGGTCGTTCATACGAATTGCGGCCACCCAGACATCAATTACAACACTGAGGTGAGAACCGTTCCAAGGTGTTGATAGGGGTTAACAAACTCTCTGGTGGTCCCTGGTTCGTGCGGTTGTTCGGTTCCCGAACGGTATTAAAACCAAGCCAGTTAAACAGTCTTTTACAGGTTCCCCTGCAGGGCCCATAGTCTGTGGGCAGGAGGCTGGCAAGCAGGCTCCTCCAAGAGCTTGTGGCAAACATGTGGGAAGGTTAGTTTGTCACAGGGTAATATGAGAACACCACCACCAATTATGGGACATAGAACCACCTACACGAATTAGGGTCTCAGACAACTATTATGAAACACTGTCATTGATGCTAAAGGGAGCGATACACAGTATTAAGAACTAAGGGTATGCAGACTTTTGGACAGGGGTCATTTTATTATTTTCTTTGTTGCCATGTTTTGTTTTATAATTGTGCCATTCTGTTTTAACCTACCGTTGAATGTGAATCACATAGGAAATAAAATAAATGTGTTTTGCCTGCTCACTCATGTTCTTTAAAAATGGTACATATATTACCAATTCTCAAAGATTATGCAAACGTTTGAGCACAATTGTATATTAATGATATATTTTGTTAAATTACTCTGGAAGGAATTCTAAGGATCTTTTAGCGGGTTTTAAAATGCATTTATAGCATTGTTTGTGTTACTGAACCAAGGGTTTATGGATTGTGTCCGTGGGATTTTGTGCCCTCACTGATGTGAGAAGAGAAGGTCTGGTGCAACTGACATCCCAAAGTGATTCAGTGGGGCTGTCGCCTCTGCATCAAACTTGTCAAACCATCAGGGTTATTCACTAAAGGGGAAAATTCAAGGTTAATTTCAAATCTAAGGCCAAAGTCATATTTAAAGGACAGCTAGCAGCATTTTTTTCAATTCTTTCATTTTCACCTAATATTTGAAATTCACTTTGAATTCTCACTTTAGGGAATAATCCTGCATGTCTTTATGGACTTTGCGGACAGAGACACAGTCATGAACGAACAGGAAAATAGTAAGCAGCCAATTGTCTGACTAAATTATTATTTTTTCCTAAAGAATGAAATAACCCTTTACCGAATTTAATGGGCTTAGCCTAAACCCGGAAAGACAGCCCCAGACCATTATGCTTCCTCCACCAAACCTTGGAGTGGGCACCCTGCATTTTGGTAGGTAGTGTTCTAGCATCTGCTGCACTCAGATTCTCCTTTAGGAGTGCCTGCCTAGTGAAACGGCTCATCGCTCCAGAGATCACATTTCTAAAGCTTTGTAGACCCTTTGTTGTACACTTTATACTGGCTGACACATTACTTACATTGCTTGCAGAGGCAGTTTGGAACGATCTTGTGAGCAATGCTACAAATGACAGGGGATTTTTAGGAGTTATGTGCTTCAACACTCATCACCCTCAATATGAGCATGCATGGTGTTCTACAGGCAGGGCTGGATTTACCCTCCTTGCCAGGCCCGGACTGGCCATCGGGCATACCGGGCAAATGCCCGGTGGGCCGCGATGGCCGTGGGCCCGAGGCCGGCAGGGGAGATTACAGGATCTCCCCGGCCGGCCCCTGCAGGGCCAGCGCTACCCGAGCGCCGGCCCTGCTGTGTGCCTCCGTGGGCCGGTGGGGAGATCAAAGATCTCCCTCACCGGCCCACAGGCACTGTTACATGCGGCCGCCGGCTGGGTGGGTGAGGGAGGGAGGGAGGGAGGAGAGAGGACCCGGCGGAGCTCTAACTAGCAGCTCCGCCCGGTCCTCTCGCGGGATTCTGAGCGTTGCCGCGGTAACCACGGCAACGCTCAGATCTCGCGAGAGTGAACTCTAACCCGCAGGTTAGAGTTCACTCTCACCACTGGACCACCAGGGATGGATGGCAGAACGGCTCCCCACCCCCCAGGCAGAACGGCACGGCTCCCTCCCAGGATAAAGGTAAGAAGGGAGGGGGAATAATTTTTTTTTTATTATTAAATTTTTTTACATTTAAATAAAAAATACATTCCTCCACACACAGTACCCCACAGCACCCCCCAGACACAGCACCTCCCAGACACAGCACCCCCAGACACAGCACCCCCCAAAGACACAGCCCCCAGACACAGCCCCCAGACACAGCCCCCCAGACACAGTCCCCCAGACACAGCCCCCAGACACACACAGCACCCCCCCAGACACAGCACCCCCAGGGCAGCCCCAGACACACTGCACCCCCAGACACACACTGCGCACCCAGACACACACAGCGCCCCCCCAGACACACACAGCGCCCCCCAGACACACATACAGCACACACACATACACACATATATAAATATATATATATATATATATATATAACCCTCAGTGAGTTAACAGACAAAGAAAATTAGAAACCTAGAATGTGACAGCAGATAAAAACACCCTCACACACAGCACCCCTCTTACATACACACACTGCGCCCCTCACACATACAATAAGTCCAAATATATATATACATGCACCCCTCACACTGCACCACTACACACATTACGCTCCAGATACACACTAGATCCCTTACTCTATATGCACTCTTTATCCTCTATACACACACACACACTGGGTCCTTTACACAGTAGATCTCCTACACATACACTACATTCCTTGTCAGCAAACACATACAACATTCTCTAAACACACCCTCTCTGCAACCCCTACACACACTATGTCACCTATACACACACACTTCAGCCTGTATGCACACACTCGCTGCATCCCCTATAAAACTATGCCCCCTATACACACACTCTCTACAGCCCCTAGCCACACACATTACACCACAAACACAAATTAAATTGACCTATTTACACAATACCACACCACACTCTACACACACGCAATCCCACAAGCAGGCTCCAAACATATGCACCATGCACTTTCCTGGCCCTTTTGTCCTCTGGTATTCCACTTGTGGAGACACCAGAGACAATTTAAAAGCAAACACAGCACAAGCATGTTATTAATTTGCTTGCGCTGCGCAGAACAAATTCAGGGCCTTTTTCTAATGCCAGAGCTCTTCAGCAGGGCTCTGGGCATTGAACCAACATGCTCACTTTGAGAGGGGGCGTGTTGTCATTAGTGATGACAAAACACACACTCTCTGGCCCCGCCCCCTTCTTAGGGGGCCGCTCTGATTGAAAAATGCCCGGGCCTAATTTTTTTCCCAGTCCGGCCCTGCTCCTTGCTGCCACAAGGCCAGTTTCCACAATGCACCTCCCAATATGTACATATATGCAGAAAGTTATACTGCTAGTTTGGGGTATGATTGAATGGTGAATGTGACTAGGTGGGTGGTTGGATGGTAAGTGGGGCAGGGCTGGAATAGGGTGTGTGTATGTGTGTTGAGGCTGGTGGTGTATGTTTGTGGGAATGTTGCTTTTTTGGGAGGTGGGGGTTACGTGTATGGGTGCTGTTTCTTATGTTACATTTGGGTCTTTAGTGCATATTCTGAAGATTCTCCCAAAAGCTTGTCATTACAAAATCCTGTTAGTCCAATAAAAATGGTTTTACAAGATACAAAGTTAATCTATTATTTTATACATATATGTGTTTATTATATGTCTAGTTGGGGGTATGATAGAATAGTGAATGTGACTAGGTTGATGGTTGCATGATAAGTAGGACAAGGCTGGGAGAGGGTGTGTGTGTGTATGTGTGTGGGGGCTGCTGCTTATGTTGCATTTGGGGCTGTAGTGGGGGTTTATGGGCTTTAGTTAGGGCTTGTGGCTGTAGTAGGGGGACAGGGGCTTCATTGGAGTGGTGGGGGCAGGGAGGGTGGTAGTGCCTATACTGGAGGGATAGAGACTGTAGTTGGGGTGTGGAGGTAGTAGTGGGTGATATTGTCTGTAGTAGGGGATAGGGGCTTTAGTGGGTGGTAGAGACTATTATGGGGTGGATAGTGCTATAATTAGGGATATGGTCTGTAGTGGAGCAGTGGGTATAGGGCTATAGTATCTATAGTGGTAACTGTAGTGAAGGAGAGATAGTAGTGAAGGAGAGATAGTGGAGATAGTGGAGATATAGGGGCTGTAGAGGGGGCAGTAGCTATAGTGGGGCTAGGGGCTATAGTGGTAGATGTAGTGGGGGATAGTGGATATAGTAAGGGGTAGGGGTTTTTAGTGGGAGATAGGGGCTATGGTAGAGGACATGAGTTGTAGTGTTGAAATGGGGGCTGTAGTAGGGTATAGGTGCTATAAGAAAAATAAAACATTGTTATTTTAAAAAACAGACTCTGAGCTTTTCAAGACTACCCACTGTACTGCTCACGTTTGTCTAAGGAAATTTCATTGCCATACTAGATTTTAGAAACTTGTTACTGATGGGTAAAGCTGAAACACCTGAACTCAATACCTAACTGGGGATGTTCACTAGAATTGTGCATAAATCCTTTTCACCTGTGATGAATCAAATTCCTGTTAATCTACGCTCAAACTAAGCAATCCATCCTGGATTTAACTGTGAAACCTCCATAGGTAAATCCCAGATCAGAGATATATATTATTATTATTATTGATCCGCTCAACAGTACTTACTCATTTTAAGAACTGGACTGATCCTGCTGCAAGCTGAATTTATAAGACTCTACAGGTAAATCCCGGAACGATTGAATTATCTGGGCGCAGATTAACAGGCATTTGATTTATGTGCCGCAGGTGAAACGAATTTGTGCACAAGTCTAGTGTCTAAATACCTTCGGCCATATAGTGTGTGTAAGGGGACACGTTCAGCTTTCAGTAGGATCAACCAGCCCCAAACTCTTAAAATGAGTAATTACTACTGAATTGATGAATGATAACATTTTACGCTGATCCTTAATCTACACATCCCTTTAATATACGTATGCTTTCTTATTTAGAATAGAGATCGGAGATGGATAAGTGAAATTAGATTTTTTACCTAGAACGTAATGAGCAGTCCCAGGTTAAAGTGAAGTAGAATTGTCATTTTTTCCCCCCCAATTTGGGGAAATTACAGTCCTGAATCTGTTATTTATTTACATGCTAATGTCTATTAGTTACATAGTTACTACATTACATTGTTAAACGCAGATTGGTCAAGCCATTCTGGGTGGGCATAACCCAGAATCCTTTGCAGTAGTATCATCACTGCAAATTGGAGATGTCTCTGGGAAAAGGAAGTCTTATGGCTTGATCTGTGTTTAACAATGTACTGACTATACACTGACTTCAGATGAAAGGGGTTTTTAATCAAAATTTTCCCCACCATAACTTTCTTGTTTTCTGTTACATAATTACATAGGTTTAAAAGAGACATGTGTCAATCAAGTTCTGCCTTTCTCGCATCTGTTTTTTGCTGTTGCCCCAAAAGAAGGCAAAAAACCCCAGTTTGAAGCACTTTTGCAACAAACTAGGAAAGAACATCGTTCTTGACCCCAGAATGGCAGTCAGATTTATCCTTGGATCAAGGAGCTATTACCCTACAGTGTGATTAGCCACTGACAGTGTGGAAGAAATCATACTCCCATAATTCTATTACTTTTCAATAATATTATGATAATTTTCAGATTGGTAAAAAAATGGGCCCTATAACTTATGCCAATCACCATTCTGCTAATAAGGAGTTATCAATGGAATCAGACATCTAAGTGAATTAAACACTTAAAAAGGCTTGAAAACACATTTCAACCAGTCAACTAAAACCCCAAATATTGTTTGTATATTAGCAGAATTCAGAAATAATATTCACCCAATATATTTTCTTTAAAGTTGAAATAAACACTCTTTAACATATACTATCAGAAGGGGAGGAGACTGACAGACATGCTGGACAGTCACAAAGCAAATGGGCTCCTCGGAAATGTTCTAAAATTTACTGGAAATATTACTTATTTTTAATCACTATACATACCTACCTACAAAGAATCAGTTTATACTTTTTTTGTCATTTGGTGCAGGCTCGTCGGTCTGATTTCCTCAAGGTGTTCAACTGTTGGAGCCTTCTGCGGGTCTGGGTGAGTGAAACGGCTGATCACTAAATAGCTAAATATGACTGGCTGTTTGAGAGATTCTTGGATTGGATGGATCAACGAGCAACATCGCACCTACCTTCATCTTACCTGCTGGTTGGAGATCATTGAGAATTTTGAGGCAGAAGCACCAATGACCTTTGTTGCCACTATTCTCCAGGAAACATTCCTTGGATATTACTTACTCTGGGACAGTGGAGTTTTGATGACCACTTCCATAAAAGCCTGGTATGGCTCTATTGCAGCTGCGTGGCAATTACGCACTCCAACTTTACCCAACACAGGCATAGGTTGATTGACCATTCAAGCTGGATAACTGCCCCTTAGAGAGGCCTCCTTTCAAGACTGCAGTGTGCATCAGAATTTAGTTTTCATCAGTGGCCTTTGAGTGGTTTACTCATTGGCGTTAAGCTAGTTTTGTTTATTTTAATTACCGCCAATTAAGATTATTCTCAGTGCATAGATTATATTATATTGTACATACATTATATTATCGGTTTAATTTATTTTGCTTCCCTTGTGTCACGACACTGCTTAGTTGATTTGCCCTCGTGCAGTACTCACACTCACCACTGTTTCTGTTTGGCACTGTTCCTGATTTCTTTTCATTAAGCACTTCACCTGGTCCTTGATTAGCACCTATTTAGTTTGGTTTCTCCCCTCACTCCTTGCCAGATCATTACCTTTTGTTTCCTGTTTCCCTGGTCTCCTGTGTTCCTGGCTCCTGAATACTGTGACTTGGTCCTTTATCCTGCGTTACTGTGTTCTCCTGGTCCTTCGTTGCTGTGTCCTCCGATCCAGTGCTCTGGTTCCGTGGTCTCTGATTTACTTCCAGCGATCCTGTACCTGCAGCCTTGCTGGTTTATTCGTTCTTGTTGTCACTACATTAGTCTTGTGACTCTGGATCTGTGTCCTACCTGATACCTGTGGTAGCTGCACAATCCTACCCTAATACCAAAGGACTGTTACAGTATTTGTTGCCTGCACGATTCGTGCTTATTTTGATTTACAGTGTATATATATATTGTGGCCTTGTCTGTGTATGTATATATTTTGTTTTACTTTCTGCTTTGGTTCCCTGTAAATATATATTTCATGATTTAACATATTTAATTTGTGTCTTGGCAGTTATTTCTTTGCTACAGTGGTTCCCACATTTAAAGGGACAGTGCTTCTCCAGGGCAGCACCCCTTCATGTCATTACAGAATGATCTGGCCATTTGGAACCAGCAAAGAATAATGTCCAGGATCGCAATGGATAAAATTGTTGGTATTAACGCTGATTCACAGCAAGAGTATGCTCTCGACTTGTTGTGATCAGTTAAAACAAATCCAGCGGCAGATAGAAAAGGCCTCTACCTTATGGTTGTCTACTATAAATGTTTCTTTCCAGGTTCAGAAATCTGTATTATGTGGACTTATCACTGAACTGCAAAGTAATCACAAACAAATATGTGACCCTTTGTTTTCTCAGTTACCCAATTGCAAAAAATGGTTGAGAAAACACCCTGTGATAAATAGGGTGAATGAACTTCTTTGTGTGTCTCTTAAAGAAACCTCACGTAACAAATCTTTATCGTTTATGCAGAAACAGTTAAGAGTAATGTAGAATAATTACACTGCCTTGTTGCCTGAAATGCATTTTCTTATTGATCTGAAACAGGAAAGGATGAGTGTATTTATGCCTGATAATGATGTTTATATACCCTTTTCTGATTTACACAGCATCCTTAATCCTCCTGACTCTGACTTGGACATATGGCTTGTTGATCCTCCCGACTGCAAAACTGAAGTTCCTCGTGAATTTAAAGCTGAATACTTTCCAGCCCAAACTGAAGACGAAGATGTTGAGGGGTTATATAGCACTGGTGATCCCCTCATGGACCTGGTCTTTGATGAACTGGGTGCTCGTTGCATAGCAGCTTTGGAGGACGAGCAGTCTGAATGTGAAGGTCGTACCAGTACGCAGTTTCCTAATGTTGTCTCGGTACCAGAGACCCATAATACCCTTATACCACCGTCTCTTTTGTGCAAGATCCACTCGCCTATTCCCAGACTGAGAATCCTGACTACCAAGATGAACGCTCTCGACACCGTTCAGGAGGGTACAAGTCTGGTCAGAGAGTGTCTCAAGCAAAATCTGCCCAGCCACGAAGCAGAAACAGACTCACTGGAGACCACAACCAGAGTTACTAATTCCTCCCTCACAGTGCCAATTGAGGAGACCACCAGTAACCTTAACCAGGAGACTGGATTTGATCTGGGAGTCTGTCCCACAAAAGACAATGCATTTGATACTGTAAGTGTCTACACAAATACCGACTCTATAGAATCAGAGGTTCCTATTTCTTCATCTCTTCCCAAGTCATCCTACGAATTTGACTCAGATCAAATTGACATGGTTGAGTCATCTAACACTGGAGACTCGAAACTGGAAGAGTCACCAATAAAATTTGCTCCGGGCGATGCAAGTTACGATAAGGCGGGACCAATGAAGTTGGAAACCAATCTCGTTGAAGGTGTTCCTCATGTCAAAAGGCCACCACGTAGGAAACGTGCTAAACGACCTACTTCTTTCAAAACTGTAACAGGACTTCACCAGCACCAAAGCCCTGTGGACTAAAACAGTGAAAATGTTGAAATTATTGCAAGGGAATACCATTACTGGGGAATACAGCCGTTCGTATGATTTCAGACGAATTCTTTGTGTTAAGTATGGATGGCCGGCATTTCGGCACTTTACACGTGGCCGCGGCCATTTTACGTGCGAACAGCGGTGGTTGCCCGTCGACGCGTGGAACTAAAATCGGATACGCAAACAGGCGAACACCGCTGAGACCTCCATACAACCAGAACTTCGCACGGAAACTACCGAATCACGGGCCATTCGGTAGTTTCACTTAATCAGCTATGGGGAATCCAGCGAACTCGGAGATAGTTGTGGATGGCAAGAATTTCGTCTTTTGTAACCGGCGAACAGAGACCGACTGCAGGGCCAAAACTTGTGGAACTATTTTCGGCTAGAAAATCCGTGCAGTCGGTCAAAACTTCAAACCTCCATAACTCCCGAACCCCATAACCGAATGGGCTGAAACTTCGACAGATTGTTCCCCTAACCAAGACCTTTCAAGCGGTACTGGACTTAAAGGTGTACCCCCTGTTTTTGGGGTACATCCAGAACTAGGGTGAAAAATGGTACGTTATAATTATGTTATGTGTTTATCTGAGGGGAGGAGACGTGGGGGTGTTACCCTGTGTGTAATTGGTTATTTTCATCCTCCCCCTGGGAGTGTCCTGTGTGTACTTGTTCCTAATAAAAAGCAGGCTGGTTCTCCCAGACCTCAGATCTTCTTGACCCTTCAAAACGTAGCCTTGTCTCGTTCTTGGAAGGGGATTATTTGGGAATGTTATTCTGCTCCTGTTACAGCTGAACCTGACTTTTACTCTGGATATCGTAGATGGGATTATACCAGCTTACTTCTCCACAGCAGCTTGCAGGGAAAAAGGACGTCTCCAACGGCCGATACCCTCTCTCTACCAGGGTAGCCGTTACATTGGTGGCAGCGGTGGGATGGTCCTTTTATCCAACAAACAAGCACTGAATGGAGTCACAGTATGCGAAGCTGAAAAGACCCACACTAAAGGATCTTTTGGAGAATCGTGGTAGGAGTGCCAGCAATAGACCACGGAGGGAGCTGATAGCTGACCTGCTGGAGCTGGACGAGATGGACAGGTCCATGGAGGTAACTGAACCCATGGCACCCATCAGTGAGGACGATGTGATTACTGCCATTGTGCAGCGGAGATTAGCTTTGTATCCAGTCACGTCTACAGAACTAATAACCCAACTGTTCCGGGAAGCAAGGGAAGAAATACAAACCAAGAGGGAACAAGAAACGGAACTGGTAAGAGCCCGACAGCTCACTACCCAGACAGTTCCCACCCCGCTACCCACTACTACGGTAAAGAAAATCCCCTTTACTGCATTTAAAGCCTTTGTAGAAAATGACGAGGAAATTGATGGGTATTTGGCTGACTTTGAAAGGCAGTGCTCACTACATCACATACCGCCAGAGCAATGGGTCACTATCCTGGCGGGTAAACTGTCAGGGAAAGCTAATGAGGCTTTCCGAGCACTCACTACAGAGGAAATCACGCAGTACCAAAAAGTAAAAGAGGCACTGCTCACCAGGTATGCGGTAACCCCAGAAGCATACCGTCGCCGCTTCCGGGAGTCCAAAAAGAAAGTTGTGGACTCCCACATGGAATGGGCAAACCGACTACAGAGAATAGCATCTCACTGGGTCCAAGGGTGCAAAGCCCATACGGGTGAGGAGGTGTTACAGTTGTTCTTAATGGAACATTTCTTCCAAGATTTGGCTGCGGACATACAAGACTGGGTACGAGATCGGCGCCCCGCCAATTTAAAGGAGGCGGCTCGGCTGGCCGACGAATATGCCGAGACAAGGAAAGTAAGCCAGGGTACTACACGACAAGCTCATAAAATAGAGCCACGTGCCCCAGCCGCTGTCTCACGCCCAGAATTTCGAGCTCCAGTCCCACCAGGACCACCCCGGCCTCAGGGGCCTACTAACTACCCCCGGGATTTGTCAAAGGTGACGTGCCATCACTGCAGCAACCTCGGACATATTGCCCGGTATTGTCCCCTAAGATCCAGTAACAACAACTGGAGGCGTACAACTCCCAGCACAGAGGCCCCTGCAGCACGACCCGCTGCGGCTCACTGTCTGGAAGCCGAAATGGGCCCTGAAGAATGTCTGGGGATTTTGTATGAAGCAGACCCCATACAAGCTGCTTCCCCAGACAATCGACAACATCACCGACAGGAGGTTAAGGTGAATGGACAAGCAGCACAAGGCCTAAGAGACACCGGGGCTACCATCACTTTGATCCAACAGCACCTAGTGAAGCCGGAGGATGTGTCTACCCGCACTGTTGCTGTTCGGGTCGCCGGGGGCGCTGTTTTTCGCTTGCCCACTGCCCGAGTACACTTAGATTGGGGAGTCGGATCAGGAAAGACCACCGTCGGCATTATGGACAACTTGCCTGCCGAGGTCGTATTGGGAAATGACATTGGACCTTTAACTTCAGCATATTTGCCCACACCTGCTGCCGCCTGTCCCGTAACCACCCGTTCACAGTCCCGTGTCGCAGATGATCCTAATACAGGCCGGGAGACCCAGGTAAGCCAAGCACCCACATGTCACCCCACTACGATAAGCAGGCCCATAGCTTGGGACACCCCAGAGGAGTTTGGGAGAGAAACTAGAGAGGACCCCACCCTCCAAAAGTATCGGGAATTAGCTGACAGTGGGGGGGACGGACGGGAACGTTTTCTATGGGATGGGGACAGGTTATACAGACTGGCTGAAGGCAGAAAGAGAGGCGGTGCCCCTTCGCAGAAGCGCCAACTGGTGGTACCCAGAAAGTACCGGTTGGAACTTCTCCGAATTGGCCACGACATTCCGTTGGCAGGGCATCTAGGGGGTAACCGCACCACCTTCAGGATCACCCAGACCTTCTTTTGGCCGGGGATCTCGAAGGATGTGCGACGTTACTGCAGTACTTGTGACGTATGCCAACGGGTAGGGAAGAGAGGGGATCACCCTAAAGCTCGACTGTTACCTATGCCTGTGATCGAGGAACCATTTAGCAGGGTAGCAGTCGACCTAGTGGGACCCCTACCTAACCCCAGTCCCTCTGGTAAGAAATACATCCTTACCGTGGTGGACTATGCTACTCGCTACCCAGAAGCCGTCGCTCTGACGAATATCCAGGCTGACACTGTCGCCAGTGCTTTAGTCGGGATATTCACCCGAGTGGGATTCCCCCAGGAAATCCTGTCCGACAGAGGGACCCAGTTTACCGCAGACTTAACCCAACAGCTGTGGAAGGTCTGTGGTATTAAGTCCCTGCTTAGTTCCCCGTACCACCCACAGACTAACGGTCTCTGTGAACGCTTTAACGGTACCCTAAAGCAATTGCTGAGGACCTTTACAGCGGAATACAGAGACTGGGAACGATTCTTGCCGCACCTCCTGTTCGCTTATCGGGAGGTGCCGCAGGAATCCACAGGGTTCTCTCCCTTTGAACTGCTCTATGGCCGGAGAGTACGAGGACCTCTCGACCTCATCCGGGAGCACTGGGAGGGGGAGACAGAACACGACGGTGTACCCATCGTGCCATACGTATTAGAAATGCGGGACCGTATGGAGCAGTTAGCCCGGATGGCACGGGACCACCTCCATGCGGCCCAAGGGCACCAGAAACGTTGGTACGATCAGGGCGCCCGCCAGAGAACGTTCCAAGTAGGCCAGAAGGTGCTGGTACTTAGACCTGTCAAAGGGAATAAGCTCCAGACCTCCTGGCAGGGCCCTTACAAAGTGGTAGCACAAGTCTGTGACACCACCTACGTAATCGCCAGCAACAAAGATGAAAGGATCCGGAAGTCCTTTCATGTAAATCTATTAAAGGAATATCAGGAAAGACCCGAGGATATAGCCGCCATATGCATACCCGCCACCGAAGACCCTGACAGCTTACCCATACCCGACCTATTAGCTAACCCAGAACCTAAAACCCTACTCAATACCGTACAGCTAGGGGAGCGGTTAACTCCCGCCGAAAAGGGACAGATCCGACAGCTGCTGACTGAGAAAGGGTTGACGTTTTCCCAAGAGCCCGGGTACACTCCCTTAGCAACCCACTATGTAGAGACCCCAGGACAAACCCCTCTCCGACAAACTCCCTATAGGATCCCTGAGGCAGTAAAAGAGGAGATGAGGAAGGAGATCCAAGAAATGTTAAGACTAGGGGTGATAGAGCCCTCAGACATCCCGTGGCCTCCCCGGTGGTTCTAGTTCCCAAGAAGGACGGAACCACTCGGTTCTGTGTCGATTATCGACGTCTCAATGACAGAACCGTGACAGACGCCTACCCCATGCCCCGAGTAGACGAGCTATTAGATCGCATTGCCAGGGGACGCTATCTGACCACCATCGATTTGTGCAAAGGATATTGGCAGATCCCCCTGGACAAGGAGGCTATCCCTAAGTCGGCCTTTGTCACCCCATTTGGCTTGTACCAGTTCAAAGTCATGCCATTTGGGATGAAAAACGCCCCGGCTACATTCCAGCGCTTAGTGGACCGCCTCCTTGATGGCTTCCAGGATTTCGCTTGCGCGTACCTGGATGACATTGCGATCTATAGCGAAACCTGGGGGGAGCATTTAAAGCATGTCGAAGCCGTACTGGATCAGATTCGAGCCGCAGGCTTGACTCTGAAACCAGAGAAGTGTAACTTCGGCATGGCCGAAGTCCAGTACCTGGGACACCGGGTGGGATGTGGGAAGCAGCGCCCAGAACCTGCTAAAGTTGAAGCGGTAGCTAACTGGCCCACACCCCACACCAAAACCCAGGTCTTAGCATTTTTGGGGACGGCAGGATATTATAGGAGGTTTGTCCCAGACTATAGCGCCATCGCAAAACCCTTGACAGACCTAACCAAAAAGAACTTGCCTAGGATAGTCCTGTGGTCTCCCGCCTGTGAAACCGCCTTTCAAGCCCTAAAGAATGCTCTAATTCATGCACCTGTCCTGTCTGCCCCCGTCCCTAACAAAAGATTTGTCGTCCATACAGATGCATCCATGTATGGACTGGGGGCAGTTCTAAGCCAGGTCGGTGAAGATGGAAGCGAGCACCCTGTCGCGTATCTCAGTAGAAAACTGTTACCTAGGGAAGTGAGTTACGCGGCAGTGGAAAAGGAATGCTTGGCCCTAGTCTGGGCACTAAAGAAACTCACCCCATATTTGTACGGACAGGAATTTACTCTAATCACCGACCATAACCCTCTGGTATGGCTGAATAGAGTAGCTGGAGACAATGAACGTTTATTAAGATGGAGCCTCGCACTGCAACCCTATAACTTCTCTATCCAATACCGTCCTGGCAAATTTAATGGAAATGCCGATGGTCTGTCCAGACAAACAGAACTATTACCCTAACAATGGAGCGGACAGCCCCAAGTTGACCCGAAAAGGATCAATCCGGGTCTGCCGGGGTGTTCCACAAAAGGGGAGCAGTGTAACAGGACTTCACCAGCACCAAAGCCCTGTGGACTAAAACAGTGAAAATGTTGAAATTATTGCAAGGGAATACCATTACTGGGGAATACAGCCGTTCGTATGATTTCAGACGAATTCTTTGTGTTAAGTATGGATGGCCGGCATTTCGGCACTTTACACGTGGCCGCGGCCATTTTACGTGCGAACAGCGGTGGTTGCCCGTCGACGCGTGGAACTAAAATCGGATACGCAAACAGGCGAACACCGCTGAGACCTCCATACAACCAGAACTTCGCACGGAAACTACCGAATCACGGGCCATTCGGTAGTTTCACTTAATCAGCTATGGGGAATCCAGCGAACTCGGAGATAGTTGTGGATGGCAAGAATTTCGTCTTTTTGTAACCGGCGAACAGAGACCGACTGCAGGGCCAAAACTTGTGGAACTATTTTCGGCTAGAAAATCCGTGCAGTCGGTCAAAACTTCAAACCTCCATAACTCCCGAACCCCATAACCGAATGGGCTGAAACTTCGACAGATTGTTCCCCTAACCAAGACCTTTCAAGCGGTACTGGACTTAAAGGTGTACCCCCTGTTTTTGGGGTACATCCAGAACTAGGGTGAAAAATGGTACGTTATAATTATGTTATGTGTTTATCTGAGGGGAGGAGACGTGGGGGTGTTACCCTGTGTGTAATTGGTTATTTTCATCCTCCCCCTGGGAGTGTCCTGTGTGTACTTGTTCCTAATAAAAAGCAGGCTGGTTCTCCCAGACCTCAGATCTTCTTGACCCTTCAAAACGTAGCCTTGTCTCGTTCTTGGAAGGGGATTATTTGGGAATGTTATTCTGCTCCTGTTACAGCTGAACCTGACTTTTACTCTGGATATCGTAGATGGGATTATACCAGCTTACTTCTCCACAGCAGCTTGCAGGGAAAAAGGACGTCTCCAACGGCCGATACCCTCTCTCTACCAGGGTAGCCGTTACAAAAACACTGTCTGATAATGCTGAAACACCTAAGGTGGAAGCTTCAGTGGAGGAGGAGGGTATTGTGCCAAAGGCAGCTCACGACTTTGATGTGGAAAGGTGTGATGATTCCAACTGTAACCCTTCTATCTCTGGGGGTTCGACGATTGGCACCTTTCTTACAACCGTAACTATGACAAATGAGTTGTCACCAAGTAAAGAAGACTGTTATCTTCAAATGGAAGACAAAGAGCCAGAGTTGGTGCAACGTGACAAACCCCTGATGGATCAAGCCCAAGTAAAGGATCTAAATGAGACCGGGCTTGTTCAGAACCTACAGTTTGAAAAAGACTCGCTAATCCTATGTAAGCCTAATACAGTTCTTCAAATTACATGCTCTGGTAGAACAATTTCTCTGCTGCAAGAGGAAACCATAACTACCACACTTGTACCCGAACCAAGCGTCAAAGGTCATTCTAATCAGCCGCTTAACCAAACTACAAAGGATGTGAGTGAAACTGAACAAGAAGGTAGCATTCACACATCTGGTACTTGTTCCCATGATGAAGGAGGCTCCTTCTATGACTCATCAGTTGCCATGTCTGTCACTCCACCTAAACCTCAGCAAGTATTAAAAGAAGACTTGACTTCAGTTAAGAGTACTTCTACATCAATTAAAGACTTACCTCAAACTGAGCTCACAAGTAAAGACAACGATTTACGTAACCAGGTATCTCTAGTCGTTACAGAATATCAGTTTGAGAGAGAGTCGTCCTTGATTCAGCTGGCCCCATGCTCTGAGATATTGGGGGAGCTGTTCCTTGATGCATTTCTGCGGTCTGAGGAGGAGGGTTCGCAGAGTGCTCCTGATCCTGTACTCGTTAATCTAGGGGATTCTCCTCAATTGATTCCAGTGGTGCCTACCCAAGATAATGCAGAGACTGTTCTCCCTTCTACAGAAGTTGCATCACAGTCTTTATTCCGAGGATCTTACAAGCCAGAAACCAAGTCAGACCCAGGACTTCTGAGTGGTGCACCAGTTACCAGCAATAGCCCCAGATTTAGTGGGTTGCACGTTTATCAGTCACCGGTAATGAATGTTTCTTAACGTGTGTGCCTTTAATTTCTATTTCTGTGTCTGCCCTTCTCATGTTAACTGTTACTCTACAGTCCTTGCTTTTGTATGTTTCTATTCTGCCTCGTTGGTTTCTCCTGTGGGATTCTCCACCTCTCATTCCTCCCGAACCTCCTCCTTATTTCCTCTACTGGTTGGGTGACCCTGATTTTCTTCTGTCACCCATGGGGGGTCTTGGGGATTTGGAGCGCCAGGAGTCGCTCTTTGAGGGGGGGTACTGTCACGACACTGCTTAGTTGATTTGCCCTCGTGCAGTACTCACACTCACCACTGTTTCTGTTTGGCACTGTTCCTGATTTCTTTTCATTAAGCACTTCACCTGGTCCTTGTTTAGCACATATTTAGTTTGGTTTCTCCCCTCACTCCTTACCAGATCATTACCTTTTGTTTCCTGTTTCCCTGGTCTCCTGTGTTCCTGGCTCCTGCATACTGTGACTTGGTCCTTTATCCTGCGTTACTGTGTTCTCCTGGTCCTTCGTTGCTGTGTCCTCCGATCCAGTGCTCTGGTTCCGTGGTCTCTGATTTACTAACAGCAATCCTGTACCTGCAGCCTTGCTGATTTATTCGTTCTTGTTGTCACTACATTAGTCTTGTGACTCTGGATCTGTGTCCTACCTGATACCTGTGGTAGCTGCACAATCCTACCCTAATACCAAAGGACTGTTACAGTATTTGTTGCCTGCACGATTCGTGCTTATTTTGATTTACAGTGTATATATTTTGTGGCCTTGTCTGTGTATGTATATATTTTGTTTTACTTTCTGCTTTGGTTCCCTGTAAATATATATTTCTTGATTTTAACCTATTTCATTTGTGTCTTGGCATTTATTTCTTTGCTACAGTGGTTCCCACATTTAAAGGGACAGTGCTTCTTCAGGGCAGAACCCCTTCATGTCATTACACCTTGCACTGTTTACTTCTCCTGCTTATCTCATACAGTACATATTATGAAAGTATCCTTTTTCTATACGTTTTGCAGGAACTTAAAACCAATATTTTTAATTAAAAATGGACAATTTCTGAAGTTTGTTTGCGGATTACTACTTTATTACTTTACTTGTGGTTACCCTAGTAGTGTCGGTTTACTTGGATCCAGCACCTATTAAATCTTTTCACATAATGGTAGAGCGGATTTGGGTATTTTTAGGTTTTACTTCATACAGTACAACTCATTACCAATATGATTATTCCAGAGGGGAGCTGGTGGTCATTGAAAGCTAGTTTAATCCATTTTTCTGCTCTCGCAACTAGAGGACTTTCAGGAGCTATTTTCTTATGTCATAAACAATTTTACTGAAAAATTATATGTTTGCTATTTGCCCGCACAGCTTATAATATCTATGGTGTACAATTCTCACTGTGATATAGTTGCATGCTTTTGATGTCAGTTGTTTGTAACTAATATCTAAAAAAAAAAAAAAAAAAGTTAATTATATTAAATATATGCAAAATATTTACTGCTACATTTTTTGTGTGACTTTTTTTTTCTTTACTTCCATTTATTCCCCCCCTGTAAGGCAATGGGTAATATATGGAATATAGAAATCTCAGTCTCTTCATGGCTCACTATTGTCCAAATCACTTATGCAGAGAATATACCATTTGGAACCTACCTGCTTGATTTCCGGTAAGAATATAGCTTCAGAGGGAATGGCTCCCAAAATATTATCAGGTGGCTAATTTTACAACATGACAGGATGCTCCATAGTTTGCAATAATTTTCTTTACTCAACTCTATAGCAGCAAAGAAACAAAGAGAAAACCGAGCACCAATCGTTAACAAGAAAAGGTTATAAGAGGTGTAACTGTACCACCTCCTTTTTTGCTGCTCCATCCCAAATAAGTAAGAATTTGGGTTACCTCTCTCACTCTTTTACTGTGACGTTCCACTGTATTTATTTTTCCAATAGTTTATATTTCTGCATTCAACAGTTAGGTTTGTCTGCCTTAGCCTCCCATACTAGTTGGGAGTCTAGGCTATTTATGTATGTGTGCTCCCTGTGCTACTTCAGAACCTTACTGTAGTGGAGCTCCAATACTCTGAGCGAGTATCCCTGCTAAAGTCCTCTCAGGGTGGAAGAAATGCAGCTGTAGTGATCATAGCCCACCTCCACAAGCACTAGACGACACATAGTAAAGGGGAGAATAACAATTATTGCCACCAAGGCAGATATATAGGGACAACGGCAGCAGGGGATCACACACAAGGACACCAGTGCGATCAAATAATGAAACATAGCTCCATTTACAAATTATACATCCCTAGACAGGTCTCGTCGCCCCAAGTAAAGTGTCCAAAAAGCTCCCTGATCTGATGACCGGCGCATAGTTCCTGGCTGATCGCGGCTTAGTGTTGGTCACATAAATAGTCTGTTGTCTTCCTGGAAAAGGGGCGCTCCCCTTGGTTCTTAGGTAGTGATTGTTGGCTGTATCATCCTCTACCTCTCTTCCAAAAAGCACTCTCTAAGATGTTAAATTAAGGGAGTAGGAGCGGCCATTTTACTGGGCAGCCGCACTGGACCAGGCAGAGTTACATGCAATTTTCACCTGGTCCTGCTGGAGGTATTGCGGTTGTCCTGGGTTTCTAGAACTGTTTTGCAGCTGGAAGAGGAAGCGCTCAGTGTGAAAAAGCCTAGAGAAGAGTAGAAGGAGTCCTGCACCAGTTGTCCGTGTGAATTTGCAGGCTCCACCACACATACTTTCTAAGGTTTCTTTTTCCTAAACTAAGATTTTCATTGTCTGGAGGGGGGCAGTGGAGGGTGCATCTGTATTAACCCTCTGCCAGTTGCCATGGTTCCCTGGAGAGTGCTGGGCCTTAAGTAGACTTGATCCCTCTCCCGCCACGCTGTAGACCTGGTGCGGTGCACTGTGATTTTGCACATCTGGCTAACATGATCTTCAATTTAACCTGGTTATAGTTTACATCGGTTTAATAGAGCTGGTGAATTCATAATCCACCAACGTCCACAATCACGGGGGGAATATGATATTGGTGAATAGGCCAGTGATTGATAGCTTTTGTTTGTCCAGTAGTTTTCAACCTTACTGACGATGCTGAGCCATGTGTCTGAATGAATATTGTGGTAAAAATACAACCGGAGTGTCAAAGGTAAGAGTTCATAAGCATATACTTTTTTTTACTCATTCTGAGACAGCCCAATTTTCAGTGGATATTTCAAATCAGTGTTAGTGGAAACAAAATCACTTGCCACTAAAATAGTGTCACTATTGCCACTATTCGTGTCAACAAGGAAAGACAAGAAGTGCACCCTTCTCCACTGCACTTGTCCACTTAATAGTTCAATATGCTGTCCCTAGTTGCTGGTGAGGACTTGGGGCTTTTCATGTTATGTAGGACCATTTAGGAACTCATCCTTACCCTTGCCGATCTTATTTTATATCTGCCGTGTTTTCATGCAACATTTGGAGCGATATATTAATCTAGCCCTGAGGGTAGTAGACATACATGCTTTTTATATATTTGTGCTCTTTTTTCTATATTCTTTTTCTTTGTTATATATGCAGAGATATGTTCCTACCCCCCATAGGCAAACCCTGAGGAGATGTTGTTGTGTTTAAAATTCCTTTTGGACAATGGCACCTATTGGGTTAGTATGTTAATCTCTCATCTTTTGGGTGCATCACTGAAGACGTTTAGTAGAGGGTAAGAGAGCTGGCATACAGATTTTACATATTTTTACAATACATTTTGAAGTGCCAACACATGTTCATTCTAACCACATCTGCAAACTGTGAGATGACAAGAGATTTCAAGCTTGTTAAAACAGACCTTTTAATCTCTGTTCTTTTGTAGTGGTAAAAAGGTTAAATAAACAGTGCAAGGGGGAGAGATCAACAAAAATTAATACTTCTTTATTTGTTATGTATAAACAGAAAAAAGGCAGGTAGGATTTCTAATTGTACTGGGATTGCAAAGCTTTAAACACTTGCTCTCTGGAAAATCTGTTGCAGGGCTAGCCAATTGGTAGTTTTCCTGCTATTGATTATCCTTAACACCCGTGAACCTTAGATATAATTTGTGTGGGTACAGTTTAAAGATCATGTTTGTTGTAGTTTGGTGATAACACATGTGGAAAGTTGGCATTTCAGAGATGAGCCGTGGGTACTTAGGCCTTGGCATGCTAGCACAAACATCTACTGGAAATAGCTCACAAGTGGTGCCTAAACACTGGTTTGCTCCACCACCCATGTGAGAATACTTCTATAATTACATGAAAGTGTATCCTGGTGTCTTTATTATTGTTTATTACTTTCTGATAGATCCCCGTTACCTCTCGACTCCACTTGCCTGCCGACCCTTACATGTCCCAGTGTATTTCCTTTGCTCCCCAGGGCAATTAAAATCATGGGGCAAAACTCTAACTCAGAGGCAGAGAAGAATTTATTATAATATGGTAGATTTTTTCCTTCCAGTTCTGAACACGAGAATGGATTGAGGTTTGGAGAAAGCCAATGGATGCCTTTAAACTAAAATGTTTGTAAGAAATAGTTAAAAATGAGGGGAGAAAATCCTGAATAAAAAGATTAATCCGTAAGTTGAGTATAGCTTTTTAATTTTTAATTATTGTTACAATTTTAGTCAATTTGATAGGTTGATCTCTAATGAACAAACTTTCGATCTAGTGATTGGTCTTTTTGGGATGGACTCTCCATGGAATACAGGATTAGCCACACACTATAATGAAAATATTGTTACGTCATAATATTTCCATATTCTGCACCAATAATGTCCCTATGTAGGACCATTTAGGAACTCATCCTTACCGATCTTATTTTATATCTGCCGTGTTTTCATGCAACATTTGGAGCGATACTAAAAAGAAAATTAAATGTTGATTTCATAAACATCACAATGATATCATACACAGTCTATGACCTACTGTCACATTTAATCATTAATGAAGCATTATTGGAAGTTTTCCAGCACAGAATATGAGGTTGTACCCACTTTGCCAACATACTGGACATTTTCTTCTTGCCAAATGGGATAAAAATCACAATACTAATATAAAGTATTGTATAAACGTAAAAAAAATCTATATTGATAAATTTTATATTATATATTTATTAAATATGTAATATATCAATATAGATTTTGTGGCGGACCTTCTGGCACCCCGAATGGGTATCTCCGCCAATCGCTGCTTGCTAGTGCTCGCCAAGTACTCCATGCACTCCACCGGACACCATCAGCACTGTAGATCCTTAGCCGACGCAGCTTGGCTGGGGTCTCGCCGACTCTTGCCACCCTGGACCAAACTCCTGGATCCAGCTCCCAGTGGGAAGACTTCGCCTCCTAGAGAATATAGCAGGATAGCTCTGACAAGAGCTAGTGATATAGCCTGTATAGCCTTCTCTCACAGACATGAGATGAGGTTCTATGCTGGGGATGAACTGGAACTGGTTTAATGGGAGCCACATGTGACCTTTTATGCAACTCCCCATGCAAGGGGTTTCCTCAATCACATTCCAGGGGCATTCCCCACTGGACCTGAGAGGAGACTAGTTACAAGCAAACATTCCACACACTTCTCCCCTGTGCCTGAGAGATAATTAACTGAGCACCCAAACATATTAAATTATCACTCAGGTACAAAAACATACAATTTAACAAACTCCAAAAGCACCCCCAAAACACATGAAAACCCCACAAAAGTCACATCCCCTGATAGCCCCGATCTTGGTGACCAACATATCAAAAAATCACCCAGATTGGTTCAGGAAGTCAATTATTTAACCGACTGTGCACATGGTTCTATGCCCAAAACAGTTCCAGGGAATCAATTCTAACGGTCGGTCTCTTTTCGGGAGCACAAAAGTACATAAAACACTGAACACGGAATACTTAAATTACTTGTATAGCCTGTTCTCCTTGTTCGTGGGATCGTTTCCACCGCACAGTGCCTTTCTAAGTGGGGTAGAACTGAACGCAGGCGATGATGGACGTCCAGTGGTGTTCGGGAGTTTCTGTGTCCGATTTTAGTTCCATGAGATTCATGCCCAAACACCGCTGCCTGCGTTCGCGGGAACAAGATGACCACCTTGTGGTCGTTCATACGAAATGCAGCCACCCAGATGAAAACTTAGACAATGCGGTGGATATTGCTACAAAGTACCACATGGTCTTAACAAGCTCCTGGGTGGTCTCTGGTTCGTGCGGCTGTTTGGCTCCCGAACTATTTAATCCCAATCGCACAAACAGAGCCTATTTAAAGTATATTAGCCAAGGTCTATTGCAGGGGCCATAGTCCTGAGGCAGGAGGCTGGCAAGCAGGATCCTCCAGGAGCCCATGGCGAGGTTCTGTACTCCACAGATTTTTTTTTATAACTACTTTTTTCTGTATATAATTTAAAAAGGTGAATAAGTGTGTACTAATTTCTCTTATCTCATTAGATATTTTGCATTTCATCTGAAAGCAGCACGATAAATTGTTAGTGTAGGAATCACTTAAGAAGTTTTGCCTTGATATGGTAGGTGAGCTTACACTTTAATAACCACTGGAGTGATTTTAAAAATCTCCTGTTATTTAAATATGCATAGGGATTTGGAAAAGTGGGCAGGTAACTCTTCCTGACTTTGTACTGTGAATAAAATCAACATTTTGTGGCTTTCCACTAGCCACCTTTTTCACATTATTAATTTTTTTATTTTTGGTGCCCCAGGAAGAACTCCAAATCCTGTAGTAAACGAACATGCTTGTCCACCACGTTTGTTATTTGTTTGGTTATAAGTCCATGTGGTACCTCTGAGATATGTAATTTGTCCGAAACCTAATGTACAAATCTAGTATATGCATTCCTGGTTTAAATGTCCCCATGTTAATCGATGTTCCCACATCTCATTCTAGGATTTCGGGTTGGTACAGCATCCAATACTTGGTATTCATTTAGTCTTTTCAATATTAATCTTACTAATTACATTTTGCTGTGTTAGAATATAGATAAATTCATCAACATACCAGAACTATTGAAAAAACAATGGATTTCCACATGAGCTTGCAAGTTAGAATTTTATGCACTGAATAGCTGATTTATATTTAAGAAAATATCATCTAGTTGGGAAGTTGGTTCTCTGACACCGAATTCAGTTGTCTAATTTAAAAAGTCCTCTATTCACACATAGTTTTGCAAAAACAAATATGGAAAAACATGTCTTAGCAGTTGTCAGGCATATGCCAGATAAGTATAAGGCTACTGAGCTCATCTAATCGTTTGGTGGAGTCTTCGAAAAAGCAACAAATTAACTGTATTATTCAGTAATTTAGCCAAAAAAAATGCCAAATACTGTAAAAATAAACAGACTTAAAATAATGTTTTGCTAAATGCATGCTGTATTGTTACATTTTATAGTTTATTAAAAACTGTAAATTTTTCTGTTTATCGATCAAGAAGATGTGGACATTCCCTATGAAATCGGCATTCCTCCAGAATTATGTGCTACATTCCAGAGGACTAAAGAAATTTCAGACAACGGAGGTCTGTAGAATCAATTTACTGTGTGAATCTGCTTTTCTATTTCATTTGTCGTAATTTGTGTTTAACACATACCCAATGTGTCAATTTTGGAATGTGCATTATCCATCTCGATTAAGGAGTGAAGAAAATGATTTTTTTTTTGGAAAATTCACACCATTTCTTCATGAAGATTGATTTACAGAAATTTGGACTCTATACCTGCTGGATCTATTTGGAACCAATAACCTCTGTACTGGACACTAATGAGAAATACACGTTGAATATACACTATGTATTTAAAGGTTATGTCCTTAGGAAATTATATTTTTTCTTAAAGGGACACATCTGGATGAAGTTCATGCATGTTAATTACCAATATGATAACACAGCAAAAGAAGGTGCAGCGCCTGAAGTGTCCTTTAGGGAATGTATGTTGTCACGCCTAGGGTGCATAATTCGTTATTGCACTATGGAATATTATCCTTTAATGTAATTTGGGTAGTGCCTGCCTGGTAGAGATGAAATATTGTCATGGTCAAAAGGAGTTAATTTGATTGTATGAAAGGTCAGATGACAGAAGGGGTAATGTGAATTGCATAGGAATGTGAAAAGGATTTTATCCTATGAATGGATCCTGTGATTAATCAAAGCCTCTGCAAGGTGTGAGATTCTACACTGGAAAAGCGTGAATGTCTGGCTCAGCCATATGGAATGTACTTCTTAATTGATGGGTCAATCTCTTTGATATGTTAATGGCCATTAGCCTTGTTCCAGTGTCACATCCAAAAGGAAAATACATTAATATTTTCCCACAGAATAATAATTAAGCCTCATTTTTGTTATTTTTGGAATGTGACAAGCACCATCTTCTAAACAAGCCCAAATATGATTGGCATAACTTAATCATAGCAGAAGGAATTGTGATATCTGCAATATTGAGTCACAAGTAAGTTGTGAGACATATGTATAGAATGGGAAAATAAATACAAATACATAGATGAAATTATTATTTCTGTGGCAGGTACATAAGAGACGATAGAACCAAATGTTTCCATTTGGATTTATGTTGGTCTGGAACACAAGGGGGTGGTCACTCATTATCTCTATAGATATGCTTAACTCCACATCTAGACCAGGCGTGGTAATCCACAGGGTATATATCCAATGATACTGAAATGTCTGTATACTTGCTTGGGGCCAGAATCTAATTCTAAGTGAGTCACCGTCTTTCCTACTAGAGACCCCCTGGGGCAGAAGTATTTACTTTGAAGAGCTGAGTAAGTGATTAAGACTTTGTTATTTTATCCCTTTTGTTTGTATCTGTTGTTGGTGTAAATAATTTGCTTTCTCGTCTATTTTTTGTATGCACTGTGATTATTTTTTGCTCATAATAAATATTCCTTTATTAAGTTCTGCCTTTGTCTGGTTAAGAATCACATTACCTGAAGAGACTAGTTAATATTTTTGCAATTCCTTAAATATTGGGCTAAGTTATATTTGGTGAGTTTTTGTTATTAAGTTTACCTGGGGATTTATGAATTGTCTTGGTGATGGCAGCGTTAAAATAGTAATAGGCATATTATTATGTTTAAGTGTGGTGGTGTTAAGGGGGATTTTGTCCTTATTTCTGGTCTAGTGCAGACAAATAGTGAACTTTAACCCTTTCACCACCACAACTACGTCATGCACACTTTTGAAGTAGGGTGCGTTTGTGACATATGCAATGACAAAAGAAAAAGAAAAAACAAAAAGGACTTACAGTGTAGAAAGTTAAAAATGTCTTGAGTAAGGAAAATTTAAAATTGTACACTTACACTTTCATTGAGTTTAAATACAGCTCCGACTTGCACGCCTGGGCGGAATGATCCCCGCCTATGTATATATTGTAGTACAGATTCTTCAAGTTTTCCTTACAGTTATGGGTAACCTCATAAAAAAATAACAGACAAAAAAAAAAAGTATATAGTTTTGTATATTTGGCTAATAAGCAGGGGTAGGTATGTAGATAGGTGTACACTCACATATTATGGAGCCTTAGTATTGGCTCCAGATGTAATGCATGAAGTGGTATGATCCCCACTCTAGGATATAGGTGATGTGGATATTTCACTGTGTATATATAAAAGAGAAAAAAGCCACAACCGTGCGTAACATAAAATAGAGTGTAAAGCAAAGTAAAAGTAATACAAACCTACTCACATGCTTCAGAGCAAAATGAGGATTGCTCAATCAAATTGGCTTGGGTGGTATAATCCCCACCAAGAATATATAGTTCAGGATTCAACAGCAGAAGATCGGGTCCAATAGAAAAGTACTTTTATTTAAAAAACAAAACAAAATCAAAGATAAAAGGTAAAATATAGGAGGGGTGGTAGGGGCTGATCAGCATGGCAGCTAGACGCACTTCTCATGAGCTCTGAGACCCATCTCTGTTTTAAGATAATCCCCCAAATATCAGCCTGCTAAAGCAACTTGATTCGAGCCTCACCTGTTCCTGTGGCAGGTAGCAGTGCCTCGGAGCCATCGGTCTGCTTGTATTTTGTGACACAGACGGAGACACCAGTGAGGCCTAGTGGACCACTTGGAGGGTGAGTCGGCCAATCCCCATCCTGTGCAATACTGTGCCCTTGGAGGCTTACCTGATGGTTCCATTCTCCCCACCCCGGACCGGTGGGGGATATTCCGGTCCCCAATGGGCAGCAAATGCACCTGCATTGACGCCTGCAAGCCTGCAGTCTAACACCGTGTGGTGAGAACAAGATGACTGCCACATATGAGCTTACAAGCTAACATGAAGACCTAAGAAGCCAAAGGTGGAGGTACCTATTTAACGCTAGGTTCGAAGCGAACTGCCAGAGATTCTGGCTTCGTGTCTATGCCTGTTCTGACCTGCTTACCCCTCCAGCCGCACAGATGACACCTGCTTTAAAACCAGTTGCTCGTCTATCTTCTGGGCTGGAGGTCAACTCCGATTCCCGTTGTTCTTAAGTCCTTAACTTGCCTGCTAAGCCACAGTACATCTCAGTGGCCCCAGCTTGCTACTCCTCTCCCGGATGGAAACCCATGTGGAGACACATGTGCCAGGCCACCCGGATACACAAGGGCTGCTTTGCACACTGAGGCACCTACAGACCTGAGGTCCTACTGCACAGATGGAGAGGACCCATGGCGGAAGGGCAATGTCTCTCCTTGTGGACTTGGCTCAGGGTGATGGGAGAGACTGGCACACCCAACTGTTCTGGTGGCAACTCTGTGAAGCTCGATTCCACAGCATAAAGGAGATGAGAACTATATCCGGTACTGTTTGGCCCCTCATAATCTGCCTATTAGTGGCATAGGCTGACTGGCCAGAGTAGAATCCTCACCTACTCCCTCAACTTTATAGCACTGCAGTGATATCTGTTTATCCATATATTTTATGTTTTCTAGAACCTTTCCAGCATTCTGAAATTAACATTTATGTGTACATGCTTAATTTATTTAGTTGTCTTCAAGTGTAGCAATATTATTCTTCTGCAATCCTATACTGTCCACGAGGTCTACACATGCAAGCTTGGTCCTGTTAATATTTAAAAAATGTACACATTTTTTCTACTTGCCTTTTCTCTTGCTTATTATCAGCTGTTAGGGCATGACAAGCCTGAATGTATTTAAAATGCACAATCAAAAGAAAGAATTATTAAAAAAATTATATATATATATATATATATATATATATATATATATATATATATAAAAAGTATATAAAACAGTATAATAGTACACTTAATGTGTTTCTCATTGGAGAGGCTTCTTTATCAAAAACACTTTTGATAAAGCCTGTCCAAGGAGAAACACTTTAAGTGAAAAATGAAACCCCCTAATGTAGCTCAACCCTCTGTATCTATATTCAGAGAGAATAGAGTAACTTTACAACCTAGTCAGGTGGCCCAATTCAAGAACCCCATCAAGGTGATCCCTCTGTCTAGTGCTGTCTGTGTCTGCTGGGGATGTTTCTTAATTTGCATAAGCATATTACATCCAATCTTGTCAATTAACTGGATACTCAATATGGCTGTATTGCTCAACCACAAGTGGTAATATGCTATGAAAACAAGTGAGAGTGCATGTGACATCACGTGTTCATATACACATACATGCTCACTAATTCCTGGAAGTTATTGGTTGAAATGAGACAGATAGGAACCCACTCTACTGCAATGCAATGAAAAACAAAACAATATCCAGGTACGTTTTCAGAATGGGCAACAAGACCTCCAATGAATTAAAACCAAACAGAATGGAGAAGAAATGTGATGTTGACTGAGGAATGATTGTTGGTGCGAGACGTGATGGTTTGAGTATTTCAGAAAGTGTGTATCTCCTGGAGTTTCATTCACAACAGTTTGTATAGCTTATAGATAATGGTGCCAAAAAACATCTATTGGGTGGCTATTCTTTAGCAAAATCACCTTGTTAATGGGAGAGGTTAAAGGATGGCCATGGGTATAGCAGGTGTCCCATTTATTAACGTTCTGCTCAGAAGTATATCTAGAAACCCTGGGGCCCCGGTGCGAAAATTGCCTTGGAGCCCACTCGATGTGTCTCATTTCCCTATTTGCCTCAATCACTCCCCCAGCCCCTCCATGTGTCTCATCGCCCCCATGTGTCTCTAGCCCCTCTATGTGTAACATTCCCTCCCCCCAAGCCCATCCACATGTCTCCCCAAGCCCCTTAATTTGTCTCATACCCCCCAGGTCCCTCTATGTGTCTTCCCCCCCTCCACTCTTGCCCCTGCATGTGTCTCATTCCCCCCAAGTGTATCATTTGCTCCCTCCAGACCTGCCATGTGTCTCATTTCACCCACAAGCCGCTCCATGTGTCTTTCTCCCCCCTCCACTCTTGCCCCTCCATGTGCCTCTCCCCCCGCAACCACTCCATTTCTCTCTGTCCTCCCCTCCCCTGCAGATTCTCAATTTCTCTCTCCCCCATCCTTCGCCTGCATACCCTCCATTTCTCCCCTTCCTGCAGACCCTCCATTTACCATTCCCCTTCCTGCAGACCCTCCATTTCACCATCCCCTTCCCAACAGACCCTCCATTTCACCATTCCCTTCCCCAGCCAGGCCCTCAATTTCTCATTCCCCTTCCCTGCAGACCCTCCATTTCTCCATTTCCCCTTCCCCTGCAGACCCTCCACTCCCCCCTTCCCTGCGGACCCTCCATTCACCATTCCCCTTCCCCTGCAGACCCTCCATTCACCCACCCCCCTTCCCCAGCAGACCCTCCATTTCACCATTCCCCTTCCCCAGCAGGCCCTGAATTTCTCCATTTCCCCTTCCCTGCAGACCCTCCATTTCTCCCCCCCTTTCCCTGCAGACCCTCCATTTCTCCATTCCTCCTTCCCCTGCAGACCCTCCATTTCTCCATTCCTCCTTCCCCTGCAGATCCTCCATTTCTCCATTCCCCCTTTCCCCTGCAGACCCTCCATTTCTCAATTCCCCCCTTCCCCTGCATACCCTTAATTTCTCAACTCCCCCCTTCTTCTGCAGACCCTCCATTTTTCCATTCCCCCTTCCCTTGCAGACCCTCCATTTCTCCATTCCTCCTTCCCCTGCAGACCCTCCATTTCTCCATTCCCCCTTTCCCCAGCGGACCTCCGTTTCTCATTCCCCACTTCCCCAAGCCGGGCCCTCAATTTCTCCAAATTTCCCCTTCCCAGCCAGACCCTCCATTTCACCATTCCCCTTCCCTGCGGACCCTCCATTTCACCATTCCCCTTCCCCAACGGACCCTCCGTTTCTCCATTTCCCTTCCCCAGCCAGACCTTCAATTTCTCAATTCCCCTTCCCCAGCGGACCATCCATTTCTCCGGTTCCCTCCTTCCCTGCAAGCCCTCCATTTCTCCCCCCCTTCCCTGCTGGACCCTCCATTTCACCCATTCCCTTCCCTGCAGACCCTCCATTTCACCCATTTCCCCCTTCCCCAACCAGACCCTCCATTTCTCCATTTCCCCCCCCCAGCAGGCCCTCAATTTCTCCATTCCCCCCCTTCCCCAGCAGACCATCATTTCTCCATTCCCCCCTTCCCCAGCAGGCCCTCAATTTCTCCATTCCCCCCTTCCCCAGCAGACCATCCATTTCTCCATTCCCTCCTTCCCCTGCAGACCCTCCATTTCTCCATTCCCCCTTTCCCCAGCAGACCATCCATTTCTCCATTTCTCCATTCCCCTGCAGACCCTCCATTTCTCCCTTCCCCCCTTCCCCTGCAGACCCTCCATTTCTCCATTCCCCCCTTCCCTGGTTCTGCTACAGAAATATATAGCTGCTGCTTGTGATCTAGGAGCTTAACAGGACACTTCACTGCTCAAAAAAATAAAATAAAAATAATCTCAACCATTGGAGAATACTCAACACTTGTGTGGATTTCCCTACTAACATCACACCATCATTCATGGAAAAAATAAGGCTAAAACCAAAATGTGTGAGTGGAGCACTTAACCAAATGACACTTTAAACATGATAAGTAAACAAAGAAAGATATTGATGCTGTATTGTTGTGATATGATGTCACAAATAATCCCCATAATCCTCCTGTTTAACCTTCACGGAGCCTGATATCTCCTGGCTCCAATTTTGGGCACATGGTCTCTCAGGGGCCCAGGTAAGTGTCAAACATTTTAAAAACAGTTTGAATACTTATAGTGGGATGGCACCAGAGGATTCCTGAAACCATAATACATACATCATGCTGCAGTGTTCATGGTGCTTAGACTATCCCTTTAAACAAGTCATGTTAACAACCTCTACCCTTATTGGTTTCCTTACTCAGACATTAGCATATTTACTAAACTTAGCAGCAGTACAGCCATGCCATCCCCTTGAGCCCATGTTTGTACAAATGTATAGGAAAAAGCAGCCCCCTTCCAAAATGACAAAACCTCAAAAGCCCTCTATACACAGACACATCATTATGACTGGAACAGTGTCCTACACATTCGTAAATCGTCATGAATAATCTAACAGATGCACAAAACTAACCAGTCCAATCCATTACAAGGTAAATACTATGGCGTTACAGAAGCCATTGAAACCTGCACAAAGAAACAGTCATACTAAGGCGATCATCAGTATTCTTGGAATATTCAATTCTGTTTTCAAATAGTAAACATTTGACATGAAAAAACCCTCCTTAGATATTTAATCTTATCCTGTTCAGAAGCTCAAAGCTCTGGCTTAACAAAAAACACCTAAATAAAATAAACGTTATAAAAACTCAATTTATGCTTTTTTAGAAAGTAATGTATCACACAAGTAGTTTAGCAGCTAAGTCCTGTATAGTAGAAGCGTAGAAAAAGAATTTGTTGGTGAAAACCTCTCGTTGTTGGCAAATGTGCTGTTGCTACAGCTGATGGAATACCTACTGCGAGAAGAGGAACACAGCCCAAAAGTGAAATGTTTGTGTGGGCTGTGAAGAGGGATTTCACTTTTTTGGATCTTGGCCAGAAAAAACTGAGTTTCATACAAGAACTACCATACATCAGTTCTCTTCCCCAAATCTGGAAGGATAAATATGAGCTAGTGAAAACTATTAAGAATCCTTGTTCCTTTTGGTATTTTCTTCATCTTTTTTTTTTTTTTTAAAGTATTAACATATCTGGAAAATATTTTACTTTCTCCCAGAAGTCAACATTTTAAGGAGTCCAAAAAAAATATTCTCAGTACATAAAATAAGGAGAGATGTATTATATGAGTTATTTAATATATACTGGGAAAAATTCAACAGTACCATAACATGCAACATGATATGTTATTTATGAAAAACTTATGAAATTAATATTATTCATGAAAAATCTATGAAAAATTGCCTAGATTTAGATTACAGTTATTAAATGAAATTATTTGGGTTTTAGGAGCATGAATAAAAATAAAAGAATAAGCACCAATGGGGAATAATTCTTCCACTCGAATTGCTATTGGAGTTCATAATTCATATCCAAAAAGTGCAGTTCTTAGAGCAAAGTAGGCAGAATCGTCAGTACCTACGAATGGTCCTTAATTGCGATTCCTGATTACAGTGTCCTAAGTTTTAAATATAAATTAATCATAAATCAGCATCAAGTGTCCTAGTTAGTCAGTTACCTCGAACGATGTACAATCCCATTTCTTGAAGGTCTGCCCATGCGTTTTGTTTGTCGGATGGTATCCAATGCCATGCTTACCCTGTTGACCTATTTAAAAGCCACCTATTTAGTAATAGAAAGGAAAGCCGAAACTATTTTTAAAAAGGAAACCTCTTCTAAAGACCGTCCACTCCCATTCTTGATCTATTGGATTTCCAAAATTGTGGCTACATTTATTCAGGAAGGGGCTTTAGTGTTCCATAAGAACTACATACCTTTTATTCATTTTTTTCAGCACTCCTTAGCTTGGTGAACACAAAAGAATGTAAAAAAAAATCATACTATGTATTGTATATGTGTTAATGTCAGACATAGCTGAGTTATTACAGATTGTGAAAGTAATACCTAGCTAACTACATAACACCCTTTTACCCCTGGAGGGCTTGTCTCTGACATAAAGTGGGCTTGTCATATCTTTGGGGTTTATTACCAAACCAATCCCACCAATACAGACTGACTGTGTGGTGTATAAAAACATGACTTTTTAGTTGTAGTGCCTGTATTCTTTTAACCTTATTTTTTCTTAGGATTCTCATTTTTAAAATATTAATAAAATGGCATAATGTAGTCAAGCAAGGCAAAGTCAAGGCAAACATGGAAAATGAAGTGGAACAACATGGTTTTCCTTGTCTCTATGCTGATTGCCACGTGGGAAGGACAGAGCTTAAAACAATGTTATGTTCGAAGGTGAGTCAAGATAGAGGCCCCAGATACCGAATTAAATTTTTTTTTTTAATATTATTTTTTGCACCTAATAAATATTGTGTGTGTGTGCATTTGTCTTGTCAATGTGCTTAACAACAAATCGATTAGTCTGATATAAAGCCTTCCGATTTGTCTTCAGTGAATGGAATCTTTGTTTTATAATTTGTTGAGCTTTTTCCTCTGGTCAAAAGAGTTTTCTGAACGGTCCATTAAAAAAAAAACCAAAAAAAAAAACACGATTCAATAGTGTTTTTTTTTGGATGGATTAATTTGTCATCAATTAATAAAATTGTTTAAAGACGACTGCAGCAAATGCGCGTGTATAAAATGCATATTTATTAAATATAGGGGACAATAAGCAAAATATTAAAAGTCCACGGTAACGACTGTTGTTTCGTTTTAGTATTTGATTTGACGTATCTTTTGTCCATGTGCTGGTTAAATGAAGTATCAGAACGAGTTCTCCTCTTCCTTTGGGTTTCTCCATTTTCATGGCAAAGAGATGCAGAAAACAGAATGTAATACAGTTATTTCTTTTGCAACTTTATGTCCTTAAATCAGAGGAAGTATGAAACAAATCTATTGTGTCAGCACTGAGTTATCATTCTTCCTAAAGAGGAAACAAATGTTCTCTTCATTGAATTTTATATTTATTTCGATGCAGTAAAACAGCAGAGCCCTTTGGCCAGGTGTCAGCTAGTCATTTTACACTGACACCATTCAGAATGTCAGTAATTTACGATGTGGCCATTTAGCACCATGGAAGATAATGCTCATATTGTCCGACTGGATTAATACTCTGGTTCTCAGGACTGAATGTGTGGCGGAGCACATGTTTCATTTGCAAGTATTTTTTTTTTGGTTTAATGTGCATGTAAAAGTAAAAATGTGCTTAACACAAAATATATTTCCTTTTGATTTAATTCTTACCATATAATTATCGTAAAAAGCCCTGGTAGGATGGGGGCAATCAAACAATGACATTTTATACATCTTAAAACAGTCAATGTCACTATTTTACCCAGGTGATATGTAGAATGACAACTGTGCGCAAATTTTTACCATTCAATGACCATGGTGCATGCGTACTCTGTTGGGTTTGGACTTTCCAAGGAGAATAGAGAATGTGAAGTGCCTTAATGCTTGCACCTTGTTCAGAGTACCTTTTGTTTCCACAGGACAAGAAGGATTCATCCTAAGGGGTCTCATTCTGTAGGCTTTCAGGTTTTTCAGACAGTGTCTATTTCCAGTTCTACATCTGGTGTGGTGTTCATCACATGGTTACGGCTGGACATTTTTCAAGCTTTTGCACTTTTTGGAATTCCTTCATCAAAACTTCTGTGGCGCAAGTCCGCAAGGCAGATAGTTGGCCATCCTTGCATGTAGTTTCCAAATGTTATCATTTTCCCATTGTCCCATTTGGATAGAAAGTACTTTAGGCAGTTGTGCCTATTGATCACTCCCAACCCCACATTTTGGAGTCACCTTGTCTGTTTTGTCACAATCCAAAGAAGGAAAACCAAAATGGCCATTCTTATGTGATTGCATAGGCATATGTTGTAGTGAGTATTTCTTTTATGGCACTTCAAGCTGTTGGTCCTATCTTACCATCATACTCCTTAGAGTAGTGATATTTGGTGGGGATGGATGTACCAAAGATATTTTTCTGAAGTTTGTTAAAAAGCTATGATTTTTTGATTGAGCACTATCCCATTTGTACTTTTGTTTCATAGGGGACTTTGGCATTGTATACTTTAGGCGTATGACCTTAAGGATCTAGTTTTGGATGCTTGTTCAGTGTAATGAATTACAAGTCACCCTTATCTAACCTTACATTGCTACCCAATTCTACATTATCTCTTCTTACACAGGCTCATCACCAAGAGATGCTAGCTACGTTAGAAATTTTAGAAACACACTGACACCTTCAAGTAGATCCATAAGGATTACAATCTGGGTGGCTTGGAGAGAGAATCATTGTTCTGAATCATTTGGCATACATTCTAGTTTAGACCTCATGGTAAGATCTTATGTTATTCATTATCCTATGATTAAGTGTCACTTTCTGTTGAAAACCAAGACTCTCCTCTCTGTAAACAGGTTTTCATTAAAAGCAAATGTTTTGATTTCATTTTTCAGAAAACGTAAATGCAAATCAGTGTTGATAATGACATAACGGATTACGTGACTACAACAAATGATTTATGATGCACATGCAATTTAGTTGATTGCCAGGCATTTAAAATAGGAAAATGTTATATTATTCAAAGTAATCAGTGAGGTCAAAGAAAAATTATTTTATTGTAAAACCAGAAAATACCTGGAAATCTTACAACTTACATTATGGTCTGATTTTCAATACATAAATTCTGCTGTAAACTGGAAAAAATGGACTGCTAAAGGCTACTAAAATGTTTCGTATTTACCATGAACAGGATTGTCGGAAGATTACATTAACGTGCACATTTTGCAGTCTAGTTTTTTTTTGTGCAACTTATTTTAATTTATAACCTACATAAGATAACAAAATTATGGTTCTTAGCAGAGGGGAATTTTTCTTTAAACAGATTATGACAGACCGAGGCACGTTATTTAAATGTAAAAAAAAATGGAGTCAATTTAATACAAATTGCCATTTGCACCCAAAATTATTTTACAACATTTTCAAGGTTGTGTTGAAGTGTAAATATGTATTTCAATATGATAGTTTTTCCTTAAAATGTTAAGTTTGTTCTTTTTTTAGCGTTTCTTTTTTTTGCACTGTTAGTACAGTGGTGGTGGGTAGCCACAACTTTTAATGAATGGGAGATACTATATATAACCATATCATGTAAAGTCTAGGTTTCAAACATGTAATTGTAAGCTTAATATAAAGCTGTTTGCAGACTTATAGCACCAATCACTAAAGGAGAGCTACATTTATTTATACATTTTGGTGAAACTTCTTATAAAAATGTAATTCCACACGCAAAAAAATATCCACATCTTTTGAATGTTCAGTATGTCTTACGGCTGTGTTGTAGAATTGAATTCTCTTTATGAACGCTGGCGTAGGTAAGACAGTAGAAAAATATTAATACAACTAAAGTAGTAACATATCGTCAGAAAGGCCCCGTTTACACCATAAACTCTTCACATTTGATCATTCTATGACTTAAAGGAACATGGTGTAAAAAACAAAAGGGAGAAAAGACAAGTGTGATGGGGTTTAACAGAATCCTTGACTTCAGGCCCAAGGGCAACAGAATATCTATGAAATGTCTAGAACTCTCCCTTGTAGAATTTACATGGAGGTCCAAGACCAGAACGCAACCATCATACGGGAATCTACCTACTGCAAAGTAGCGTCCATGACCATGGCAGACACGAACAGTTAAAAAAATAAGAATTTGAAGACATAGAAAAGCAGAGAAAAAAATCCTCAGGAAATAAAAAATAAATACTTATCTATGAAATGGAGATGCAACCATGATAATTGCCACAATAGCAATTCATACCAAGTTGTATTAGAGGTAGATAGACATGCTCTTTAATTAAGTAAGCTAAAGAAAAACTGTCTATTAAATGGTTTATATATTATAATATATAATTAGTACACGGAACACCACTATAATATCTCAAATGGATAGCAGTTGGCTCATTCTTCTAGTAATAGAACCCGAATTTGTGTTGGTGCCCTCTTGGTAATAACCAAGAATAAAGAAAAAATGAAATATATTATCTGCAAGCATTTGGTAGCAATTAAATGAAACTACAGGAAGTATTAAGTGACACCATGTCATCATTTTATGACAACTGAACTTAAAAAAAAAAAAATAATAATAATTTTTAGAACTGAAACAAAATTAAAAGGTCAAATAAGGTAAAATGTAATATTGGATAAAATATGCAAAAATCCAAGAACATTGTGTGCTAGGATTAATAATTTGTTCTTGTGAATCTGCTAAAGGGGAAGTTTGAAAATTTCTGAGCATAATTTTGACTCTTTATATACATTTCTTGATTTGTTCTGCTTCATTTAAATTTTACCCTACTAATATTTTAAACTGAGTTATTAACGGTTGTTGAATCTAAAGAGTATATTAGTCATAGCAGGGTATCGTCAGTGTAGAGAACTTAATGCATGGAAATTTTGGCAATGGTCGAAAACCTCATCTGGTCAATAAGAAAACAACAATATTAATCATACCAAAAAAAAAAAAAAGACATCTATAATCTTAGAAAGCTTTTAAATAGCCAAATACTTTGGTTTTGATTACTGGATTCTTTTGGAAAAGAACAAAATTATTAAAAACACAAGGAACATAAAAAGAAGGATTTGTTCTAAGACGGTTATTTGCTAACCTAAGCAAGTTTTTTTGTAGGTTGATAGCTGAAGTAATGCAAAAAAACTTTAGTTTACCAGGCCCCACAACTCTCCAATTTCAATGAAATAGTTCCTATTTTATGGTCCTATCCTGACTTTGGTCCTTGATGTCCCACTTTTGGGGATCCCAGGGAATAGTCCACAAAAAGAGTAGCGCTAGTGCATAATTAGACTCTCAGAACACTAGAATCCTAAAAAAAGTGCATAAACAACACTCTCTGCATTGCCCACCCTCTGTCGGCTGACCTGGGTTTTTGGCAGGCAACTTGGCTTGCATTTATGCCAGGCTACCCTGCCTATTCTTCAGGTGGATTTGCCCCATTCCCGGGGTAGGCAGGTATGTGTGATATGCCACTGACTGGACTCCTCACCTGCAGTTTCCAAGCAACCTCCAAAATGTGGAGTGGAGCACTGGCCCACCCTACTCTCCAAGTGCTCCATCCCAGGGCTCAAACACACACTAATATAAAGTGCAATAATAATTTTAAAAACAACACATTTCCCTGTGGCTAATCTTCTGCATCACACAAAGTAGGAACCTTGCAAAATCTAGGGAGATATATAGACTCCATCCAGCACAATTCCTTGCTTTCGGTCACAATATATATATATATATATATATATATATATATATATATATATATACACACACATACATATATCTACACACAAAGAAAAGACAGAATGGGGTAGAGAATCCACTTACAAGAAGTAGGTGGAAAATCCAACCCATTTAAATATACCTCCTTAATGTACAACGTCACATAGATAGAGTAAGAAAATCTTTATTAAACAAAATAATACTATATACACAAAAACGGTGTAAGTGATCAAGTAAATACCAACACCAATTAAAAACCTGGGCACACTAAGCCCAAAAAGTCACATTACTGATTATAGGCTAAAGGTGAGTCAATAGTGTTTGTCTTTAAATAGCTAAAGTAAAGTCACCTAAATAGACTGATCAGTAAGTGACACCACGGTCCAGTCATGCACTTGGAAAAAAATAATAAATAAACTGCAGCAAAAATAGGGAAAAAGAAAACCAGGCTAGAAATGTAGATAAGGATGTCTGGGCTAAGTATAAAAGTACTGAAGGGTTTCCACAGTAGCGAAAAACAGGACCATAAATACGATCAAATAGATAAAGCTACCTGCAAAGTGATAGACCTATCTCCATAGAGTAGGATACCTCCAAAATAACAAAGGGATCCTAATACACCCTATACTGACTGACTAGCCCAAAACGGCAAACAATTAACTGCTGCTTCATGGCAGCCTAACAAAATCCCTAAAAGGCTAATAGCTAATAGTGATACTCAGTGCATGACACATGCCGTGGGAGCCCAGGTAAATAACACAGAAAAAAAATAATTAAATGTTAAAATAACAGCATCGGCTGCTAACAGCTCGACGCGCGTTTCGGCGTGTTTAGCACGCCTTTATCAAGAGCTACCCAACATGTTCATTAGCAGCTGCTTATAAAGGGGTAAGTACACACCCCTCTGGATGAAGCTTCCAATCCAAATGCTTTAGTTCGAGAAGAGTGACAGGTAACTCCCCTATCATCTGGACCAATCAGAGAGGAGGGGCGTGGTTATCCTCAGATTTATGTGTCCAAAAAAAAATGGGGGGGGGAAAGGGAGGAGGGAACCACTGTGGAACGAAGTAAACTAAAGTACAAAGATAGACGTGAAAATAATTAATTATAAAGCTAATAAATGGAGTAAACCTAAACAAAATACCCAGCAGGGACATATAAATGAATAAATAAAGTAATGATATAGTTATGATTATTATTAAAAGTAATACATCCATTCGAATCTTGGTGGTATAACAATTGTTACTTTGATATTCACTCACTCTGTTGCCATAAGGGTAGCACATTGTTGCTACATCATATAAGTAACTGAAAAAGAAAATTGTTAGAAGTCTAGAAATAAAATAAATAGCAACTGAACAGGTGATCCCAAGAAACCTTAACTAGTAATAGCCCAGTAAAGTAGGGACCTTAGATAATGTCTATAGCGATAGAGTAAATGCAATGCAGAGTATAGAAAAATCTATTTTAATTCTACCTAAAACGGTCCGGCATTACTAATATATTTATATCACGATGTGTAAAGTAGACATCAGTGAAAGTTCGATCCGGAAGGGTTCTGGATGAAAAGAATAAATCACATACAAACTTGTGAATTGCAATAAACAAAAAGGGAGTATAAGAAGCTATGCTTACTAATCAAGGTATGAGAAATAAAAAAGGGTACAAGTGGAACCAAAAATAGTGTGACGTAATAATATTCGTTAAAGGGTTGGGTACAGGTTCCAATGTTAAGTTAACTGTACATGAAAAAGAAAAATTGGAAAAAATTATTATAATAGTTATAATTCATTCAAAATACAGTGATGTAAGAAAGAGGCTAGACAGTGACTAGATAATTGTACCTGAATTCACATGTCGGTATAAAGATTATCAATTTGTCATAAAATGTGTACTGAGAAATGATCACTACACACATACATATATCTACACACATACATATATTTATCCATATGAATATATATCTATCAATATAAACAGCAACATTGTGGTACCTGCCTATTTTGCCTCCTTGCCAATGCTGAACATCTTGCACTCATCAAATTAAACTTTAGAAAGTTTAAACACATATGGACTTCCCATCCTTCATGAATATAAAATGTGTCATAACATATGAGAACCCATAGTCTTTCTGTACCTTATCAGGACAGGTTGTAGTTAGTTTGCAGAATCTTCTTGCTCATCTAACGAATTGACTTTATTAATTAAATACTCAAGTTAATTAGAGACATGTCGACGATTTTGGAGATGGAAGAGCTCTCAAAAGTCCAAGAATTGAAAGTCTTTTACTTTCTACACATAATATAGAATGTGGAAAGCCAATAAACTACTGTTTATTATTAAGCATTTTATTTTTGTTTTTCTAAAGTCACAAATGAATAAGTGGAATTAGTACATATTTGCAAGGAAAACATCTCAATAGCCTAAAAAAGCAAAATCACTACTTGATGTGGATGTGGTAAGCGTTACAGATCCTGCCTGTTGTATATGTGGTACGCGTTATAGATCCTGCCTGTTGTAGATGTGGTACGCGTTATAGATCCTGCCTGTTGTAGATGTGGTAAGCGTTATAGATCCTGCCTGTTGTAGATGTGATAAGCCTTATAGGTCCTGCCTGTTGTAGATGTGGTACGCGTTATAGATCCTGCCTGTTGTATATGTGATACGCGTTATAGATCCTGCCTGTTGTATATGTGATACGCGTTATAGATCCTGCCTGTTGTATATGTGATACGCGTTATAGATCCTGCCTGTTGTATATGTGATACGCCTTACAGATCCTGCCTGTTGTATATGTGATACGCGTTATAGATCCTGCCTGTTGTAGATGTGGCCTTACAGATCCTGCCTGTTGTATATGTGATACGCTGCCTGTTGTAGATGTGGTAAGCGTTATAGATCCTGCCTGTTGTAGATGTGATAAGCCTTATCCTACCTGTTGTAGATGTGATACGCCTTACAGATCCTGCCTGTTGTAGATGTGGTAAGCGTTATAGATTCTGCCTGTTGTAGATGTGATAAGCCTTATACATCCTGCCTGTTGTAGATGTGATACGCCTTACAGATCCTGCCTGTTGTAGATGTGGTAAGCGTTATAGATTCTGCCTGTTGTAGATGTGATACGCCTTACAGATCCTGCCTGTTGTAGATGTGGTAAGCGTTATAGATTCTGCCTGTTGTAGATGTGTTAAGCCTTACAGATCCTGCCTGTTGTAGATGTGGTACGCGTTATAGATTCTGCCTGTTGTAGATGTGTTAAGCTTTACAGATCCTGCCTGTTGTAGATGTGGTAAGCGTTATAGATTCTGCCTGTTGTAGATGTGATACGCCTTACAGATCCTACCTGTTGTAGATGTGGTAAGCGTTATAGATCCTGCCTGTTATAGATGTGATACGCCTTACAGATCATGTGGACAAGAAAGCAGCCTTTATGAGTCTATCAGGCATCAGCTGCTCAATGTACAGTCCCAATTACTTGTGCCTTCATTGCGAGAACTCAAAACAATTTGATTAGAAATCTGGAGAATGCGCGCTCTGTGATTTTGTTAAACACCAATAAAACATGAAAATAGCTTCAAAGCTATAGCTTCTAATGGATATTTCTCTTGTCCTGATCATACTTGAGGCTCTAAATAAAAAGAAAACCAGACATTTGAAGACAGAGCTATGGCTTAGAGAAAGCTCTCTCAAGAGCATGGGATGTTCTAATGGCTGTGCCAGTAGAAGGATGATAAAAATTCTTAGAAAAGGGGATAGAGATGAGAAACAAGTGGATTTTCAGGATCACAGGATCTCACCTAGAACTGGAATGCCTGTCCCCTACTACTGCATGGAAACCATTCTGTGTGGATTGACAATATTACAGGCTTGGCGGAGGAAGACATCCAGGTTCTTATCCGGGGGAATGTTTTTCAAAGCTCAGGTTAGCATCACTCTCTCTGAGATGGTTGGGTTCAGGTTTGAGAGCTCACCTGGTAACTCACATAGCAAATAGTTCCTGGAACAGGGAAGACTTCTGCTGGCCCTCAGATTTCAGAGAATTCAGAGTTGTATAGATGGCTCCACTTCATATCCATCAGCGATTACAGGGATCAGTTTCTATACAATCTGAACACTTTACAGCAGCATTCTACATATATCCCCAAGGAGGGAGAGCATCTAACTGTTATATATTTTCTAGGAAAAGATCAAGGCTGGGCAAAAACTCACTCATAAACCATTCAAACAACTTGTATTAATGCAAAGGCAAAAACAAAATTGGTTAACAGATGGACTGAGCGGTTATCTACTAAAACAGACAGTCTGACACCTGTCACAACAATTTTTGAACTCCAAATCATCAAGACAGAACAAGGAAGCCACAATTTTAGCTCAACCATTATCAAGACAATCCAGACTTCCAGGATACTTTCGTTGCTCCATGAAACTTCCGACTAGCATATAGTCATAGTAACAGTGAACAAAATCTGTGCAGAAAAAGACAGTCTAGTAGAAGTATTTCCTTAATGGTCCAAGAAATCATGGCTGACAAATCTTTTCAAGAGAAAGCTGTTGGAGCCTTCTGATTTAAAGGAACACTCCAAACACCTGAAGCAGGTTACCTTTCTGAAGTTATGTTTGAAGAGTGTGTCCTTTTTCAGTTTACAAAAAGTGCAGATTACAACAGAAAATTACACTTTTATAAATGAACCTTGTTACACCCTCCTGGCTGTTAACCAGACAACTGGTCCTGTTACTTCCTGGTTGTTTAGCTCATTGAAGTTAAACTCAAGAGTCAGGCAATTGCACAGAGCACCTGCCTTGCAAAGACCACAGAAAGCCTGGGCTGTGGAAGAAAAAGAGGGCTTGTAAAAGACCGAAAACAAGTGATTTGCATCTTTTGCACACTGTTTTAGATATACCCCAAATAGATTTTTTGTATTTCTTTTATATTTGTTCCTTTAAGCTAATATTTTGGACCACCATCTCAGCTCTAGCCACTCAAAAGATGTAACCTCATTATTTGATCTAGGACCACCATCTTCCAGTCTAAAGAGGACTTGATTCAGAAGATATAGCTTTTGTTTGAAGATAAATTAATTCTATTGTTTCTTTTTTTACCAGATAAGTTGGAAACAATTTACCAGTTGGCACAAAGCCTTAAAAAATCAATCCAATACAGATCTCTATTTTTCAAATATGGTACTTACTTCACTTGAAATTCTCCTACAGACCAAGGCTGAATTCCCCATTAGACAAAGTAGGCAACTACCTACATACACAAGTCCTGTAGGGGGTGCCTGTTTTCAACACTTATAATGTGCCTTTTTGAGTTTAAGTTAAATGGATTGGAGATATAAGTACCAAGAGCATTGACCAGTGCCCTCTGTAGCCAATATGCACCTCCAGATGCAATTATAAAGGGTATAACGCCACTAGGCTACCCCTGCTCCTCCAGAATCTGTGTGAAACTGGACAGGAGATGGAAGGGAATGGGATCACTTCCCATCTGCCCACTATCTGCAAGTGCCTTGCCGGAGGAGCAGGGGCAGCATTAATTGATGCACCGTATATATAACAACAACTGCTGCTCTGCTATCAATCAGAGGAGAGTGCTTGCACTAAACAGGACAGGAGGCTAAGTACTTGGCAAACAACACTTCAAATTGCACATGCCCTAAACACCAGTTAGGGTTTCCCTAACCCTGAATTCAACTTCTCCCAGAATTTAAACAAGCCGCATCTTAGTTCCACATGTAATCATTCAAAGCCTAAACCTGAAAAACAACATTTAACATAAAGGTTAAATTGCACTTAAAATATAAACATTGATACTAAATTTAACCCTAAGTAAATAAAGAGACACTCCACTGCCTAAAGAAAAATAAATCCCTTTTTAATAGATATACCCCAATAAAACATGTATGCATTTAATAATGTATTTTTTCATTGGGGTTCATCTGAAAACAGCTTGTAAAAGCTGCAGATCACTTGTCTTCAGCCTTTTCAAGACCTCCCTTTCTAACCCCGACCAGGCTTTCTGTGGCTGTCCAATCACAGACTTTCCAATGAAGCTCAATGAGAAGTCTTTGCAAGGCAGGTGTTCTGGGCAATTGCAGTGTTATGAGTTTAGCTTCACTGGTTGAAAGCCAGGGGAAGTGTGACAAGGTTAATTTATAAAAGTGCCAATTTCTATTGAAATCTGCACTTTTTTGTAGAATGAAAAATTAGGACACATTCTTCTCACATAAAGCATTTCAGCAAGCTAGAGGGGTGTCCCTTTAACACAGATTTTATTTTCCATAGGGTTAGCTTCAACATTAAAACCACCTCATGATGCCAAAACAGGTATGGACTCCACAAGACCTCTGAACGTTTCCTGTGGTATCTGGTGGCAAGATATTAAGAGCAGATACTTTAAGTCTTTCAAGTTGTGAGGTGGGACCTCCATGGATCAGATTTGTTTTTCTAGCATATCCCACAGATCTATAAAACCAAAAAAGTGAGCAAACACTGAAGAATTAAAAAAACAAAAAACACTGCCCAAAACAAGTGAATGTTCTAGCCTAGCACTTTAAGGTGCCTTTGTAAGGGCACACATGCAAAGTATTCAGTCACAATATGGTGCCAAAAAACTCTCTGTCATGTTCCTCAAACCATTCCTGAATAATTTTTGCAGTGTGGCAGAGTGCATTATCCTGCTGAAAGAGGCCACTGCCATCAGGGAATACCATTGCCATGAAGGGATGTACGGGGTCTACAATAATCTCTACATGGGTCTTAAGTGTCAAAGTAACATCCACATGAATTCCAGGGCCCATGGTTTTCCAACAAAACATTGCTTAGAGCATAGCATTGCCTCCAGCAGCCTGCCTTCTTCCCATAGTGCATCCTGCTGCCATCTCTTCCCCAGGTAAACAACACACATGCACCCTACCATTCATCTGATCTAAAAGAAAATATGATACTCCAGACCACGCAACATTCTTCCATTGCTCCAATGTCCAGTTCTGAGGCTTACATTTTCATTGAAGGCACTTTGGGCAATTGACAGTTGTCATGATCGGCACTCTGAGCGGTCTGCCCCATATGCACAGGGCCGAATTAACATAGGGGCTGATGAAGCTGCAGCTCCAGGCCCATGCCCATGAAATAGGCCCATTGATTTAAAAAGGCAAAAAAAAAAATACATTTTTTTTTTTTACACAGTACTCTTAGGGTTTCCACCTGGCTGGTATTTTACTGGCACAGTCAGTATTTGAGGCTGCCTGGCCAGTGTCAATATTGCAGTCATACTGGCAATACAAATGCTGGTATTTTTCTCAGTATAAACAGAGATTACGATGCAATACCAGCACTGGCCAGTAGGGGTTGCTGTGTGTATGGAGAGGCGCAGAGATAGGAAGTTCCAGCATATCTCTATTGATCCGCAGGGGAGCAGCTACAGAGAGTGCAGACTGCAACTCTCACCCTGCAGAGACAGCCTACAGCTCAGGGAAGTGAGCGATGGGGGAATGACTGCAAGGAGACATGGGGGCACTGGGAGATATGGGGACACTGAGACACTAAGGGACACTGGAAGACATTATGACACATAGAAACATAGAAACATAGAAACAGAATATGACGGCAGATAAGAACCATTCGGCCCATCTAGTCTGCCCAATTTTCTAAATACTTTCATTAGTCCCTAGCCTTATCTTATAGTTAGGATAGCCTTATGCCTATCCCACGCATGCTTAAACTCCTTTACTGTGTTAACCTCTACCACTTCAGCTAGAAGGCTATTCCATGCATCCACTACCCTCTCAGTAAAGTAATACTTCCTGATATTATTTTTAAACCTTTGTCCCTCTAATTTAAGACTATGTCCTCTTGTTGTGGTAGTTTTTCTTCTTTAAATATAGTCTCCTCCTTTACTGTGTTGATTCCCTTTATATATTTAAATGTTTCTATCATATCCCCCCTGTCTCGTCTTTCCTCCAAGCTATACATGTTAAGATCCTTTAACCTTTCCTGGTAAGTTTTATCCTGCAATCCATGAACCAGTTTACCAGTTTTTCTCTGAACCCTCTCTAAGGTATCAATATCCTTCTGAAGATACGGTCTCCAGTACTGCGTACAATACTCCAAGTGAGGTCTCACCAGTGTTCTGTACAATGGCATGAGCACTTCTCTCTTTCTACTGCTAATACCTCTCCCTATACAACCAAGCATTCTGCTAGCATTTCCTGCTGCTTTATTACATTGTCTGCCTACCTTTAAGTCATCAGAAATAATCACCCATAATGTTACTGCCAGGTTTCGAACCTGGGACCTTTCGCGTGTGAGGCGAAACTGAGATGGGGACATGGGGACACTGAGACATTAGGGACACAGTGTCCCCATGTCTCCCAGCCAGTGTCCCTAGTGTCTCAGTGTCCCCATGTCTCCCAGTGTCCCCACGTGTCTAAGTGTCTGTGTCCCCATGTCTTTAAGTGTCCCCTATTTTCCCAGTGTCCCTTAGTCTCCCAGTATCCCCTAGTGTCCCAGCCAGTGTCCCCTACTCTACCAGTGCCACTGGTGTCTCAGTGTCATCAAGTGTTCCAGTGTCCCCAAGTGTCTCAGTGTCCCCATGTCTTCCAGTGTCCCTAGTGTCTGTGTTCCCATGTTTCCCAGTGCCCCAAGTGTCTCAATGTCCCCATTTCTCTCAGTGTACCCAGGTCTCCCAGTGTCCCCTGTCTCAGTGTCCCCATGCCTCACAGTGTCCTCATGTCTCTCAGTGTTCCTAGTGTCCTAGTGACATGGGGATACATACACTAGGGGACACTGGGAGACATGGTGACACAAAAGGACACTGGGAGACATGAGACATACATAGGGACACTGACACATAGGGTCACTGGGAGACCTGGGGACAAGACACATGGGGACACTGAGTCATGAGGGCACTGGGAGACATGGAGGCTTTGGGAGACTAGGGGACACTGAGACACTGGGCGACATGGGGACACTGAGACAGTGGGAGGCTTGAGACACTGGGGGGACAGGGAGACACTGGGAGCAATCCATCTATATAGCAGAATCAAACTGTAAATAGCTTTTTGGTGATTTTACAGCATTTTCTCTTATGTCACTCCTTGTGATTTACATCCCGTGATGTCACCCATACATAATTCATTATGCAAATTAGTAAGGCCTGTATGTTTTTCCAAGAAAGGTGGCAACTCTAACTACTTTTCGCATACTCTTGCTTAAGTATGGAAACTTAAGAGGGATGTATGGGAACAAAAATTGTGTGGACTGGCTGACAATGAATATAGTTTAGGTAATGCTGTCTTTGGTCTCTCTAACACTGTGGCATGTTCCCTTTCTTCTACACTCACTACATACACCTTTTCTCTGTCCCAGACTATATACCAGGAGCTCCTGCCTGCTATTAAGAAGGTAAGGAGACAAGTGAACCAGCGAGTGCTAGGGGACACTACGTTGAGCAAGCACATCTGCATAGTATGCCCATAGTTGGCCAGCTTACATGATTGGCAGGCAGCCTGACATGCATTCATGCCAAGCTGGCCTTCCAATTCTTTGGGCAGACATACCCCCTGTTTGGGCATGTTTGCCCTTTTTGGTAGGTTACGTGATTTGCGTCAGTGGCACACCCTTTTACTGGGCCCATTGACTTCCTGCTTCACTGGACACTGCTGTTAGGGGGTATGGATTAATAGGGTATGTGTTTTCTTATAGCTGCTGTTTTCTTTCCCTCTAGCACCATCTCCATCAGATACATGACGCCTAGGAGTGTTTTAGTGTCTTTGGTCGAAAAGATTCTGTAATTAGGCCCATAATAATTGTCAGCACCAGGCCCACTGGGCTTTTAATCTGGCCCTGCATATGCAATGTACTAAGATGCACTGTGTGTTCTGACACCTTTCTATCATGGCCAGCATTAAGTTTTTCAGCAATTTGAGCTACAGTAGCTCTTCTTTATGATCAGACCAGAATAGCCAGCCTTCACTCCCCACATGCATCAATGAGCGTTGGACATCCATGACCCTGACACCAGTTCACCAGTTGTCCTTCCTTGCACCACTTTTGGTAGGTACTAACCACTGCATACCATGAACACCCTACAACACTTGCTATTTTGGAGATGCTCTGACCCAGTCGTCTACCCATCACTCTTTGGCCCTTGTCAAAGTCACTCAGATCTTTTCACTTGATGAATTTCCCTGTTTCCAACACATGAAATTCAAGAACTGACTGTTAATTTTCTGCCTAATATATCCCACCCCTTGACCGGTTGTCATTGTACCAATATAATCAGTGTTATTATCTTCACCTGTCAGTGGTTCTAATGTTGTGACTGACATGATGTTTACATGAGGTTAATTTAAAATGTATTTGTGGTGCAAAGATATACATTTATTCCAATCTCCATAGTAATCAATGAAATATACCTGCTAAATATGCCTCTTTGTTTTGTACATTGTGCTAGGGACGTTGTGCAAGGCTATATTCCAAAATGAATGGGGTGCAATTGGGAGGAATATTCATTTCCTATAACTTTAAATTTCAAGAGCTTAAGTATTAGAATTCCAACTTTGTATATAAGGTTCAGAGTCAAGCCCTTTTGGAAAACGAAATGTACACCACTCACCATTCATTCAGTTAAATAATCTAGAGCAATGGTTCCCCAACCAGTACTCATGGACCACCAACAGCCCAGGATTCATACATTTCCCTTTTTTATTCCAATTGAGATACTGACAAAACTTGGACTGTTGCAGGGTTATGAGGACTAATTTAGGAATCTGATCTAGAGTAAAGTTCCTTGGTTTTCTGTCTGTTCATGTTATTTGTTAATATTTTCAGCACTGTACAGATTATATAAAAAGTAATATGTAAAGGTGAGGCACTGAGCTCACTACTGGAAAAAGAAATAAAATTGGGTTTGTTGGTAGCCATCTGGACAAAAAGGAAAAAAAACCAAGGCAATATAATAAAAAAGTTACTAATTATGATTTCAATTTAAAAGCTTAAGTGTTAATGTAGATATAATTATACTTTTTTAAGCATTAAAATATATTTGTATATATTAACTTGTTCTAGTTTAAAAAGATAAATCACCTAGAGATGTTCATTGTTGAATAAAATATATATAATATGTTTTAGATCCTACTGTTTTCTATCACCCTCTGCATGGTTCCACTTAACATTGTGTCCTAAGCCCTCTCTTTGGCCAAGGAGGTACTTGCACCCATAGTCAAATTGAACCATGTTTAAAGCTACTACTTCAAACTATTGTAAGACTGTGCCTGGCTCTAGGTGCGATCACTGATATTGGCATGTGGATCTTACAGGTGGAGGTACATTCCTTGTGGCAATCTGCAAACATGTTGAGGCTGCAATGCTGAAAACATACGTTCTTACAAACCCTTTGTGGTACCTAACACTAAGCTGGAGATGATGTTATGCATGCAACAACACCTGCCATTACACTTTTCATGTTCCCCATTGTTATTCCCATGGTGGCAATTTCATTTTTATGACTGCACCATGCTAGGCCTTACTATGTACCACCCCCTCCACAGTGGCAACTGCTCCAAGCCTCAATTCTGTAGAGATTCTAATAATGTTTCATTATTGACATTTTCTACCTTTGAGCTCTCTTATCATATTCAAATTGTAACAATCCCATCCAAAACCTGAAAAAGTAGGAGTAAAAAACACTTGGATTAAGAGATAATTTGGTTTGAAAGTGATACCCCATCAGTGACCTAAAAAAATAAATTTATCTTCAACTATTTTCTCATGATAATGATTTTAGTCATTTATGATTCATAATTGATTTTCACTTTTAAATGTTGATCTTTTTCTTCCAAAGAACTCATAAAGAATGGACACTTGAAAAACATGGTAGATTTCGATCCACTGAATCAGGGTCCTGCGATAAGGTAAGAGCAAAATATATTTAGGGTTCGAATGAGCCAGGCGTCCTATTCTAGAAGCAAAGGGTTAATTAGAATGTTGCTCAGATGGAACCTCCATGTTGCAGTCCTACCCATCTGTTTAACAGCTGCTGGTTGACTGCTCCCAGGGGCTTAGAGCTAATTTGTAGAACTACAGGGGGCTGTGCCTGGCAATAGGAAAAGTCTATTAGTGCTGCTTATGTTGAAAATTGCAAGCTTGATGTCTTCCACATGCTTCTGTTTTAGTTTGTGGTTAACCCCTTGTTAGAGGTTGGTATCATTTAGGATTCCAAAAACACCAGTTAACTTTCATTGGCAGTGGCTGCAACTAAAGAGTTACTGTCTCATGGATGAGAAGAACTTACTGCCCTACCGCTCATTCAAGATGTAGCTAGTATTGCCAAAGTCATACCATGCTGGCAATGGCCTTGCTACATAAGACTAATGTGTTCATGGAGAGGTCACTCTACATTACTCATCTCTCCATACGTTTCAGAAATAGTCAATAGAGGCATGACGCCAAAGAAGGCCAGATGACAGGATGTTACTCATGGCTCATTTAAATGGAAACTCAAATCAACTCATTGGCACAACTAGCATTATCAATTATTTATGACAGGCAAAGGTATTTGCAGTGCAGTGGGGTAAAAAGCAATCAATAAAGAACTTACCGTAATCACTAGAACTTGCAGACTTGAAGTATGAAGAGTTTAACTAGTAGGGCAAGCCAAGATGGACCTGAGCTACAATGGACGAATGACTTATGTGATAATGTATGGAGAATTATCACCTTCGAAGAGCACTTACAGAAGCTCATTGCTACATTTCCACTGTAAACCATTAAGTATATTAAATTAGCTGATGCAGAACATCACATGGTTGATATCAGTAAATCATCGGTACCTCAGAAAACAAAAACAAAATGAAAAGGAACACAAACCCTGAAAGAGCATACATGAATTATTTTAGTCAGAATGCTCCTAATAGTGTTACCTAAAGAATTAAACACAAATTGCAGTCAGTGCAGGTCCTTGTACAAGCAACCAACAGTGAAATGATGTAAATGTGTATTTTAGATACAGTAATGGGGAGTGTAAGACACATTTATTAAATTTATTAGTGGGTTTAAAAGAACACTCCAAGCACCATAATTTCTAGAGCTTGCTGTAGGGGCTTTGGTGCCAGGAATGCCCTGGCACCCCTCCATTGTAAGAAGTAAACCATTTTAGAGTGGTTTGACTTCTTACCTGTAGTCTACAAGGCGCCCATCCCCACCTCTACTAATGGTGGAAAGCCAGACGTTCTCAGTCTGAGCTAAGGCCTGTAGTCCAGGTTTTGACTCATGGGCTGAGAGTGATCAGTTGACAATCTCAGACAATAACCTAATAATGCATGCATTAGCTCATGAGAACAAACAGATTAGTCCTGCTTAGGGTCCAGCTCTCTATCTTTAGCAGGGCAGATTCCAGATGAAAAGCCATACCGTTCTAAAACCATTTGACAACTGTTGGTGAGTATCTGCCTACTCCATGCACCATCACCACCACAGTGACCTATAGTGGTCATAGTGCTTGAAGTGTTCCTTTTAACTGCAACAAATACCCTGATCTTGATGGATCATGTTTTGTATTTAAATTATTATTGTTATTTTTTTTAAAGATTAATTTTGTTTTAATATGTACAGTATATTCTCTTGTAGATCAGAGAAGGAGGTAACGTGATGGTCTGACAATCAGTTAGACTAACCCACAAATCTATTTCATCTAGCTGAATCGAATGAATCAAATTCCTGTTATTCTAAGTTCAAACAAATCGATTCATCCGGAATTTATCGGTGGTGTATTACAGATGGAACTGTTCATTCGGGCAAAGATTACTAGGAATTATATTCATTTGACGCAACTACAACATATTTGTCCACAAGTCTAATATCAATTGTTCCCTGATCAACCAGGTTGAATGCTTCTCTCTTAGAGGGGAACTGTCCCTTTTCAGAATTTTAATATACTTTTTTTACTCAATACTGTATTTAACAATCATTGTTATTACCTCTGTCCTTTGCACCTGGCAGTCAGTGTAGAGAAAGCATACGGAGCAGATTTCGCAATGTCATTTTAATATAAATGTAGAAGAAAACAGGGCACCCCAGGAAAACAGTTACCACAGCTTATAGGTAGTTTTTGAATGGTTTATTTACGGGTGTAAATTTCAGAGAAGTGACAGTTCCCCTTTAAATGGATTTATTACACCACGCAAATCCTGTGCCACCTAGCATAGTCTGATTCATATGTGACCACTTTTAAATGGCTCATTTTGCAACTTTATGCATTTCTGTAGTTGTGTGAAAATGTCCCATTCTTGTGCAAAATATTGTTCAATTGTCAATTGAGGATTATCCTAGCTCAAAATAGGGCATCATAATAAAATGTTCATATAATTAAGTGGAAAGGATTAAGGATAATTTCATAATCTACAAGTGAGATTCTTGGTTGGTGGAAGACATCGTTGTCTGGGCTCGGTGATTTATGTGGGAAAGCAGGTGATGTAACAGAAACAAGCTTTGGCCTGCCACAAGATATGCGCACAGGAATATGTTTTCTGCTTTGTAGGAATAAAACACAAAAACACAAAAACAATGCTCAAACGCAAATAATAAACACACAATCTTGGATAATTTACTTGATTTTGAAAATCACCAAATGTGTTTTTCACTTACTAACGAGGAATACAAAGACAGTGTTATTATATTTATATAGCGCCAACAAATTCCATAGCACTTTACAATGGTAGACTAACAAACATGTAATTGTAACCAGACAAGTTGGACACACAGAAACAAAGGGGTTGAGGGCCCTGCTCAATGAGCTTACATGCTAGAGGGAGTGGGGTATAGTGAAACAAAAGGTAAAGGAAGTATTAGGGAAATAGATTGGTAGAATAATATTCAATGAAGACTTAGTTTGTGGGGGTTTTTTTTGAGCCATTAACAGTTTAATTAATATGCTTTTGTGAAAAACTGAGTTTTTAATGATTTTTTTAAAGAGTGGAGACTGGGTAAGCGTCTAACGGAAAAGTGATAGGAGTTCCACAGGAACGGTGCAGCCCTCGAGAAGTCTTGGATACAAGCATCAGAGGCGGGAGTACGAACAGAGGATAGACGCAGGTCTTGGGCAGACCGTTCGGGCCTAGACGGGACATACTTGTATATTAGGCAGGATAGATAGGTGGGAATAGCATTATGTAGAGATTTAAAAAGCAAGAACCAGAATTTTATATTTAGCCCTATATCTTACAGGAAGCCAATGCAGGGACTGACAAAGGGGTGAGTCGTGGGAGGTGCGTGCGCACAAGAAGATGAGCCTTGCCGCCGCATTCATTATAGACTGCAGTGGGGCAAGTTGGGAGCACGTTAGACCAGTGAGAAGTGGATAGCAGTAGTCAAAGCGAGAGAGGACAGTGGCATGGACCAGCACCTTAGCCGCACCTGGGGTTAATTGGGGGCGATGCGCTTAATGTTTTTGAGATGGAAGTGGCAGGATTTGGCGATAGACTGGACACGACAGGTGAAGGACAGGTCGGAGTCAAAGAGAACACCTGGGCAATGAGCCTGCGTGTTGGAGCTCATGGTAGCACCATTAACGTGGAGGGAGACAGAAACGGGAGTAGCAACACTTGAGGGAGGAAAGACCAGAAGTTCTGTTTTGAACAAGTTGAGTTTGAGGAAGTGGACAGCCATCCAGTTAGAAATAGCAGAGAGGCAGTCAGTGACACTAGTCAAGAGGGGCGGGGAGAGATCAGGGGAGGACAGATAGATTTGGGTGTCATCTGCATAGAAGTTATAATGGTAGCAAAAGGACCTGATGAGCTTACCCAGGGAGGCAGTAGAGATCAAGAACAGTAGGGGACCAAGGACTGAACCTTGGGGGACACCAACAGAGAGGCTGTGAGGAAGAGGCAGAGCCAGTGAAAGAAACACCAGGAGAGAGTAATATCTCGTAAACTGAGATTACGGAGGATGAGAAGAAGCTGTTGATGATCAACAGTATCAAAAGCAGCGGAAAGGTCAAGGAGATTTAGGATAGAGTAGTGACCATGAGAGTTTGCAGCGAGTAGATCGTTTGATACTTTGGTCAGAGCCGTTTTCTGCTCAGAGCAGAAACCAGACCAGTGGGTCGAGCAGTAAATTGGACTTGAGGAAGTCTGTCAATCTCACATACACAAGTCTTTCAGGGATCTTGGATGCAAAAGGCAGTAGCGAGATAGGGCAGTAGTTGGATGTAGCCAGTTTGAATGAGCATAGAACAGCAGAGGGAGTGAGGTTGGGGGAAGTATTGTAAGTAGAAGGAGAGAGATCTCTTCCCTGGTTGTAGAGATCGTGTCAGTGAAGTGAGTTGCAAAGTTTGTGGCGTTCAAGTTAGTACGAGGAGGAGGAGCAACAGGGCAAAAAAGAGAGTTAAAAGTGTGGAATAGTCGTTTGGGTTCGCAGGAGAGTGTGGTTATGAAGGTGTTGAAGTAATTTACTTTTGCAGAGTAAAGAGCCAAGCTGTAAGAGCACAGCATAAATTTATAGTGGAGAAAGTCAGATGTGGAGTGAAACTTCCTCCAGCAGCATTCAGCAGTTCTGGAGCATTTTTCAAGGTATCGAGTCAGCTTGGAGTGCCAAGGTTGTTGTTGGGGGCGATTGCTGCTTTTAAGTGTAGGAGGTGCCATGGTGTCTTGTAGAGAGGAGAGGATGGAATTGTAGAAGGAGCTTACAGAGCTAGGGCAGGTGAGGTTTGAGATAGGTAAAAGGAGAGTTTGGAGGTTACTGGAGAATTTCTCTCGGTCAAGACATTGAAGTTTTCTGTGATATTGATGTGCAGAGGCTGGTGTCAGTTGGGTCCTGGGTGTGCTGATGTCAAAAGTAAGCATATGGTGGTCAGATAGAGGAAAGGGAATATTGGAGAGATTAGAGGCGGTACAGAGGTTGGTGAAGGCAAGATCAAGAGTGTATCTGGCGGTATGGATTGCTGAATTAAACTATACATGAGGCCAAAGGAGGAGGTTACAGAGAGCAGACGAGAGGTATCAGTGCAATTGGGTTTGTTGATTGGGATATTGAAATTCCCTAGTATAAGGGAAGGAGTGCTTGTGGAGAGAAAGTGAGGTAGCCAGGAAGACAAGTGCTCAATAAATAGCCCTGGATGATCGGGGGGGAGGTGAGGAAGGTGGTAGATGATAGCAATTCTTAAAGGAGTGGGTTTAAATAGGTGGACAGTATGAACTTCAAAGGAAGTAAAGCTGATGGAGCACAGACTTTCTTGCAGCAGTAATGGGGCTGTAAAGTTTGGAAATCAGGCCTTGCTTGTTGCAGATGATCAGCTGATAGAGCACTGGCCTTCTTGCAGCAGTAATGGGGCTGGAAAGTTTAGAGATGCTGACCAGGTTATTCGCTAAATGATTGACGCTTTGTAAAATGATTGACACAGGAGAAACTTTCTGTATTCAAGACATGTACAGAAACTATGACCATAATGGATTTTCAATCCAGCATACCCAATTACTATATAGGTTTGTTTTTATAGGATGTCTCTTTACTTTTATTTTTAAATCATTGTAGCCATTACTTCAACCCTAACCCAACCCTAACCGCTAGTCCAGAAATGAGTTTCAGCCATTACCACAATTGTCACTCATTACTGTTATCTTAGCCCCTCATGTTATGGAATTGTCTGTCTATGGATATCGCATAGCTCCTACTTCCAACTGAGCCACAAAGAGGTCACAGCGAAATATAATAGCTTGGATCTGACCAAAAATATTCCAAAATAATGCCAAGGAATCAGAACTAAAAACAAAAACATTACTGAGTGTCTTACAGACATTCCTCACAATTCCCCATCCATGTTCTCTTATACAGCATCTCTTGGGATGTACAATTTAACTTATAGACACGTTATGCTAGCTAATATAGCTGATTATATATCCAAATTGTTTAATTATTTACTTATTACAAGCCAAAAATAAGACAAACAACACGTTTGTATTTTGAACAAAAAGGTTAGACATTTTCAAGTAAATACAGAGATAACCAAAACATTTTGAAAACAAAGAAAATAAATTGACCTTGCTTGCCATAAATTTAATGCACAGTTTCATTAGTAAACCATATATACGTTTCCTTTTTATTTTTAAATCTTGTTTTATACCTCCCGAATAGCTTTGTCAGCCTCCCACAAAACTATGAGACCCAACATGCAGAACGTAGGTCACGCGTAGCTTAGGTATGAATAGAGAATGGAAAGGCTCATATTAACGGCCCTTAGGGCCTCCAAGCAGTGAAAAATTGGACGCAGTTTGATTAACAGGTGAAGAAATAGTCTATGAACAAACCAAGGTCTAGGATTACAGAAAGGTACATATATAAGGGTAAACAAGTCTAAGTCAAAGAGCATGGAATGGAGAAAGGTCAAGGAACTAGCAGGAGTTAAGAAACGAAGAAACGCTCAAGAGACAGAATGCACTCTTGGATCACCACAATGGAAAACCACAACAGGGCACAATACAGTCTGCAAAATATGTTTATATAGCCCATAAAAAGCTTTTGATAGATTGGAGTCATTTCTGCAATGCCAAACAGTATGTGTGTGATATCAAACAGATGACCCAGTGATATATGCATCAAAACTGATGCAGGACAATCCAACATCATACAGTGGATTCATAGTGACCAGCGTCCAAAATGATGGTAGAATGACATGGGTCACTGGCATGAGTGGCAAAATGAGGCACACAAGGCTAAGTTGTTCTTGTCTATGAGTGGCACAAACAGAGCTTCACAGTAATATGTCTTAAGATTTTTAAAGATACATTGGTCTTGTTCTTACATTTTTAGTTACATAAGTACACCTCCAGCCACATCCCTTAAATTAAGAGTTTTTACAAAATCTTTTTATACTTATTTTTATTTACTTGGAAGATACTGGACTTGGAAATTAATTTTGGGCTAAATGGCAATATGGCTGAATTTAACGTCAAATACAAAAAAACTTCAGTAGCCCTAGCCCAAAGCACCAACACAAACACCCATTTTTGCTGAAGAAAGTCGTCTTACTATGTACATAATACATCCCCCCTCCTTCTGTTACTCCCCCCTCCCTCTGTTACTCCCCCCTCCTTCTGTTACTCCCCCACTCCTTCTGTTACTCCCCCACTCCTTCTGTTACTCCCCCCTCCTTCTGTTACTCCCCCCCTCCTTCTGTTACCCTCCCTACCCTCCCCTGTAGCGTGGCCGAGCTCCTCTCCGGTCTGCGGTGCCCGGCCGCAGTGATAGGAAGGTGCACACTCACTGGGTGTGCACCTTCCTATCACTCTGGCCGGGCACCGCGGACCAGAGAGGAGCTCGGCCACGCTACAGGGGAGGGGAGAAGCCGCGCTGCAGCTGCCTGAGGCTCTTTACAGAGCGCTCAGGCAGCTGCAGCATTAGGACCGGCCCTGGATTGGCTGGTTTTAAAAGGATTTAGGGCGGCCTGGGGGGCAATTGCCTCCCTGCCCCCCGGCCCAGCCCACCCTTGATAATCTATATTTATAATTTCAGGATTTATCTGAATGCCACTAACTGCCCTTTTTATACTACTCTATAACCTCTTACCATTCTTTGGTGTTTTCTATTATCCCCATTCAATAATTGTAAAGCCCTGCCGAATATGTTGGCGCTATATAAACAATAATAGTAAAGAGTTTGTCCATGAATGCGTTGGCTGCTGCATTCCTCTTCAATGGTTTCTCTCTGTTAAGAACTTTATTGACTTGTTTTCCAATGCAAGATTTGGAACATTTTTACCTTGATATTCAGAAAAGAAGCACTCAACTTAAGTTACGGGTCCGTTGTGTATTAAACTAGATTACCAATTTTGTAATGTAAAAAATGATTCTAAATACATATCTATTTGATTAGATAAATATCTTATCAATATAATTTATCAGGGAGATGAGTGTCATTGAACTTAGAGCCAGAAAGGCAGGGATAAAGATTTATGATGCTGATCCTTATCCATTTAAAAAAAAATACAAATAAATCTAGCGTTCAACTGCTAATACATTTACATACAAACATAATAATACTTTCATCCAAGATACAATACGGTTACCAATGTTTTTCAGAAAAAGGTATAACATCTAAACTATCTGTGGTCATCATTTCTTTCCTTTCCTTTACTAATAGTAGAACTTTACCCATCTTGGCTTACCATCCAGACCATGAGGAGTCAGGTAATGCCTAGACAGAACAGGGACATGTGAGAGTGAGGGGAGTGTATAGAAGGAAATGTATGGTGGTCTTAAGAATGATGGGTGGAGGTTAGGGCTAAAGTGACTGTATAAATAGGAGGGCATTTTTCAGGTCAAGCAGCCATTTTAATTATCAGTTGGTAACAGCTTGGTAGTTGCTTTGGCATCTGCTTGTACATGCTTGCCAAGTGCTGTTTTCAGGCAGGGCCTGAGTATGGACGTCGAAGCTGTCCTTTCTGCCCTCAAGGCTGAAGCCCTACAAGATGGGGGTCTGCACCTGCATGCTCAGCTGGCTCGTCTGCAGGCCTCCGTGGTGATTGCCGCCTCCCCTCCTGGCAGTTGCCAGGAACATTTAAGGTTCCTCCATTTAACACCATGGAGGTTCCAGGAGCAAAAGCTGCAGTCCCGTCTCACGAACCAGCTGGTCCGCGGCGGCCTTGGTGGGTGAGGCACCTGCACAGGATGAATCTTCTTCTCGGGCCGCTGAGGGACTGTGACCCGCGACCTAGGCAGGAAGAGTGGTGGACAAGCCTCCAGGTGGGTGAGTAGGCTACAGGTTTCTTGATGGGGGGGCAGAGACTTCCCCTCATGGTGCAGAAACGTGTAGAAGTTCGTCCCGGGCGACTGCAACTGGGTCTGTTGCCAGCGTTGGCGGACGTCCGCTGGTTTGGTTACCGGGCATGCGCTGGGCTCACCTGCTGCCTGAAATGGAACGGATTGCCCACCTCCTCGGCAATGCTGATGTACTCATAATTCACCTGGAGGGTAACAATCTTGGCACCATTCTGGTGTGGGATCTGGGCGAAACCATCCAGTAGGATTTGGCACAGTTATGGCTTATGTTCCTGAAACTTTGTATTGTGTGGTCAGAGGTGTTGTCTCTGGACTATTGGCGGGGCACAAGGGGCCCTAGGGCACTGGAAAGGAGCAGGATTAATCTTAACAAAAAGGTGTCAACCTTTTTAAAAGGGATGGCGGCTCACGGTGCATCACTGCATCTTTCAGCAAAACGCTGCTTTGTATTTTAGGATTGACAGGATCCACCTTGCGGAGGTAGGCCTGAATTTGTTTAACCTGGTGTTACAGGTTGTTTTGCAGGTGGCCATGGCTTTGGTGTAGGGGCGGCCCCGCTGATTCAGGGGTAAACCAGCGGGGCTTGTGGCGGTAAATGGCCCTTGCCAACCGGGGGTAGGACCAGCGGTCCATGGAAAGATGTATGGTTGGAGTTGATGCGTTTCCTAACTTCAGGTACAGGTATGGATAACAGACGTGCCCACTGAGCCAATGATGGGCTAGTGGTTAGCGTTATGAGAATGGAAGGTCCAAGAAAGGCCTTTGTGCTGGTCGGGACAAGGGGGGAGGGCAGTTGTCCAAGTGATTGTGTTTGGTTGGCAAGGTGGTACTTAGTGACGTTACTTATTTACTGAGTAAGTTATATGTTTCGTTAATGTGTTATTTATGTAGAAGATATATATATATATATGTATATATATATATATATAAAATATATATTTTAATAAAGTTGTGGCCTATTTTTACCCAGTAAGTCTGTGGTTTGGTTATTTTGGGTAAATAAAGGGGAGTGGGGATTGGCGGAACACAATACCCTCTACCTACGCACATGATCAGTAGCCTAGTACTTCCAAGCTGCAAATGTACACAACATTAATAAACATTCAGATGTTAGAGTGGATGCTGCTAAATGGGAGACCAAACATATTAAGTACATGAAATATGAAACATTATACCACCATGTAATATAGCATCACAGTGTAAGATTTATCACAGCTTCTAAGGCAAACTTGCCAGGTTTCACTTACCTGGGATCCATCCCACCATATTTCATGTCCATTCCCCCATATTCCATATCCCCCTATATTTTTTTTTTAATTCTTTATTTTTGATTTTGCATTGATATCAAAATTCCAAACAGTTAATTGAGTATAACTTTATCAAGAGAGTAAATGAGGTTCTGAGGGGCTGAATGGCGGGCACATAAATTTCCCTCCTCTATAAATACACACTCACACACTCGGTCTCTAAATTGTCGACTGACATGTCGCTAAAAGAGGGGGGGGGAGGCCAGCCCTCAAGTCCTCGGAGCCTCAATCTGCTCAGTACCTGGCAGTCGTTTGTGCTCTCCCCACCCCTCTGCCAGTCTTGGGGGGTCCAGTGTCGACTGGGTGCACACTTATCCTTTAACCATCAAGCGTTCGCCTGTCGCATTAATTACTAGCAACTCTCTGATGCGGGGGGTAGGGGGGACTCTCTGTCGAAAATGTGTCATCTATCACCTAAGGGGCAATAAGCATTAAGGAAGGACACGAAGGTCGTGGCCATCCCCAATGATTGTCCCCGATAGGCCCTCTATGGTCCCTACGTTCAGACAATCACTCACATCCCTCCCTCTCCCCCAGCACCTGCGCTCATCCAGCCCTCCCCATGTGTGCCAGGGAAATTTACTGCCCACAAGGGATAGTATCGAGAGAAGGGAAAGTCCGAGCCACCTGTGCCCTCGATGGCAGCTTTGTTGCAGGAGGCAGCTCTAAGGTGTGTAAGGTGTGTTGTAGAAGGCAGCTGTAAGGTGTGTAAGACTGTCGCTGGGTCCTCGTTGGCAGACAGGGTCAGCACTGTATCTTTGTATCTGTGTCTTTGTGTATTACCAGTGTCCTTGTTACTCCCCAAGAGTATCTAATACCACTCTCCCTCATTCACCTTGTGACTGGCATAAATATCCACTGTTCCTCTAGCATGGAGAACGGCAAGTTATCAAAAAGCTGGATTGCACTTTCTTCAACATTCATTGCGGAGGTATTCCTGGCCCTGTCCAGCAGGGCAGCTTTAATGGAAATGTCCCGTGTGGCAGCTATTACGTCTCAGGGTGCATCAGCTGGGGCAGTGGGCGATTTGCGAACTCGAAACACTGACTCTATCGCCTCCCTTAACCCCCAAAGCCCCAGCTACCTGGTTTGCAAAGTCCAGCAGTCTCTCTGGGCCCATTGGTGGTTCGCGCCGGTGCCTAGTTTCCAATGCGGTGACCATGTGGGAGAGGAGCTGAACTCTCTGTGCGAGGACGTCCAGCTGCGATCGGTTCTCATTCACACGGTTAATTTATAAAAGTGCCAATTTCTACTAAAATCGCCACTGTTCTAAAATTAAAAAATGAAGAAGACAAATTGCATTAGTGGTCCCTTTAAGAGTACATGTTAGTCAACCCCAATATAAATTTCAGGTCCACACAGACACTTCACCAGATCAAAAGCTTAATATAGACTATGGTCAAGTCTGCTGTTTTTTGAACAAAACTGTTTATCAAAACAAAGTTTTTACTACTCATTTTAAACAGATAAAGACTGCCTATAAAACAGAATTGAATCCTTAGAGAAGTTAAAGATTGAAATCTAGACTTTGATTGCGGATAAGATCCAAAAGACCAATTAAATCTGCACATAGTATAAGATATGCAATAATCTGGGGTGAATGCTTTATTTTTCACATTTAATACTTTACAGCTTTTACAATTTGTTTACAGTGTGCATAATACTGTCAGGTAACACCATCGTTGTATCTCAGTCTTACCTTGCTGTGTACAAGGCTGCCATCTCCCTGTACTAAAAGATATCATTATCAATGTGACAGCGAAGATAGCATTTATATTGAGACAGAGTTACATTTATACTAGCCAACCACTAAAATATCGACAATGTAGCATCCTCCTATGGCAGCATGATACTCCTAGAAGTGTTGGGCTACCATAGCACAGGCCAAAAGACAGGGTAGGTAGCTTATTACCTCATTTTATTAGCATATCAGCACTGTTGCTTTTCAGTACATTTAAATCTAAATTAAATATTCTGGACCTTTTTCAATTATCACAACCAGGTAGGATCCTGAATATTAAAAAACTATATATTTGTCTTTTTGGTATGTATGCTTGCCCTACTCCAGTCTCAGTTTTTAGAAAGATGGATTGTACGTTTACTAGATCCCTAAGCACTGATGTGTCTCCTGAATTTATTTCAATATTATGCTTAATATATGTGCACTATAAGAATATTGCTTCATCCATTTATGTTTTCATGAGATATCTGTCATCTTGCTCATAGTCCTGGCATCAACCGGATGTCCTCCAACCAGTTACTGCCTTTCAGAATATAGTTTTGAAACAGATATTCACCATTCCTCCCAGTTTTTTATGCTCCTGATAATGATTCCTCCAGTCCATCGTTGTGTAGAACCCACATTCATATAACACATTTTGGTGGCTGTACAGAAAACTATCCTGGAACTGTGCTTGTGTCATCTGCTGTGCAACTACCATAGACACAAACAAAGGGCATGAGAGGATTGCTAATAAATACCGTTGTATCCAAGTATTACTCACACTTTCAAGGTTCTGAGTTAGAGAATGTTGAATGAATTTACATCCAAAACTTTCCCCCACATTTCTTTCAAAGTGTATGTGCCTCTAACATTGTGTCTACTTACATAAAGTCTTTTAAGAAATAATGAAACACCAAGAGTCAGGACTAAGTGGAAGACATTACGTAGTTTTGAAATACACTTGGCAAACAATTTTCAGATCTGCCATTCAGGCGCTAGAGATGATCGGCATGCGTTTACTGTTGAAGGAAATAGTACAGTAATATCAAGGGAGGACATTTTTATACCGTGACATAAGAAAATATACACTGTCTTCAAAAATCATGGATCATGACTGATTATAATACACAGCAATGTTCTTGACTATATCGGATCACAACTTTGTTTAAAACATAAATGATACAAATATTTGCAGTTGTTATTGTATGTGTTGCCCTTTCCTGAGCTGTGTATATTTACAATCAAACAGAAATGTCAAATGCATGGACCACACAGACAAAAGTAATTTGCTATCCCCCTATAGATTGGGTGGATGGGCAAATCATTAGCTTCCGTTGATTAGAGGCCATGTGCACTAAAACGCAATTTACTGGAATTACGGTAAAATGTATCCGATTTGGGAGTTATTTAGGATTTTTGTTTGTTTTTTTTTGCAAAAATACATGTAATATCAGTCAAGTGTTCATTGACTGCAATCGGTGCCTAGCCAATATGCATTTAGTAACTTATACGGAGTTGTGCCTGTGCGAGAACCAGGCAGAAATAACTCTTCCGTCACTCAAAGGTGAGTTTATGAGTTTTAAATGGGTTTATAGGGTTATAATTCTGTCTCTACATTTCTAAAGCAAAATCCAACTGTTTAGTGAACAAGGATTTATCAAGATTCCATGGGGTTTGAAACTGAGATCGTTTTGGCAATTTGCTATTTGTTATTTACTGTGATTTTCTGTTTTATCATTTAGTGCATCTAAACATATTGCATATCATTTTATCAGACAGTGAGGGCTTTCTTCTGATGCCATATTTGTATATAAAACAGGAATTTCAAACCATTCCATGACAGTTTTTCACCTATTGGGAGGATAATAGCACTACACTTGTGAGGCAGCCAGCAATAGCTTGATACATACTGAGATCGACATGTTCTGGGATTACTAATGACACCAATAATGCTCAATGGCAAATGGCATCCAATCACCCTGGCATGGGGCCACAGCAATCGAATTCCCGGCAGAGTGCCAGGTGGTTATTGCTCAACCACCTCATTAATAAGGAGTTCAGCAAAATGTGAGTCTCAGTTCAGCAATAAGTCTCACAATTGTTGAGGAAATAAGCAATTTTGTGGAATTTAAATGTCTGATGCACCTTGTACATCAGCTATCAACTACAAAAGTGACAAGAACGTACAGGGTACCTGCTGTGCCGTGAAGAGATTAAAATACATTGTTTGTTAGCCTTCTTGTCAAGGACACCAGGATGATATTTAAATATTGGCAGAAAAATAGGTGAGTGTCACATGGTATCAAAATGCACAGTACAATTAATATAAGAAAATAAAAGGAATGAAACATTACAAGAAAGGTTAACAAATTTTAAACCTCTTTAGTTTAGAAAAAAAATGTCACCTCGGAGGGGCTATGATAACATTATATACTATATCTGGGGCCAATACAAACCATTGTGTGAAAATATATTCACCAACAGGACTTTACATTTGTTTAGACTGGAAGAAAGAAGATTTAGTCTAAGGCAAAAGAAAGGTTAAGTTGTGGAATTCTCTGCCTGAAGAAGTAGTTTTATCAGAAGAAGAATAAGTTGTGGAATTCTCTGCCTGAAGAAGTAGTTTTATCAGAGTCTATACTGATGTTCAAACAACAACTAGATGCATACTTGCAAAAACACAATATTCAATTATATATTTAATGTACGGTAATAGCTCTTTGATCTAAGGATAAATCTGATTCTGGGATCAAGAGGCAATTTATTCCTAGTTTGTTGCAAAATCAGAAGTGCTTAAAATTGTGGGTTTTTTTGCCTTCTTTTGGATCAACAGCAAAAAACAGATGTGAAGAAGGCTGAACTTGATGGTGGCATGTCTCTTTTCAGCTATTCAACTATGTAATAATCAGCAGTTTGATAACAGCCTTTTCTGACAAGGATCTTTGAGGCACGTAAGAGGAAACTATCTCAGACTTAGATTTTTATTTTTAGGTTTTTATGTGTACTTATCCCATTTATTACAAATATGTATTTGTGAGGTGCGAAGATATATAATTAAATGTACAAATCCACACCCCTTTGCCATTGGAACTGGGTGCCATCTTCTTAGCTCCTGTCAATCATTGTTATAAATTCTGTAATTTGCTCCGGGCATTCAGCATACAGAGGAAAAACAAAAAGGTACATTTCTGTTTTATGCATCTTCTTCCTTTACAATGTATGCACTGGCTGAACCTGGGCTATTCTGGAATGTGCTGTAATTTTTTCGAAACATTGTTTCAATATATTAAATAAAATGGAGTTGCACATGAAAAAAATATAACACCTAAAATGGGTTTTATATATAGCGAGTGTTTAGGGTTCGATTTGCTTTCTTCCCCTATATACACAAATACAGCCGCTATAGCTCTAATATAAGGGAGCATTCCAAGCACCATAACTACCACAGCCAGCTCATGTTGAGAAAGTCAGCCAGGGTTATTCACCAAAGTTTCATGTATATGTGTAAATGTGATTACATGTCTGTATGTGTGCGTTGTTCGTATGTACACCAAGTGTATCTTTTACACCTGCCACGTTGGCTTTAACTTGGCAGTCTGTCATTTTGTGTAGTTAATATACGAACAATATTATAGATATGTTTTGTTTTATTTTCTTGATTTTTTTAGGTGTATTCCTTTACGTTGGTATCATGAGAAAATAATATTTGCATTGTTGTTGTGTGTGTTTTTTTTGTTTTGTTTTCCTTTTTCTGTCAATACATATACATATCTTGATTATATATTTCTGACTATACGCTTGATTCTGCAGCTATCTTTCCCGAGACCGTTTCCTGCTAGAAGCCTGGATCTGACTTCCCACATGTTTTACAAGGTCTCAGGGGAAGGTGGGACATATCCTGCGTTCTGAACTATTTCCTTTCTCTGCTTCCTTTCTAACCTTGTATCTAACCACATTGCAACTTTTTCTGTTCACATTGCACCTGGCCACCTCTTAGGGCACTCAGTCAATGGAAATGTAGAATCTGCAAGAACAGTCCTCGTATTACATGGATGTGCATGAAAACGACTTTATGTACTTTCATAGATCTGCTTTATATCTGATGTCATAATGCCAATTATAACACTCTGAAAGTTGAGACTGTAATGTACTGTTTTCCTGTAGGAATATTCTATAGGAAATAGCTTGTACATACATGTGTATAGAATGACCATGTGGATTTTGTTTTTGGATAGAGCTCAGCACCTGCATCCTTTTGGGTAAAATAAAAACACATTTGACACCCATTAAGTGCAAAATATCTAAAATATGTAAGTTTAAAAACCTCAGCTTACAATCCAAACATTACATTTTGTTTATTTTCGGAGAGGCTGAGTTACATGCAGTGTTCCATCTAACTTATTGCTGAGCACGACATAAAAACTAGACCTTGAATAGGGGCATCACAATGGTCTGTGCTTATCATGCTAGAAAATGCTTTGATGCCCTAAATTGCACATATTAATATTAAATAGTTTTCAGTCTTTAGTAAACTTGTTTTTGTTAGTAGCCATTATACTAATTTTATTGTGTCTATTTGCCTAGTTTGAGTGTTAATCGTTAACTTGTTAGCTATTGTTAACAAGTGCCCACAACCGAGGAGCCGTAAGTTATAAAACAGGTTTTCTGTCTGACCAAGGCAGCGAGTACATCTATGCTACCTCCAGCCAGATGTAAATGCTGCTATGGAATAGGGAAAAAGTATTACTTGATGTAATTTTCTTTTCCCGGCTATTAACAATAGCAGCATATGGTTACTAATTGTTCTGTTAAAGGATCACTATAGGGTCAGGAACACAAACATGGATTCCTGACCCTATAGTGTTAAAACCACCATCTAGCCCCCCTGGGTCCATCATGCCTCCATAAATATAGCAAAATTTTACTGCCACAGAAAAACAAGCAGTCTGCTGACATCATCAGAAGTGGTAGCCTGATCCAATCACAATGCTTCCCCATAGGATTGGCTGAGACTGACAAAGAGGCAGATCAGAGGCAGAGCCAGCATGATTCAAACACAGCCCTGGCCAATCAGCATCTCCTCATAGAGATGAATTGAATCAATGAAACTCTATGAGGAAAGTTCAGTGTCTGCATGCAGAGGGAGGAGACACTGAATGTTTGGATGCATTTTAGGCAGCACTGCCCCAGGAAGGATCTCTAACAGCTATCTGAGGAGTGGCCAGTGAAGGTATCACTAGGCTGTAATGTAAAGAAACAAATGTTTCTCTGAAAAGACAGTGTTTACAGCAAAAAGCCTGAAGGTAATGATTCTACTCACCAGAACAAATTCAATAAGCTATAGTTGTTCTGGTGACTATAGTGTCCCTTTAAGAAGGTTTATCTTTAATTTTGGAAGCTTTGGAACACAGACCGAAGGTCACATGGTTAAGAGGTCTTACAGAATTTTGTTTATATTTTTTTATTATTGTTGCTGTCTGGGTAGAGATTACCCAATTGTATAATATGTCACAGGTAAAGTTTATGGTCACGATTAAAAAGTACTATGCGTTGTACTAATCAGAAAATAAATACAGCTAAAAGGAGCCACTTTTGTTGTTTTAAAAGGTGGTCTTGGTCTGAACAAATCTATAGTAAACTGCCTTAATAATTCTATCTCTTGGAGAAGTATTGGCAATAATCAGAAACACTTTAGAAAATTACAAACCAATAGAGTGACAAAAGGGTTAATGCAGATAACGTAATTTTGTTCCGTTTGGTTGAAATCCTCTCTTTGTCCAAGTCCTGACATTCTACTGAGTCTTGTGAAAACGTCTTTTGTTTGGCTTTAAACATAAAATTTGGACACAGCATAATAGCATATTTATTTCCATATTTCTATCACGCAGCTTTAGTTACATTTGTTATGTTGGGAATTCAAGCATCCTTTCAATAACAAGAGCCCCAGACTGACAGCAGTGTTGATGCGTATTGATATCATAATTGCAGTTTCGGACTCACATTTGACCATCTGTCAACAGCCTCGCTAATCCTTTCTTGTAAACTGAAACTTGCATGATAATCACATGCTTGTCTGCCCAAAACTAATTTTTATGCACTATTTTTTGCAATGTTTTAGAATAAAAAATAAATATATAATACAATGAGCGTTGAAGAATGATATAATTTCATTTCAGCTGTGCAAGATATTAAGCCAGGCATATTAATCATTGAATCAAAATGAGTATGGAAAATGAGTTTAAAGGCAACACAATACAAACATTTAAAGTTTTAACTTTTTATTCCACATGCACAAAATATCTAAAAAAAAACTAAAATCAGATATGGACTCATGCAAAAACAACTTAAGACAGACAATGTACGGCGTTAACCCTGAGAGAGTTAAGGGTCTTTCTCCCCTTATCTTGATGCATGGCAGGTGAAGGTTTCATGACAACAGACCTATTGAATGGCACATACCTTTTCCTCCAACCCCCGAGCATTCCATGATCCACTGGTCATTGGGATAGAGGACCCTCTAGCCTTCCATCATTATTAGATTTACACCACAGGCCAGCAAGTAGATGAAGAGATAAAGGCTATTGGCCAAGCCCCATTTTGTATCAATTACCCTCCACTCATTGCCTATGGAGTGGAGGAGGAGGGAACATATTTCTGAACTTTATGTTGCCTTTTATGTGGCCCTAGGGATCATATGAAGCTTCTCTTATTAAATTCCTCATGTGCTATGCATCTGGTTTGGATGAGAACAACTTGGCTCTAAATGCTGGGTGCTTCTAGATCTCACATATTTTATTTTAGTTTAGCTATTTTAGTTATTTTGCCTAACAGCACAGAGAAGAGCAGTACATATGATTGGTAGTCTGATGGGTAATAATGGTTAGAGGGAGCTCTAACTATTTTCTAGCTTAACATTGGTAACTTCTTCCAGCATTGCATTTATGTAATTACTATTGCAGGTTTACCTGGTTAGAGAGAGCTCTAACTATTTTCTGGTTTAAAATTGGTTATCATATAATAATATAGTAATATATTTCCAGCCGTGGCATTATCTTATCATCGAGAACATTTTCATGGAGAATTTAGCGGTTGCTTTTAACTGAAGTCTTATTGAGAGTTTATTGTCTCGGATGATTACAATTCTCTGGAATTGTTGATAACGCTGATAATGACTTGTATTTCAAAAGAAAAAATAGAATGGGACACATGTCATTGTCTTGTCACAGAAAGAAACAGTAGAGTGTTGCTGTCCCAATGAGAGAGAACAGCAAAAATACTGTAATGAAATGGGGGAATTAGTATAAATAACGGCCTACAAAGGCAATGGATGATAATATATGAGGTTGGAAAGTATAATATCAGTAGATCAAAAACATGATATTGTGGTTTGATTTGAAGACTGCGACAATGTTACATGAATAGAATAATATGAAGATGGTACTTGTGACAAACCTCCCTTCGCATGTGAGTTTGCCACGAGCTCCTGGAGGAGCCTGCTTGCCAACCTCCTGCCCACAGTCTATGGGCCCTGCAGGGAAACCTGTAAAAGACTATTTAACTGGCTTGGTTTGTGTAATTCTCCTATGCTGTTCAGGGACCGAACTATGGACCACACGGGAGCTTTTTAAGCCTAATGGATACATTGTAACGATCCTAACAGAGGTGTTCTAATGGTTCGTCTGGGTGGCCGTCATTCAGTTGTACGAACACGTGGTGGCGGCCATCTTGTTCGCATGAACGCAGGCAGCGGTGTTTGGTAGCCGAGTTCAAGGAAAACGGACACTGAAACTCCCTAACACCGCTGGACTTCCATGATCGCCTGCATTCGATTTTATATAACTTAGAAGAGCTGTGTTCGGTGGGATCATTTGTCTGGATGAAGGGAACAAGCTCCAAGGTATGGCAATGGATTCTGTTCGGTAGTTTGCTCTCTTTTAAACTACCGAACTTGACTGACCGCTGTCACTTTTCCCCTGGAACTATTCTGGGCCGAAGCCTTGTTTGTGGTCGGTCAAATTATGACTTCCATGGAAATCCCGAACCTCTGAACTGATCTGGGTGATTTTTGGAGGATGTTGGTCATCCAGATTGGGGCTATCAAGTATATGACTTTTGTGGGGTTTTCTTGTAATTTAAAGGTACTTTTGCTGTGTCTGTGAAATGTGTGTTTTTTGTGCCTGGAGATAATTGAGTTTTGTACAGTTCCTTATCTCCCAGGCATAAGGGAGGAATTATCCTGTTTTGAGTGGGAATGTCATGGGCGTGCTTGTCTGTGTTAAGAAATATATAAAAGCAGACCATCTGGCCAGATAAAGACATTCCAGCTTGTACTCCCAGATTATGTGTCGTCTGGTTACTGGGAGGGGAAATTGCTAATCACTACTCCAGCTTGTTCCAGTGTGGAGGATTCAACGAGAAAAGTCCTTATAAGGACTACAGCACCCACGACTGTGTGTCGTCCAGTGCTTGGGAGTGGATAGAGCATGTCCCCTATTCTGCTCCAGGTCAGAGCGGTTTCAAGACCCCAGTCAAGTCACGGTGACTGGGAGCAGAAGCTCTGCGGTTTGTCCCCTGTTCAATTCAAGGAAGCAGTCATTGGCGGAGGTGAAGATTGGGTTGGGATCTGGATGAATGATATCAAAAGAAAATAAAGGGCCTCACCCGAGCCGTGGGTTGTTAGCTTGTGGTTATCTTATCTTATCTTGATTAGTAGTTATCTTTTTAGTTTTTTAGTTTTTTAGTTTTACTTACTTTTGTGGAACTAAAGTTTAAACTAAAGTAAAATAATGATAGATTGTCGACAGTCAAGCTCTTACTGTGTGGATGGGGCGGACCGGATACAGGACCAAACAGGGTTCATCGAATGCTGTAAACTTACCACTCACCAAGAAAACAGGCAACCTGGTAGATGGGTCAATGAACAGAACATCTTGTCCTTATGAGTCCACTACTGTTATTGGCCTGCATCAGCTTGTTTGATAATTGATTTAGACTCTATATGTATTATGAGCGTTATGACTAGGTAAACATCTGGTGACGGGAACATGTACAGTATAACATTCCGGTATTTGGTATGCACTAACCAATTACGTTTCCTTTCTGTAACACGAACTAAACATGCATTGTGATTTGGCTTCTGTGAAAACGACAATGAACTCTACTGCCAGTCATGACAATGGAATTTGATTCTAGACTAGCCATTTACCTGTATTTTATAGCAGAGATGTTTTGGGGAACCTTTGAATATTTAATTTAATTAAAGGGACACTATAGTTACCAGAACAACTTCAGCTTAATGAGGTTGTTCAGGTGAGAACTATAGCTCCCTGCAGCCTTTCTCATGTAAACACTATATTTATATATGGGAAAATACAGTGTTTACATTGAAAGTTGCAGTCACTCAGAGTGAACCAGAGGGACTTCTGAGTTAAAGGAGGCATAATATGACTCAGTATCTCCTCCCTCTGCATGCAGACACTGAACTTTCCTCATAGAGATTCATTGATTCAATTCATCTCTATGAGGAGATGCTGATTGGCCAGGGCTGTGTTTGAATCATGCTGGCTCTGCCCCTGATCTTCCTCTTTGTCAGTCTCAGCCAATCCTATGGGGAAGCACTGTGATTGGATCAGGCTATCACATGTCAGCAGACTGCTTGTTTTTCCTGAGTCTAACAGCATGCAGATTTACAGCTTCTGGTTTGAATACAGTAAGATTTTTACTATATTTATGAAGGCATGAGGGGCCCAGGGGGGCTAGATGGTCGTGTTAGCACTATAGGGTCAGGAATACATGTAGTTGCACTGGTGACTATAGTGTCCCTTTAAAAACTGTTGGCTTTCCTACTTGACTTAAATTAAACCACTGAGTTTGGACGTTAACCTATTTTAACAAAAGTAAATTTCACTTCATGTGTCTCTTGCCTATTATACTGATTTTCTAACTTATTTTTCAGAATTGAGTTATAAGTTCCAAGACATGACCCTATATAGACTCTACAAAATGTTCCACTTGTGTATCGGTATTAAAATGCTGCATTGTTCATTATAGTGGTTTAACAATGCTGTAAGCATAAGCCAACATGCCTGCAAGCAGCGGAACGCAATAAACAATATGCTCTGATTCTAAACGGACATGTCAGACTAGGTTTATTACAATGACCTACTTAATTAGCAAAGCTTAGTACAAGGTGGCAATGCCCCATTTGCAAACACCCGCATAATGGATCTGTCACCAAGTGCTCTTTTGTTTTCCTCTCCAAGATAAATTATTCTGGTATAGCTGGAAACATAACCTGAGGGTATGACTGACACAGCTTCCTCGTGCATAGAGAGATTGATGTCTTATATTCAAAATGCAAAACTATACACACACACACACACACAAATGAATATACACAAGGACAAACGTGTGTTGATGCTTACTTCCAAAGTCACAGACTGTTATAGATTTCAAAAATATATTTATTTGGAACACAGTATCCAAAAACATTTTGACCCAAATGGGTCTTTGACATACTTGACAAAGAACCATTTAGGTAGAAATGTTACTGGATACTGTGTTACAAATAAATATATCCATTTAGGGATTGGAGTGTCTGGACCTTCCTTTTCTACTGAAATCAACTGTTTGGAGTTTGTGCTAACCCTTGACCTGGCAGCACCCATTTTTGGATAATTTGAATGAGTGCAATTAGTTTTATAATTAGTCATAATAGACTGTAATATAGAAACATTTCCCAAGTTTGGGTGCCAGGGGCGACCTAACATTTTTGTAAAACCACTTAAAAATATTGGGTGGAGAGATTGTCAACAGACAGGTCCTCTCCTGATCCCAACTGCCTTAAATACACCTTATGTTTGTCTTTTCCCAAATTAGGTTTTATTGTGAAAAAATAACAGTATTTCACGATGAGCAGTTTTCCCTATGTTCTTGTTTACGTTTGAGGTTTACTTGTAACAATTTTGGATACAGTGAACCAGGAGACGCTCTGGTGCAATTATACTATAAGGTATCTTGCTTCACTATATGGTGACATTTAAACAGTTTTATATTTGGTTTGAAGCACCGGTATATTGAATTTTTAAACATTCAAATGAGATAATTTCAGTTCTAATACACACTGTAGCAAAGAAAGATCTTTATACACATAGTCTGGCCATATTTAACCTAGAAATTACTTTCAGTCAGTAAGTGAAGACCCGTTAAGTTAATGTTCAGCTATTTGTCCACTGATCACTTGTACTCATGCAATAAAACCAACATTGTATAAAACCAGAGCTTGCAATATAATCTGTTATTATTCATGCAGACCGAGTCCTTTTTCAGCAAGTGAACTTTAGTCGTAATTCCTTTCTTATCACTAACTCTCTTTAGAGTTTGCTAAACCTTGTTACAAAGAATAAATTATCAGCGTTTCTGCATCTTTCACAATCAATTTTGTGAGAGAAATGTAACTTACGAAGCCAACTTTTTTTGCTTAATTTGCAGATGATGATGATAATCAATTTAAAGAGAATGTCCTGAAATAATATAGGATGTAACGTGTTCCTTTCAAGAAACTCTTTTTAACTATTTAGTAGATATATCCCAAAGAACACATTGGCTGTACTTTAAAAAACACAACTGTGTGCAAACAGTAAAATAGTGCTAGCGCTAAATGATTAATTTATAAATGATTAATTTAGCACTAGCACTTTTCATGAATCATATAACACTAGCATTATTTGATTTGTCTCTCACATTGGAATTAGTGTAGGGCCAACTGATATTGGGGTACTGTGAAATGGTGGGCTTAACACAATATGACAACATGGTGGAACTGAATCACCATATTTGTTTGCTGAGATATCATTTTGAGTAGTCTTGTGCAATGTAATACTGTATTTTTCTGTGAGTGTGCACTGTTCCCTAGCCTGTATTTTGTATAACTGTTGGCCTTTACGGAAGCACCGCTGCTGAGAAATGCAGTTCCTTGATGTGCCCTCAACTCCCCATTTTTTCTATGTATATTTGGAGTCCATACCAGATTAATTTTAGGTAGAACATCAAACCCCCAGCTTCAGATGCCCCTTTGGAGGTGACCACAGAAAAGTATAGACTTGAGGAGGTTCTGGGTAACTATATTACTAATAATAATCTCTTTAATAATTCTCGGCCCCCTACTATTCACATTATTTATAAATGATCTGCCTAATGTCTGCAAATCCTCAAGTGTACACATGTATTCAGATGACACAGTGATCTATGTGAACAAATCCGATCTACCGCAGCTTGAGGCTGTGCTCCAAGACCAGTTCACAGAGATAGAAAAGTGGATCAGAAAAAACAAACTCTTCCTAAACACTGACAAAACTGTCACAATGATCTTTGGAACAGTACCTAAATTACACAAATTACACAATTCCCACCTATCTATCAAAACAAAATCAATAGCACACTGACCGCAGTCCAATCTTTCAAATACTTGGGTATGTTGTTAGACCCCAATCTATCTTTTGGCCTCCACTTATCCAAAACTTGGTGCCCTGTACAGAAACAAATCCTGCCTAAGCCCTACAGTAAAGGAAAAGATTGTACAGCAAATGCTGATGCCGATAATTGATTATAGGGGATGTAGTATATGCACCTGCACCGCAAACCCACCTTAATAAACTCAACACATTGTATAACTCGTTTTGCCACTTTGTGCTACAATGTAATTACATGACCCACTATTGTGACATGCTAAAATAACTAAACTGTCTGTCTCTGGAATCCAGACGCACCCTTCATCTTTCCAGCCTTGTGTTTAAGAGCTTTGCTTGGAAGCTCCCACCCTACCTGAGCAGAATTCTCTCCCCGGCTGTTCCCACCTCCTATAACCTCTGATCCAGTACCAGCACTTTATTTAGTCTACCTCAATACAAAAAGAAAGCAGCTCGATCCTAATTTTCCTATAGAGATTGTTGCAGACTACGTATAGACGTTCATGGCAATGGTGTTCCCTGATAGCAGTGGCCTTTTTTTAGCAGGATAATGCACTCTGCCACACTGCAAACATTATTCAGGAATAGTTTGAGGAACATGAAAAAGGTGTTGCCTTGACCTCCCAATTCCAAGGTGCCAGAAAAACAAATCGGATCCATGGAGGTGCCACCTTGAATCTTGCAGGACTTAAAAGTTCTGATGCTAATGTCTTGGTGTCAGATACCACAGGACACATACAGAAGTCTCAGGGAGTCCATGCCTCAATGTATCAGAGCTACATGATATTAGGCAGATGGCTTTAATGTTGTGGCTGATCAGTGTATAAGGCGGAAAAAATAAAAGGAATATGGTCATCTTTTTTTAATATGCTTCTTTTGGGAGCTAATAGGGACTAAATGCCATTGATGGATTAACACAGACAGCATGTCATCATGCTGGACCATACTAGGTCCTCTTCAAAAAGGGATGCAGCCTGCAAATTCATGGTGTTTCTTCATCCGAATAGCAAAAATCTAAATTAAGTTTTAATCTTTAAAACTATAAAACCTTTAGTACTTAGCATGCACTTAACTGTTTTAAATCAATGCAGTTACTGTATTTTTCTGGTATTTCCTACGGGTTGGTATTCCATGCTTGGCCCTACCATCCCCCTCAAAAATTTCAAACTAGTCTTTTCCTTGTAATCCTCAGAATCAGAAAACATTTTCATTGGGAAACTACTGACTAGTTCTCTATTAGGACAGAGCTACAGAGCCAGTAGATACAATCTATCAATGGAAACATCGGTATAATATTAATAGAATTCAGGGAGGATCAAGACTTTAGGTAGGGCTCTAAATATTGACTCATCAACTAGCCACTAGTGAGTAAAAATCCAGCCCAAACAAGTAGAAATTTACCTTCAACAGTGGGGAGCAACTTTTAGACCTGTCTAGTAGAGTAGGACTTGACATTCTGAACAATGCTTGATGAATATAGGGATTGTCTATCTCTTGAATCTGAGACATGCACTATTGAGAGTCTTACTCATTAGTAGATTATGAAAATATCACCTCCAATTTCAAACATGCACTCAATACTCAACATCTGTTTGAGTTGACCCTCTATGATGGGAACTGTACTAGTTTTCCCACATTTTACAAGTACACTGTCTGTATCCTTTACCTTACATGCATAGACCTCAATTTCCTATCATACCTCCATCATGACTGTCTGGGACCCTGTGATAATGCATGGGACTTTGTCAGTCAAAACCACAATACATAGACATGAAAGACGTTAAAGTTTGCAATTTAATAAATGTTACCTTGTTAGGTCTTATGTTTTACTATGTCTCACAAACAGAAAATATATATATATATTTTTTTACTTTTATTTGCCTTTCTGGAATTATTCAATTTAGAAGCAGACAAAGGCTTCATTGTGTGTTATCTTATCACCTGCACTTTTATTTCCATTCCTCTAACATAATAAATGTTATTACATTGGGAAGATAAGGGGAACAGAGTGAAAGGTATTGAACCAATACGATTTAAAATGCTTTTTGGATATCCTTGTAACTTGTGGAAGGAGTTTGTACGTTGAACTCAAGCCTATATTTACAGTGGATTGAGAAATGGGAAATTGAGCCTTGCCAGACAATAAAAGGGTTAGGTTTAGCGATAAGATTGCATTTCAGAGTGTAAAGAAAGAAGGTGTTATGAGACTGTTCACAAGGGCGTTTGTGATTTTGCAACTGAGTAGCATGGTTGTTGGGAGAAAAAAAAATCACAGTAATTTATTAATTAAAATGGTAATTAAAAAGGAAATTACTAGACTTGCACTGAAATTTGGCTAATTTGGCGGTTCAACTGAATAACGAAGAACCAAATCACTAAATGGCCAAATCAGATGAGTCCTAAATCACTTGATGGACTCAATTCTTCCATTCGATCCTGACATTAATTTATTCAGAACAGGCAGTATTGGTGTGAATGGCATTCAGTTCAAAATATATATGGTCAGTTACCAATTTGATACATTAATTGGTATCCTTAAATATGGCAACCCAACATAAGGATACTACAGTCACAGCAATCTACTAAACAGCTGTATGGTCAAAGTTATGTAGACAACTCCCTACATTGATGTCCTTACGTGGAAATGCCATATTTCAGGACACCAAATAAGTTATCTATCAACTAAACTGCTCCCTAATTTAGTATCCTTAAATATTGCAATCCAACATAAGGGTACCACTTTAGGAAGTTATCTACTAAATAGCTGAATGATCAAAATTAAGAAAGGCTTGAGAATATGAAATTTGATTCTAAAAGTAAAAAAAAAAAATTAAAAAAAAAAAATCAAATTTATTGGACAAAATTAGGACAGACTGAATCACCTAATGGATAAAATTCAGTTTGGCTGATTATTTTTTTTATTTGGATGAATAAAGTTTTTCACCCATGCACGTGCAAGTCTAGAAATTGCTTATGCCAAGGTGGAATAATAGCAGAGCTTTCTCAACTTTTTCTACTTTTTTATTTCACAAACCTCATAAACTATTTTATCATGGCTGCATTGAGGACAGATAAATTCCGTTCCTGTTTATAGAAGGGATAAAAGGAGTATAGCGCTAACGGAAGCTTGAAAACTGAGCAGGAGCTCACCAAAGGGTAAGCTAATTGATTTGTTGTCCATTCCCAGTACTCTCTTGCTCTTTGTTTTTGTTTTTGTTTTTGTTTTGTTTTTTGCAAATTACCTATGGCCTGCTTAGGAAAATGGTAATCCAAATGAGGACCCCTTGCCCACTCTGCCTAGAGGTATGGTGGCCACACATCTCACTGACAAGACCCACCAAGAGGAAAATGATCATCTGGGGTTGCTGTTTCTCTCATCCAAAGAGAAATGGCCAACATTTAAGATCTGGATGGTGCTTTTGGGTGGGATCAGCCTGATTTGAGAATTACTTAGGTTCTCACTGTAATGGCACAAGATGAGCTGAAACCAACTTAAGAACTGAGTGGGGAACCACCGAACAGCATGCTAATGGAGCTGTTCATTCTAAATAGTCTCTTGCACTGCATTTAAGTTTGTTGGGAACCTTAGTCACTGACCATCGTTCCTCTAAATAGGTCATGACCAACTATAACTTGAATTGGACCGGCCAATTGCTGTCCTTAGAATTCTCAGAAAACACCACTTAGACCAAAGGGAAGATAATTCACTTGTACTAAAACTCCAGAATCTTTTAAATTAAATAGCTATGACAACTACAAAGCTTCAAATGTAGCATATATTAAATATGACATATATTAAAAATGTGTTATCACCAGTGGTGGTCCCAATCAGAGATCATCAGCCCAGAGGGCAATTGCCTTTTTTCCACACATACCACCCAGTTCTTGACCTCTAGCGTAAGGGGTTAACAATCCTTGTGTTAAAGGGCCTGCGGCACTCGGTGGGGTGTTAAGTAAAACAAAAGCATTTCTGTAAGCAATGATTTTCCTCCATAGCATCAGATGATTCTTTATTTCCGAATCCCAGAACAAGTAATTAGCACAGCAGGAATTTGTTTTTATTTAATTGACACAATGATGCAGCTATTGGGTACATGGTGGGTGGTCTGCTTGCAAGATTTTAGAAACTTGACCCTTATTCTGTTTAATGTTATGTCACTGTTAATTGGGAACAAAACAAATCATGCGATGCACACTGCTGGGAGACAGACATCTCAATGTATACTTTCTTGTGTACCCCCAGTATCAGAGTACTATGCAGACCAAAAAAAAATAAAATAGATATATATGTTAAAAAATTAATAAAACCTATACCTGAAGTCTGACGGTTCCACTATTTTCCCTGACACATATCATTTATTGCTGCTGTATGGCAGTGCATGAATAGTGCTGGATTGCAGTTGGCATAGTTTAGATGATACAAGAGGAAATCTATCAATTGGTTGCTTTGTAAAATCTTCCTGATTTATTAATCCCAAACCCTGCAACAAATTAATTCTACATCCGATCATGTATTGCCCAAAGAAAATATGGTGGATCAGGTCACTCATGTTAAGAAGGGACAAGCAAGGCTTAAGACTCTAGTAAGGCTTAACCCCCCATCCCTCCCCACACAGGCATTTAAAAACACTGCAATTGAAATTTGTTTACTGCAAAAAAATGTAATTTTTGCCTGAAAACAAAGTCATGCGCTACTACACAGCGCAAGCTCTGGTGAGTGTCCCTGCAGCTTCACGGGCCGGTGGGGAGATATATAGATCTTCTTGCCTGGATCTGTACTGCTCACACAGCAGGTCTGCACCTTCGGCTGGGTTAAGATCCATGCTTTGTGCCAGTTAAAGACCAGAAGGATCACCAAACATGTACAGAACTGACAATCGTCACTTCAAAACAATGACGTGGTCACGGTGCTTGGAATAACCCTTTAATGATGTAAGCTATTTACAAGGCTCGTTCTCCTGCCCCTCTGCCTCCTCCGGCCTGGATTCTATGTGGAAGCAGTTCTTTTTTTATATCGCAGGAAGTTTCACTTGAATTAAGTAGCTGCATTTGGCCACATTGTAACTTGTAGGAAAACTCATTTAATCTCTCAATTGAATCCATTGTCTTAGAGGGAAACGTTTGCACAATTTGTATTTTGTGTAGAAATTAATTTTACTATTCTTCTGCTGTCTGTTTGATACCAGTCTTATCTTGAAATTAATGTTTGCCTGCATTATCTGTCTTTGAACTAATAATAGAGCCATTTGCAGCCTTACAAAACAAAAAAAGGAAAATAGAATGGTTCAGTGCATATCATGTACAGCAATCTTATCACAAAACCTGCCCTTAGTTCACTTAAGGGAAAGCCGATGTTTACTGTATTTCATGCTTTAGGACAAAGTTCTCAGTGACATCTGGTGGAGCTCCTACATATCTGCTAAAAGCACCCACCACTAGATCATTTTACTCCCATAAAACCCTATAGAGGGCATGGAAAGTAGTTGTGGCGGAACCATCCTCGCCACTGGGCATTGGAGAAGACTGATTGCCAGCCTCCTGCCCTGTGACTATGGCCCCATGATGAATTGCTTGATTTTCCTCTGCAAAGACCTGAAAGCCGGGTCATTCGGTACTTTCCCTATTTGAACAGTGATACCCCAGATAGCTATGCCATGGAGCACATTCGTATAACGAAAGACTATGTGAAAGACTTTGGCTCCGTGGCAATTGAACTGTATGTATGTGATCTGAGCGCCATTCAGTAATAAGGTGCGCTCAGATCTGAGCTATCTGGGTATATGTTGAATGTACCTGTTTTATGCAATAGCTGCACAGTTATATATATTTATGTATTTTATTGTCTTTTTTGTTATCATGTGGCTAATGGAATTTTGCCTCTGTCCTTGGAGATAGTTGTATTACTTCCCAATAATCTCCAGGATAGAAGACTCTGTGGAACCGGTTTTGGGCAGAAAAGCCATGCTTCATTTGGTCACAAAGGACTTCGATCTAACTTTTGACCCACTGGACCAATTTGTCTGATTTTGACGTATGTTTGTATTTGGAGTATGTTGATTCTGAAAATGAAGTGTGAATTTATGTGAATGTGATGCATACTTTTAAAGTTATGAATATTGTGTAAAACTGTGTATTTTCCTGCCTGTGATAATCACAGGCAGAGGGGTGGATTTTGTGTGGGAGTGTCTGAGTGTATTGTACATGTTTATTGTTTTTTTTACAAAACCCTGTGGGTGTTACTTATGTGTAAGAATGTGTATATAAGAACAATAAACCCACAGCTCTGGCAGTTCTACTTCACCCTCAATTTAGAAACATATAAACATAGAATGTGACGGCAGATAAGAACCATTCGGCCCATCTAGTCTGCCCAATTTTCTAAATACTTTCATTAGTCCCTGGCCTTATCTTATAGTTAGAATAGCCTTATGCCTATCCCACGCATGCTTAAACTCCTTTACTGTGTTAACCTCTACCACTTCAGCTGGATGGCTATTCCATGCATGCTTAAACTCCTTTACTGTGTTGTTTGGAGTGCCATCTCTTATTGGGGGAATCTGCTACAAGGGATTGCTATGCTAGTCATACTCTCTTGCTATATCACTCTAAGCTCTTGTAAGAGCTTGTTCCTGCTTCGCTCTGAAGGAAGAGAGGTTCGGCCTGCGGTAATTGTGTTGGCGGCTAGAGTGCTTGGAGTCCTCAAGAAGCGCTAGGAGCATCCTTCAACGGAGGCACCCAGTCGGGGTGCCAGGTAATCTGTTACAGTAGTATCTAGGGCCTGCTGCTTGCTCCCCCAGCATGCTGAAACCTAGTTTGGAGGCAACTAACAGGATTTGGGATATTAATATGGAAGTCACTGCAAAACCTTTGCACCTTGAAGAGAGAGTTATACCTAACCGGGGCTGGACTGGGACAGAAAATAGGCCGGACATTTAAATGAAGAGTGGGCCATGCACATATCCCCCAACATCAGAGTGCCAAAAAGCAGGACAAGGTGGGAGGGGGTAAAGGGAGTGGGCCAGTGACATGATTGCGTAACTGGCTCCTCTCAAAGGAGGCAGGTCTGCCCTGGAAGGGGCCTAATCATCATGACATAAATGGGCAGGATATGCAGGGAGTACTGTTTCAGTGCTCTCTGCAGGATCCTACAGCATTGAATACAGTGCACTTGCAGCATGCCTGTGGGGGACAGTTCTTTGCCATCACCAAAAGCGGGACACCAGGGAATAAAGTCGGGATGGTGGGACAGCATGTTCTGCAAAAATTGGCATGGTTGGGAAACATGCATGCATATACATACACACAGATAAAGATACATGCATTAAGCTATGCATGTGGTGATGGTGCTATATTTGACCATAAACAGTAGAGTAGGTTTGAACAGGACTGAACTCATGTATAAAAGTTGAACCAAAATGAGGACTATCAATCCAATTAGTATGAAACAAACAGAAAGTACAAATATATATAATATTATTTACATGAATCCACCTTAAACTCCACTTTTGATAACTGGTAATAGGAATGCACAGAATAAGTAAGAATACTGTTTAGTTACCAGTCACACTGCAACAAGTTTAGTAAACAGAATAGAAGTTCAAATAGGGGTGAAAAGGCATAGTCCGAGAGTTCCAGAGTGGAGACTTGGTAAAAAACTGTGTACAAAGGTAGTTATGGTGATAAGGCAGTCTAATCATGTAATCTTCAATATATAGAAATAACAGTCGTTCACACTAAGTAATATAAATACAATTATTATTATTATGATATTTATAGAGCGCCGTCAAATTCCGCAGCGCTTTACAATGGGTGGACGAACAGACATGTAGTTGTAACCAGACAAGTTGGACACACAGGAACAGAGGGGTTGAGGGCCCTGCTCAATGAGCTTACATGCTAGAGGGAGTGGGGTTAAATCAAAGAATAGCTGTTCCTCAGGGTCTCCCCAATCCAAAGATAGACACAGTATGTATATATATGGCATATACAGCAGAATCCTATGGGATAAAAAGAAGTTTATTGGGGGATGAAGGGAACACAACCTCAGGTTCGTGCAACTTCATTCCATCAACAATTAACAGCCGACACTGAAACATACAAAAATAGTTATGAGCACCCATGGAATAAATCCATGTAGGATATGTCTTCCAAGGCTACCTAACTAGGAATCCCACTTCTCACACCAAGTTGTTAGGATTACTGCCTGTATAGGGTCCTCTTAAGGTCTACCAACCATATCTTTGTCTGGAGAATTGAACAATTTATGGACAGACCTTTGTTGGTTCAAACGGTTGGCAAGAATAATCAAATTGACAAACAGAGTTTCTGCTGCAATTTCACAATTTATCACAATGTGGCCTAGCTCCAAGGAAGTTGTCAATCTTAGTTTGTTGTTTTATTGTCTGTAGATCCCTTTGCAACAAACTTATTGCTGCTTTTTGCAGTTTTAGAATCAAGGGGAAGACTGTGATCAATAATCTGGGGCAGTGAGCGCATGGAGCTTATAGGCCTGAGTCATCTAATTTGCCTCAATTATTCTCTAACCCGTCAAGAAGTTTATAACGTATATACTTATTGCTATCGGAAAATATACTTGTCAAGGATGACTACAGTGTTCACCATGCGAGAAGGTGTTGCAAATAGAGAAACTGCTTTATGCTTAGCAAGAGGAAAACCAATTGGAGGGACAAGAGGGAGCATGTAACTGTAGCGTATTGTGACAGAAAGAGAGAGATAAATAGTTTGATTGTATTCCTGTAAATTAAATGTGTGGGCACTTGGAAATGGAATGTTTGTTAGGAAGAGGTCTCAAGAGAAATCCCACCTGGGTGCATTGTATACATACATTATGCTAGAATTCGATTTATACATTAGGATTATGGAGTATATAAATATGTACTAGAAAGTTAAGTGATTGATCCTAATCCACAGAGGAAACATGGGAGTTTAATGGAAATATGGACTCCTGCAGGTTTCCTGATTTGTAAAAATAAATAATAATAATAATGAAATAGCAAATCAGGTATTTGATTCCCTGCAGTTGCCTGAGCCCAAAGGGCACCCACTAAAAATAGGATGTTGCTAACCGCTCGATTTGTGTGATTTTATTAATCTTGTGTGATGTCGTTATTCTTACAGAATAAATAGGTGGAATTTTTAGACATTTTGAATCTGATACAGCCATTTTGTATGCTAGGAAGCCATATTTAAAATTATATCCCTCTAAGAAATGTAACCACAAGTTAAAATATTAAATATGTTGACTCATGCTCAATCCCATCTAGCCAAAGGACATAGCCTCATATAAACTTAGATTTACTTGTTTTTCTTCTTTTATATTTAAACCTATCTGCCACAACATTTGACTACAGTGCCTCATAATATTAAGTTTAGTCATTAACAAACAAAAAATTTGACCTTTTACAGATAAAATTAACCCCTTAAGGACGGAGGCAATGATACAAGTTCTGATCAAAACAGAACCTGGGATTTGAGCTATATTTCTGTCCAGCAATAATTTACCTCTACCGTATTAAGTGCTCCCACATTTATTATATATCATTGTGTTCAGTAGAAACAGGGCTTTCATTAAATTTGCTTATTAGTTATTAGCATGATAACACAATATTAAGTGCATTATAATGAACAGAATACATACATTGGACCAGGGCTGGCGAATAAGGCATAAGGCGAATAAACACAGGGTGCTTTTTCGGGGAGAATTTTGCCCAAAACTGGATCTCTTAATAGTATTTTCCAGTGTTTGTTTAAGAGTGTCCTTATTTTTTTATGTTGTGCATTGTATTGTGTTATAAAAGCATATTTAAAATCGATATTGCATTCCTTGTCTTTTTCTTACTTATTACATCTCTCCTACTCAGATTTTTAATTTTTAGGGATTCTCGCTAAAGTATTTTTTTCATATTTTTTTTATATAAGTTTGTCACATAAATGTTTTTCCTGATGTTGATTGTCTAGATCCTTTGAACAGTTCCTTTGAATACGAACTAACTGGCTTTTAGGTATAGAGTTTAGCCAATTTTGTGTGATGGCGCCTTTATTTTTATGTATAAAACTGTTGCCTTATTTTTCTTTAAAATAACACTGAGATTGGATCTCTTGATCTTCTGCATAGAAGGTGATGTCCAAAAAATGTATTCTCTCTGTGTGAAAAGTGTGTGAATTTAAGACCATACTTATTACATAGAAACATAGAAACATAGAATGTGACGGCAGATAAGAACCATTCGGCCCATCTAGTCTGCCCAATTTTCTAAATACTTTCATTAGTCCCTAGCCTTATCTTATAGCTAGGATAGCCTTATGCCTATCCCACGCATGCTTAAACTCCTTCACTGTGTTAACCTTTACCACTTCAGCTGGAAGGCTATTCCATGCATCCACTACCCTCTCAGTAAAGTAATACTTCCTGATATTATTTTTAAACCTTTGTCCCTCTAATTTAAGACTATGTCCTCTTGTTGTGGTAGTTTTTCTTCTTTTAAATATAGTCTCCTCCTTTACTGTGTTGATTCCCTTTATATATTTAAATGTTTCTATCATATCCCCCCTGTCTCGTCTTTCCTCCAAGCTATACATGTTAAGATCCTTTAACCTTTCCTGGTAAGTTTTATCCCGCAATCCATGAACCAGTTTAGTAGCCCTTCTCTGAACCCTCTCTAAGGTATCAATATCCTTCTGAAGATACGGTCTCCAGTACTGTGTACAATACTCCAAGTGAGGTCTCACCAGTGTTCTGTACAATGGCATGAGCACTTCCCTCTTTCTACTGCTAATACCTCTCCCTATACAACCAAGCATTCTGCTAGTATTTCCTGCTGCTCTATTACATTGTCTGCCTACCTTTAAGTCATCAGAAATAATCACCCCTAAATCCCTTTCCTCATATGTTGAGGTTAGGACTCTATCAAATATTCTGTACTCTGCCCTTGGGTTTTTACATCCAAGATGCATTATCTTGCACTTATCCACATTAAATGTCAGTTGCCACAATTCTGACCATTTTTCTAGTTTACCTAAATCATTTGCCATTTGGCTTATCCCTCCTGGAACATCAACCCTGTTACATATCTTAGTATCATCAGCAAAAAGACATACCTTACCATCAAGACCTTCTGCAATATCACTAATAAAAATATTAAAGAGAATGGGTCCAAGTACAGATCCCTGAGGTACCCCACTGGTGACAAGTCCAAGCTTCGAATATATTCCATTAACTACAACCCTCTGTTGCCTGTCACTCAGCCACTGCCTTACCCATTCAACAATATTGGAATCCAAACTTAAAGATTGCAGTTTATTGATAAGCCTTCTATGTGCAACAGTGTCAAAAGCCTTACTGAAATCTAGGTAAGCAATGTCTACTGCACCACCCTGATCTATAATTTTAGTTACCCAATCAAAAAAATCAATAAGATTAGTTTGGCATGATCTCCCTGAAGTAAACCCATGTTGTCTCTGATCTTGAAATCCATGTGTTTTAGATGTTCATCAATCCTATCCTTTAACATGGTTTCCATCACTTTCCCCACTACTGAAGTAAGGCTTACTGGCCTATAGTTGCCCGACTCCTCCCTATTACCTTTCTTGTAAATGGGCACAACATTCGCTAACTTCCAATCTTCTGGGACTACTCCTGTTATTAATATTAATAAAATCTAAAAATGTTATCAATTCACTTGATGTGCCTTTCCAGATTAAAAGAATATCGTCTATAAAACGTCTCCAGAGTACCAGGCTTGCTACCCAGCCATGCCCTCTCCCCACAGAGGTGGCTACCCAGTCTCTCATGTATACGTTTGCATAGCTGCGGGCAAACCTGGTCCCATTGGCAATGCCTGTTTGTTGTAAATAAAATATGCTGTCAAATACAAAATAATTGTGATTTAAAATAAAAATTATTCCATCAGTTATAAAGTTTCTTAAAGTGCTTGGTACCAATATATCATCACGGATAATGTTTTCTACCACTTTGACACCCATTTCGTATTTGATTACAGTATATAGTGAAGTTACATCTATTGTTACCCATATGAAGTCTTTCTCCCATCTAACATTTTCCATAATTTTCGAGAATATGAGACATGGGTCGTAGTACAGATGATCTTGTACCTGATTTTGTATTCCTTCCAAGGAAGGAATACAAAATCAGCTACAGGATCACCTGTACTACAAAATCACCTGTACTACTATACCTAGGAAGGAATACAAAATCAGGTACAGGATCACCTGTACTACTATACCTAGGAAGGAATACAAAATCAGCTACAGGATCACCTGTAATACTATACCTAGGAAGGAATACAAAATCAGGTACAGGATCACCTGTACTACTATACCTAGGAAGGAATACAAAATCAGCTACAGGATCACCTGTACTACTATACCTAGGAAGGAATACAAAATCAGCTACAGGATCAGTACTACTATACCTAGGAAGGAATACAAAATCAGCTACAGGATCACCTGTACTACTATACCTAGGAAGGAATACAAAATCAGCTACAGGATCACCTGTACTACTATACCTAGGAAGGAATACAAAATCAGCTACAGGATCACCTGTACTACTATACCTAGGAAGGAATACAAAATCAGGTACAGGATCACCTGTACTACTATACCAAGGAAGGAATACAAAATCAGCTACAGGATCACCTGTAATACTATACCTAGGAAGGAATACAAAATCAGCTACAGGATCACCTGTACTACTATACCTAGGAAGGAATACAAAATCAGCTACAGGATCACCTGTACTACTATACCTAGGAAGGAATACAAAATCAGGTACAGGATCACCTGTACTACTATACCTAGGAAGGAATACAAAATCAGCTACAGGATCACCTGTACTACTATACCTAGGAAGGAATACAAAATCAGCTACAGGATCACCTGTACTACTATACCTAGGAAGGAATACAAAATCAGGTACACATTTTCTTTTCTTTTTCAGCTATTCTGTTGATGGTTTGTTGGTGTGCTTGGGATCATTGTCCTGTTGCATGACCTAATTTCAGCTAAGCTTTAACTCTCAGATAGGTGGCCACAGAGGAGTTCATGGTCGACTCAATGACTCAATGACTGCAAGGTTCCCAGGTTTTGTGGCTGCAAAACAAACTCAAATCATCATCCCTCCACCACCGTGCTTGACAGTTGGTCTGATGTCCATCATCCCTCCACCACCGTGCTTGACAGTTGGTCTGATGTTGTGTTGGTATGTTGTGTTTGGTTTTTGCCATAAGTAGCATTGTGCATTATGGCTGAACATCTCCACTTTTGTCTTGTCTGTCCAAATGATATTGTTCTAGAAGTCTTGTGGTTTGTTCAGAGGCAACTTTGCAAACTTTGTTTGGCAACCCTTCCAAACAAACCATACTTGTTCAGTGTTTTTCTAATTGTACTGTCATGAACATTAGCATTTGACATGCTAACTGAGGCCTGGAGAGTCTGAGATGTAATTCTTGGTGTTTTTTGCAATTTATCTAAATATTTATTAGACGGTCTGATCTTAAGTTGAATTTGCTGGGAGGCCCACTCTGGGGAAGATTGGTAACTGTCTTAAATATTTACCACTTTTGAATAATCTTTCTCACTACAGAATGATGGGCTTTAAAATGTTTGGAGATGTCCTTACAACCCTTCCCAGTTTGATGAGCAGCAACACTTGCTTTTATAAGATCATTGCTGATGTTTTTCCTCCTTGGTAATGTGTTAACACACACCTGAATGCTCCAGAGCAGCAAAATGCTAAACCGGTAGCTTTGATAGAGGTGGTCACACTTGCTGATGATCAGTTAACCAAGGGCATTTGATTAGCAGCATCTGCCTGCTACTTAGAATTTTAATTCCTATGGAAGCAGTAAGGGTGTACTTAGTTTTTCACACATGGCTTCTCTATTCTGGCTTAATTTTGTTAAATACATCATGACACAGTATAAAATGTCATGTGATGTTGATCATTTGACGTTGTATTTACCTAATTTTAAGACTTGGTAAGAAATAGATTATTGTTATAATGTCCTAATACATAAAACCATAGAATTCAAAGACTGTGTGTATATATATATATATATATATATATATATATTTATATATATATTAGATGTGTGCAAAGGTTTGCTTAGAATGGTTCGTCCGAAACAAAAACCTTTTAATCCACACCCGTATTAATTGATCTGCTGGGATTTATCAATGAATAAGTCTCCACAGGTAATCCCAGACAATCAGTTTGTTTGGGTCTAGAAAAGTGAAAAATAATCTTTTACACAAGTCTTTATAAATATATTTTTTTAAAATACAGTTTTATTGTAATGAATACATGCTGCCACCTCATGGTTGAAAACGGTGGTGCGTAGCTGAAAACACCAGTGTGGGTTTTAACAATTTTCAGTGAAATTCTGTTTGAAACTGAATTAAAATTAAAATGGAATTAAGAAGAGGACAGACAATGTATGTAAATCTGATAATGTAGATGAATACAATGTTGTTCACCAGATTTTTCCAGTTCTAATTATATTCTGAGTGAAGGTTCCCGAAAGATTACCACATAATACGAGCCGTGATGATGATATGAACATGTAATACATTTATTTATTTATTTATTATGAGCAAAACCTGTATTAATGTATGATTTTAATTATGGACTGAGTCATGTTATTATTTTCTAATTAATTAATACAAATTAGAGTTTTACTAAACATGCAATGGTGGAGAATTCACGTGAAAATTGCAAATTTTAGACAAAAATATCAAGTTTGAAGATATGCTGTTAAAATAAAATAAAAAAATTGCAATTCCTAGTCACTTCTCCACATCCCCAGTTCAGTGAATAAAATGCATTGTGTTGGATAAAAAACCCCCAAAACAAACAAACAAGTAGCAAGAGAGGTGAGAACGGGCAGCAGCTGAAATAGCCTGCCCTTCGGTAGGTCACCGCTTAGAACTCTTAGAATATCTCTGTAGGCACCGTGAGCAAGGGGTCCACATCTGGATTACCCTTTAAACTTAAGGAGAGAAAAACAAGTAGCAAGAGAGGTGCAGAGGGAACTTGCTGGCATTTTGGATCTGGACTTACCCATTTGGGTGGGACCAGTCTGATATGCTTCAGATATGTTCTCTCTGTAATGGCACAAGATGAGCTAAAACCAGCTTGAGATCTGAGCAGGGACCTAATTGAGCTGTTATCCGTTCTCACCTCTCTTGCTACTTGTTTTTCTCTCCTTAAGTTTAAAGGGTAATCCAGACATGGACCCCTTGCTCACGGTGCGTAGAGGGATATTGGCTATACCCCACTGATGATACCTTACAAGGTTGAAACGATTGTCTGGGGTTGCTGTGTGTCTAGTGCAGAGGGAACTTGCTGGCATTTCAGATCTGGACTGCCCCGTATGGGTGGGACCAGTCTGATATGCTTTAGATATGTTCTCTCTGTAATGGCACAAGATGAGCTAAAACCACCTCTTACCTGGAGGTTGGCACAGAAAAAGCACATTATTATTATTATGATGAGAAATTAAACAATTGTTCTAACGCTTATCCTTAGTTAAAATGTTTGTCGGGACTGATCTGGTTTGTTTGTTATTTTGCAATTATAATGGGTTTTCAATGTTTTATACAAAAGTGTAATTTTCAGTTGATAGTTCCCCTTTGATGGCATGTAACAAGTGTAATTGTAACAGTGTTTTGTGTATGAATGTTTGGCTTAAAAAAAGAGCAAAATGACTGTAGTTATCAAGAATTTATTTTTATTTTTCAACATTTCAATTTTCAAACTTATAAAGAATTTAATACAACAATATTGGTTTTGACTATATATGACCCTCATGAATCTGCAGTCCACCACAGGCTGAGAGTAGCCTAAACAGCTCATGACAGTTGTGACTTGATTAATTTTAGAGTATTTTTTACAGGATTTTACCACCAATTTATATGCAAATCCCTTCTATATAGACACTCATCCACATTCCTCTTTCAATTGGAGTTTCCGATCGGGCTCAAATGTCAATTCCCTATCTGTAACGTCTGTACACTGTTGCATACACCCTCTCCTTTTCATGGATATATCTCTCCTTTTCATGGATATATCTCTCTCTCCTTTTAATGAATAATGACAACTCCAAAAATAACTACATAGCATAATCAGTCACATAGGCTTGTTTACCAGAATATTACTTAATAACTTAAATGCCCAAGCAAATATTATTAACTTTTTTGTGTCTGCAAAGGGTAAAATGTTGCTTCCTGTTTTCTAAAATAGGACAATTCTAAATTTCCTAAGATTCTTTCTCATAAAAAATTTACAGTTTTCCAATGAAGCTGGCCGTTTTTGCACTGATTCACACTGCTTAATATTTCAAAGTCAAATGTATATCACTAAGCAATGTTTAAAGTGGAAGTAGTGTACCAACCGAGGACACTGGGATAAATAGCCAATTATGATCAGGATAGCTACAGATAAAGATGAATCTCAAATCTCAGATATAAAGAACATAAGATCGAAAAAATAAAAAATGTTTATTAATATACATGTATTAAAAAATTGCCAAAAACAGCTGAGCCAAATGACTAGTCCTCACTGAGAAATCTGCTGAACAAGCGTGTGAATCATGTATATTTCATCACGTATAATAAAGTCTTATTGTGGAAATACGGCAGTACTCAATAGGGATAGCCGTAGCTAGAAATGGTATCCCAATACATGAGTTCTCCTAACTCTGACCCTGCAGATTTTGCTGAACTACAACTCCCATAATTCATTGCTTGTAATAGAAAGCCTGAAAATCATGAGTGAAAATTTGTAAATACCAACTCACCCTCAGCTAGTAGTTTAATAACTATGCCATATTGTCTTCATCTTCTTTGTTTGGCCTACTATACATACTATGGAGTGACCGCCAAGGAGTAAAAGCATGTTTGCATCTGTTAGTGGTGATAGTAGGCGCATATGTTGGAGCTAAACTTTAGCCCCGTAAGGTGAAAGTGCACTTCCTTACCTATTATCTTTCATTTAACAAATATAATACACTATCATCTCCCTTTTCATATTACTACAACTAAGGACTTTGAGAGCTCTACTCCCACTTCTACAGCTGTGAAACAGAGATCCCTGGTCGGGTTGTATTGCTGCCTACATGCTCCACCAGTGTGCTTGTTATTGCTTTACTATCCGTGTTGTATACATTTTACTTTGTCTACATATTCTGGATGTGTTTGAAGGCTTGCATGAAATGGTACTGGTACTCTATGCACAATATACCATTTATATTATTATTACACTTTTATTTAATGATCTTGGTATGCATTCTCCTTTATGATAAATTGTACACATTTCCATACCAATAAAAATTTTTCCTGGCAGTTAAGTAGTTTATATAAATTAGACATCAATTTGATGAGATTTTGCATTTCATTGACTTTTCCCCTTCCTTAAAGCAAAAGAAGTGCAGTAAATGTCTAGCCACCCATACTACCAATCTTTATATCAGTACGAAGAATTTGGCACAACTAAACCAAATAATTATTTATGTTTTATCCCACAAAACATACGAGATGTAAACAGAGCACTTTCTCATAGACACAGTGCTATGTGATAATGAAGATTGTAACCCCCCCCCCCCCGACCCTCAGCATCCCCAATATTTAATGATTCAGGTAAATTGCATAGCGTGTTAGGCCCTGAGTGTCAGAACTAGTGGGAAAAAATTGTGAAAGTGTACAAACTTTCTGCTCAGATTTTTACATGTGCAGTTATATTGGGATTTGTATTAGTCAGTGGACACAACCTAGAGGTGTGAGTGAGCTTACACACAAAGATTGCCTCACGTCTTCCACAAAATGCATACTTTCTGTCTTTATATTAGGAAAATACAGTAATTTCAAAGGCTCATTACCCTAGATCTAGAAACATCTCTGTATTTGCCTTATATTTAGCTACAGTTGGCGTCAGAAGAGTAAAAAAACTAGCACAAGGCCCGGAGTGCATAAATAAAAAAAAAAGTATGAAATATAAAAAATATAATGATGTTAATTTGCCGTATTGCAAGGGAGAATGTTATACTGCCGTGTGTGAAGATGCCCCTAGATAATAATTACTGCCTAATACATCACTACAAATAAAACAGTACACGGAATGTGGGACTCTAACACCGCACTGTAATGGCTATGATGCAAATAGTCTATGGTACTTACATGGATAAATGTAATTCTAAAATTCTGTTATTTTGTGATACATGAAAAGTATTTAAAAAAAAATAAAAGTTTTTAAAGGGTCCAATAAACCTAAGGATTATTGAAGTAAATCACCAGATTTGTGCCGATTGTACATTCCCCAAAGAACTTACTGAGTACACCTGTGATGTATAGAAAGAAGAGAGTTGGATGCAAAAACATAACATGTGGGAAAATGGAATACCCATATGGTAAATTAACCACAAGACATTAAAAGCTCACTTTCAATAAATCATAAATAAAAAAGTCCATCAATAGTGGACTTGTGAACGTAACACAAACTGACAGAAAAATAGTACATTTACAAACAAAAGTGTGGGTTATAGGTGCTTGGTTCTTATTAATGTGTTACATATTAATTTATAGCCGCTGAAAAAACTGTGTGGGTGCTCCAAAATCACCCACTATATAAAACAAATACAGGTAAACACAATACCAGGTGTTTAACCCCTTAAGGACCAAATGTCTGGAATAAAAGGGAATCATGACGTCACACATGTCATGTGTCCTTAAGGGGTTAAAGTGGTTATTACCCCAAACACCCAATACTTTTAGTGCCGTGCTAATTTGGATTCAAACTTACCCTTACAAAATTTCAGGGCAAGTTAGACCATACATGTAAAAAGAAACATAATAACATATAGTGTAAATCCATCACACAATAAGTGAGATACAGTGGTGTAGGTGAGTGCTAAACATGTTAAATACCACTCACCATAACGGGTTTTTTACGTTATCCCACGGCTGACTGGCACTAGTGTTGCTCAGCAAATTTTTTTCATCCTTGTAACCAATGGTGTATTCTGGATTTGTGCTGCCCTAGGCATGACTAAATTCAGCACCCCCTTATTTAAATTTGCCCCACCAATTTGTGTCACAGACTTTGTTTTTGACTGACAGACACACACACGCTCACAATGACAGACACAAACACACACTCACTGACAGTACAAACATACTCACTGCCAGACACACACAATGACAGACAAAAACACACACTCACCGACAGTGCAAACATACTCACTGCCAGACACACACACACACACACTCACAATGACAGACACAAACACACACTCACCAACAGTACAAACATACTCACTGCCAGACACACACACACACACACACTCACAATGACAGACACAAACACACACTCACTGACAATACAAACATACTCACTGCCAGACACACACACACACACACTCACAATGACAGACACAAACACACACTCACTGACAATACAAACATACTCACTGCCAGACACACACACACACACACACACACACACACTCACAATGACAGACACAAACACACACACACTCACTGACAGTACAAACATACTCACTGCCAGACATACACACACATTTTCTCATAGACTCACCAGTTATCAATATTTTTTTAATCTAAAAGGACATATCTCCCTAATCGCCCGGCTAGAATATTAGTACTTTAACACCTGGGAGGGGGGGCCCTAAGGTGGCAACCAGCTATTGGGCCCCCCAGTAAACAAGGCAAACAATGCATTTACCTGGGCACATGGGGCTGCATTTTTTGCTGCCCCCCGAAAGTGCCGCCCAAGGCAAATGCCTTGTTTGCCTTGTGGTAAACACAGCCCTGCTTGTAACCATACTATGTTTATAGACATTGTAACATTGTTATACGTTACAATTGTTGCAATATTTTGGCAGCACTCCATATTTTGGCTGGTCAGCGAACCATTTCTCTGCGCTCACATACAGGAGCACTGATACATCTGATTAGAGGGCTTAGTAGCCTCTATATACCTTAATGCTAGTGTTAAATGGGTAAAACGTATCATGGTTTAGTACTTTTACTCAAAAATATTGTCTGATGTTCAGTCACAATTACCTTGACATCTCGTTGTCAACTTAAAGGACCACTATAGGCACCCAGACCACTTCAGCTTAATGAAGTGGTCTGGGTGCCAGGTCCATCTAGGATTAACCCTTTCTGCTGTAAACATAGCAGTTTCAGAGAAATTGCTATGTTTACTTTAGGGTTAAAGGACCACTATAGGCACCCAGACCACTTCAGCTTAATGAAGTGGTCTGGGTGCCAGGTCCAGCTAGGTTTAACCCTTTTTTCTATAAACATAGCAGTTTCAAAGAAACTGCTTTGTTTATAATAGGGTTAAACCAGCCTCTAGTGGCTGTCTCATTGACAGCCGCTAGAGGCGCTTCCGCGCTTCTCACTGTGATTTTCACAGTGAGAAGATACCAGCGTCCATAGGAAAGCATTGAGAATGCTTTCCTATGGACTGGCTGAATGCACGTGTGGCTCTTGCCGCGCATGCGCATTCAGCCGATGACGTCGGCAGAAGGAGGAGAGTCCCCAGCGCCGAGGGAGCCCGTCGCTGGAGAAAGGTGAGTGTTTAACCCCCTTCCTCTCCCTTCAGCCCAGTGGGAGTGGGACCCTGAGGGTGGGGGCACCCTCAGGGCACTATAGTGCCAGGAAAACGAGTTTGTTTTCCTGGCACTATAGTGGTCCTTTAACGAGTTCAAGTGTGTCATTAGCGATCTAGACGCTATAAATTAATGGGCTGTTACAGCCATGATATCACTATAATGCTATCGATCCTTCTAATGACCGACTGTACATTTTATCGGTTTCCTTGCTTTGTAAAAAGTACTATTTTTCTGTCAGTTTGTGTTACGTTCACAAGTCCACTATTGATGGACTTTTTTTTACTTATCATTTATTAAAAGTGAAGTTTTAATGTCTTGTGGTTAATTTACCATATGAGTACTCCACTCCCACATGTTATGTTTTTGCATCCTCCAACTTTCTTCTTTTTGCATATTTAGAGATTAAAAGGGGTTATCCCCCAGCTAGGAGGTTTCCTGAAAACATTGGCTCCAGCCTTCTCCTTTTCTTTCCTTTTTTCTTTTAAGCTCCATTTAACACCTGTAATGTATACCTTCCAAGTGTCCCTATATTGGAGAGACAGTCCTGTTTTTGAGCCCCCTCTCTTCTGTCCAAATGTCTGCCTTTTGTAGGAGCTCAGAATTCTCAGAGTGTTTAAATTTATACCAGCGCTCCTCATAAACAAGTCTTTAATATACAATAAATGTGTTTAGAAGTCAGTCCCTGTAAATAAGACATTAGTCTGTGTACTTTTCTCTTGTTGTAAATTATTGTTTAATTACATAAAATTGTTTTTAGTAAGTCATGAAATCGTCATAACATTTTCCAGATTAATCTGAGCCCCTGGCCACACCTGACTCACACCCCTAAAAAATGCTGGAATTTATGTTGATGCCACCGATTCGTTGAGTGATAGTGATACTTCATGCAATCACTATGATTAGGTAGATTTGGAAACACAACTGAATTCATTTAGGACAAGGGTGCCCAAGAGATAGATCCCCAGATTTTGTAGAACTACAACTCCCATGATGCATTGCATTCCCTTAGAATGACAAAGTATCCTGGAAGCTGCAGTTTTAAACCATCTGGGGATGTACATCACCCCTGATTTAGGAGATAAACGTCTTCTTGTCAGCTACACAAAATGTTAGAGGCCAGGATCAGAATTAGAAACTAAATATCACAGAATTCGAAACCTTCATTTACTATGAGGGGAAATGTTTTTTTGTTTTTTTTTATATTAAAGGTTGCTGCATTTTTAAAGGAGATTAAAACTGAGAAAAATGTTGCATCTACAACAGTAAAAGGTGTTAAGAGCATAACATGAAAAAAAGAGGGATTTGCTAAACCTCTGGAATGTAAGGTTTAGTATCACAGTTTTTTTTATTACAACGTGGGGTATAATCAAGTTTGGCTCTGCAATTTTCTTTTCAGAGATCTCATTCTGGAAATGACTACATCCCAGTCCAGGTAGGAGCCTTCCAGGTGGCGTGACACGTCCCCTCCAGATTGGTACTTTTTACGGCCATGTAGAATTCGCCAGTTGTCAAAGGTCACCACTTGGCCTGAACATAAAGAAATAAAACATTCTCAAGTCAAACGGTGTAAGATGCCACGTGAGATATTGTAAACCGTTGATTTGATTGCGGCGGCGAGGCTCATCTTCCTGTCCGCACGCACCTCCCATGCCTCACCCTTCTGTCAGTCTCTACATTGGCTTCATTTAAAATATAGAGCTCAATTTAAAATTCTGGTTCTTGCTTTCAAATCTCTACATAATGCTGCTCCCACCTAGCTATCCTCCCTAATACACAAGTATGTCCCGTCTAGGCCCTTACGATCTGCTGAAGACTTACGTATATCTTCTGTTCGTACTCCCACCTCTGATGCTCACCTTCAAGACTTCTCGAGGGCTGCACCGTTCCTGTGGAACTCGCTTCCCTCCTCCGTTAGATGCTCACCCAGTCTCCACTCCTTTGCAAAAGCTTATCAATTAAACTGTTACTCCCTCTTATCAATTAAATCCACTCCCTCTGGCATGTAAGCTTATTGAGCAGGGCCCTCAACCCCTCTTTTTCTGTGTCTCAAACTTGTCTGGTTACAATTACATGTTTGTTAGTCCAGGCATTGTAAAGTGCTACAGATTTGTTGGTGCCATATAAATAATAATAATAATAACAATAATAACAATAATTACATTAATTGAATTAAAGAACAGAAGAATAAAACGAGTTTGATTATTTTCATTGCAGTTCAAAAACACATACTTACAACTATCAGTTCATTTAATAAAGTGTTGGGAATGTAAGGTTAGTGAATTTTAAATTTAAGGTCAAAGTTGGCCAACATGAACCGTAGCTACTTCATAAATGTTTTCCAGTTCATTTATTTTGTCCCTTAATTTGTAAATCCCTTTGAATTTACTACGGTTCTCCAAAACTCTATGTGTGACGTGACCATATCATGCTGTCACATTTATAATACTTTATTAAGATTGGTTCTTTGACTGTAGTGTCATGTGGATGCGGATTCATGCAATTGGAAATCTGAGTAATGGGAAAAATGCAAACCCAATGTTACACTTACTACCTTGACCACTCATGCTTTTAGAAGTGGCTATGGTGGTAGGAGCCTGCATATGCTGAAAAACTACATACAAAGATACAGTATGGGGCTAGACAGCCTGGACGTTGTTCTAGGCTGCCTAATGTCAATTCATTGCACAATGTATGTCTGATGTTCTGGCGATAGACGTAATCATCTTCAGGCAGCGAGCATGCAAGGGGAAGTTTGATCTTTCTCCCCTCCTTCCCAGAACACCCGGCCACTTTACATTTAGTAATCTCACATTTCTAAAAAATATTTAAATAAAGCCCTTCTACCCCCCTCCCCTGTCGATCTGCATGCGCTCAGAGTTGGTAAGAAAAGTCCAATGCTGACATTGGATTCAAGGTAAGTTTTAGAGTTATTTGCGACTTTATAAACAGGACTTTCTCAATTAAATGTATTTTTAAACAAGGGTGGGAGTAACCCTTTAATATGAGTTGCGAGTGCTGTGCATCTTGCTTTTCACTTGTGGGGATGTCATTATAGTCATCATTAATATAGCATCAGAATGTTTTGCAGTGTGTAACAATTTTGCAAAGTGGATAAAACAAGCAAAAAACAACTTTAGCTTTAAGGGAGACATTTTGGTATAGATCATGCCTCTACATTATCACTGCTCAATACTGTGCCATTTAGGAGTTAAATCACTTTGTTTATGCAATCCTACCCACACCTCCTCTTGCAATTTCCCCAAAAATGTTTAACTAATTTCTTGTTGGTTATTAAATGCTCCTAACTCGAACCATACCTTGCCAACTCTATCCCCTAATCACTTATTTTTAAAACTAAACCCCCATAACAGTAAACATCCCTTTACCAGGAAAGGTTAAAGGATCTTAACATGTATAGCTCGGAGGAAAGACGAGACAGGGGGGATATTATTATTATTATTTTATTATTTATATAGCGCCATCAGATTCCGTAGCACTGTACAATGGATATGATAGAAACATTTACATAAAGGGAATCAACACAGTAAAGGAGGAGACTATATTTAAAAGAAGAAAAACTACCACAACAAGAGGACATAGTCTTAAATTAGAGGGGAAAAGGTTTAAAAATATTATCAGGAAGTATTACTTTACTGAGAGGGTAGTGGATGCATGGAATAGCCTTCCAGCTGAAGTAGTAGAGGTTAACACAGTAAAGGAGTTTAAGCATGCGTGGGATAGGCATAAGGCTATCCTAACTATAAGATAATGCCAGGGACTAATGAAAGTATTTAGAAAATTGGGCAGACTAGATGGGCCGAATGGTTCTTATCTGCCGTCACATTCTATGTTTCTATGTTTCTATCCCCAAACCCTATCCAAAAGGCTTAAAATACTAACGCCATCTGAATGTTACTTGCCAGCACAAATGCACACAACTAAGGAGTGTCAGTAAGTGTCTGAATACAGGTATGTATATGTGTGGAGGATCAGCATGTCTGACTAAAATGGTGTACTTGTGTGGACTGAGGCTGTGTAAATCTATAAAGTGGTCCTGAGAGTCAGTGTATGTGTATGCATGTGTGAATCAAGGGATGCATGTATGCAGAGGGATAATGTGTGCATGTGTTAATTGAGGGGTGCATATGTCCATTTGTGAATCCAGGACTGCATGTCTAAATCCTGGTAAAATATTTTATAAATAAATAAATAATTTGTGTGCTTTGTGAATTCAGAGGTGTACAGGTATGTGGGCTGACCTCCTTGATTGGCAGGCGGCTTAGCATGCATTCGTATCAGGCTGACCTGCCCGTAATTCAGGTGGACCCACAATTGTTTCACTGTCCTCTTTACCATCTCAAGTAGCAGTCCTCTTCTCATGATACCAATGTTGTGGGGTACGGGGGAAGCGGACTTCTAGCAACTCAACCCTCTCCTGCTAGTAGCCTACTAAGGGCAGCATGTTTGCCGCCTTAAAAGGAGGCATTGGGAATAGCAAGTGGCTGTCAGACAGATAATGAGGGTGACTCACAAAGTTTCTCATAGGATTTAATCAGATTATTTAGCAAACAACCATAAATCTGGTTATACTTTTCTAGCAGCGATATAGAGGCATAATAAGTGGGGAGGAAAATATTAAAAGGACGTTAACAACACGTAAAAAACAGACACATCTCAAAGTGTATGTTTACACCAAAAAAGTTAAAAACTGCAACAGAAAAAAAAAGAATAATATAGTTTAATTATTTATTTAATTTTTTAATTGCAGCAGAAATTGATGTGGTGCTGCCCCAGCTACCCATATGGACGAGCCTCCACTACTATTGACAATTCTTAGTTATGATGTCTGCAGGCTTAGGAGGTGGACCTAGGGTACTGGAAATGCCTATATTGTTTGTCATATTATCTGAAACAATTACCGGAGAGAGTGCACCCATCGCTCCCAACACCATTAGCACTGTATTAAGAAAGGTTACTGATATGTTGCTTAGAGTGTCCCTATGAAGGTATGATAAAATAATAATAATAAACATTCCAGTGGGGTTTAGCAGGGTGAATGTACGTTACCAACCTGGTTTCATTTTGAAAGAGAGTGTATTTTCTGGTTTGTTCATGAGATTGACAAACTCCTTCAGTGAAGAGTAAAACGGCTGAACGTCTTCAGCTGGTATATCGAACACAGAATCTCTTGTTGCATTATTAAAATTAATACGAAGGAGCCCACCATTTTGGTCTAACCTAGAGGGAATATACAGAAATATTTGAGACCTCGAGAATAACGCAACATACTTTCTACATACAAGAAATATTGCCTAGAGTGATTCAGCTTTAGCCTGAATTCAGAACAATTATTTGCGTCCCAAATCTGTGGCACCTTTTTAGAAAGAGCAAAGGCGGTTTGATAATTATTTGCACAGATAGGAGAGAGAAAGGGTGTTATATTTTAATACCTTTTGATAGTCCAAATATCTCACTTTTACGTAATATGAGAGTAGCTTTCATAAAGTCAAAGTTGGATTGAGTAGACAAAACTGTGATCATTCTCCAAGAGATATTAAATAAATACCACCATAATGCAAAAAAAAAAAAAAAAACACGTCAAAACACAATGTGCCATATTTTATTAAAGGTGCTCGTTTCTTCCCTGACTGAAGGTGACATTGATTACAGTTCTGGCATTCAACTCATTAATAAACAAGCATTACGTTGGACAGAGGATGGTACAATGATCTTTTACCAGAATACATGGATTATAATGTATTTTCTATTAATATATCTCAAGAGATATGGTGATCAGCCAAGTACAATATATGTGGTTACTCAATAATTTTAAAAGAAAAGAAAAAGATACACATACATACAAAGACACGTACAAACAGACAGGCACACATACATACAGACAGACAGACACACACAACAAACATACATACAAAGACACATACAAACAGACAGGCACACATAGATACAGACAGACAGACACACACACACAACAAACATACATACAAAGACACATACAAACAGACAGGCACACATACAGACAAGACACACATACATACATACAAACAGACAGACAGACATACATACAGATAGACAGACACACACATACACACACACACACGAAGATGATGGTCACTTGAGAGCTATAGCTGTAGAATAACTTAGGTATAACATGTTCTGCTGAGTGAGTTCTTACTCGTTTCAAACAGAAGATGGCAGAATTTAGCTTTCTAAATGCCTATTCTTGGGAGATTGATGCAATAAAATTACAGCGGAATAACAGCAGAATGGAGCCAAATGTGCTTACTCTATAATACGTTGCTTGGATTGCAGTGAGAAATCACAGTAATCAGTTCCAATGTCCGTGAAGTCGACTTGAGTAGATGTGAGAATGTTAAATGCTTTGGGATTCTGCTCTCGGAGTTTATGGCAGATGTGGAACCCATCTACCATTTCACTCTCACCTCCAGTTTCTGCTTGCTTCAAACAATGAAGAAATTGTACCTGTTGGGGAGATGACAAATACAAGTCTTTCTATTCATATAGTTAGTAAAAAAGAATGTGGCTCAGACCTGCCAGACCACAAAACACTCAAAGGGACACTCAAGGGACCAAAGGCGCAAAACCCCCCAAACCACTGGCACCTTCGTTTCATTTTCTGTACTCACTTACTCCTAGATTTATGGAAATGAAATTTATGGAAAAAAGACAGTTTTCCAGCCAATTTCAGTAGCAAGACCTCAAATTGGTGCAATGTAGCTATGACCAGGATCTTATTCTTTAACTATTTTACATCATATATAGAGGGTTTAGCTAAACCTAAGTTGTCAAGTGGTTTTCATTCATTTGCGTAAGTGGGCTTGAATTATATTTTTAAATAAATAAAATCCCAGCAGTGGGTGGTATAATAACCCTCAAACAAAGCTTAGCCAGCACACCTGGGGGACCAAGGATTGTCAAAGAACGCCCACTTATTCCATGTATAGTAACTGGACGTAGAAGATAAATTACACCCCAAAAGACAGACATTCTGCAGTATATTTAATTTTAATTAAAAGTAACAAAAAAGTCTGTTTGTAATCCATTATCTATATATCAGTTATCACGCTTGATAAAGGCTCTAGCTACATGTTAGAATCCAAAACTGTACTGTTCTTCATCCAATAAATCTGTAGATCTATGTGCAATATTTACTTCTATCATTTTAATATACTGGAGACTGGAGTTTGGTCATCTCTGGACTGGAAGTACGGTTGCTTTTCTAAACGTGTACTTGCCCAACTATTCCTTGTCAGCAAAAAATATCCACCAGATACTGACTCTGGTTTGCAGAAAACTCAAATTTCTCTTACGCTGCTGGCCACTAGAACATTAAAATGAAATAAAATATAGACACAGAAACGCTGGCACACAAATCTGGCTACATATATGCTGTTTTGTAATTCTCATCACAATGATTTTTATAAGGTGAGCAATTTATTGAAGATGAATTTCTGAATCGGTTCCCAGTGACATTAAAGTATCAAATTTAAATCCCAACATGTGCAAGTTGCAGTGTCCTGTATGTGGGTATTTGTTTTTTTACTTTTGAGGCAGCATTAACCATCAGGGCCAGTGCAAGTGACACTGTGTGTTAGTGAGAGTGTGCAAGTGACACTGTGTGTTAGTGAGAGTGTGCAAGTGACACTGTGTGTTAGTGAGAGTGTGCAAGTGACACTGTGTGTTAGCGAGAGTGTGCAAGAGATGCTGTGTGTTAGTGAGAGTGTGCAAGTGACACTGTGTGTTAGTGAGAGTGTGCAAGAGATGCTGTGTGTTAGTGAGAGTGTGCAAGTGACACTGTGTGTTAGTGAGAGTGTGCAAGAGATGCTGTGTGTTAGTGAGAGTGTGCAAGTGACACTGTGTGTTAGTGAGAATGTGCAAGAGATGCTGTGTGTTAGTGAGAGTGTGCAAGTGACACTGTGTGTTAGTGAGAGTATGCAAGAGATGCTGTGTGTTAGTGAGAGTGTTCAAGTGACACTGTGTGTTAGTGAGCATAGGCGTGCGCACGGGGTGTGCCGGGTGTGCCAGGGCACACCCTAATCCCCACAGCACGCCTATGTATATTGAGACCGGCAGGGGAGATCTCAGGATCTCCCCTGTTGGCTCATACAGAGCCGGCGCTATCCGAACGCCGGCTCTGCTCTCAGCCTCCCTCCCCACTGACCCACATGCAGGGAGGGAGGCAGGAGAGGACCCGGCGGAGCTATTGCCGGCAGCTCCGCCGGGTTCCTCTCGCGGGATTCCACAGAGGCTGGAGTTCACTCTCCACTGGACCACCAGGGATGGAAGCAGCAGCACGATCCCCCCTCCCTACAAAAGGTAAGCAGGGAGGGGGGATAGCAAGTAATGTACCCCCACCTCCACCCCCACACATACAGCACCCACAGACACAGCACCCACACACATACAGCACACATACAGCACCCACAGACACAGCACCTACACACATACAGCACCCACAGATATACACAGCACCCACATACATACAGCACTCACACAGCACCCACACATATACAGCACCCAAAGACATACACAGCACCCACACACATACAGCACCCACACACATACACAGCACCCACATACATACAGCACCCACACAACACCCACACACATACAGCACCCACAGACATACACAGCACCCACACACATTCAGCACCCACAGACATTCAGCACCCACATACATTCAGCACCCACATACATTCAGCACCCACAGACATACAGCACCCGCACTGTACACCTCACCCACACAGCACCCCACACACACACATACAGCACCCACAGACATGCACAGCACCCACACACATACAGCACCAACAGACATACACAGCACCCACAGACATACAGCACCCACAGACATACACAGCACCCACACACATACAGCACCCACAGACATACAGCACCCACACACATTCAGCACCCACAGACATACAGCACCCACAGACATACAGCACCCACAGACATACACATCACCCACACACATTCAGCACCCACACACATACAGCACCCACAGACATACACAGCACCCACACACATTCAGCACCCACAGACATACAGCACCCACACACATACAGCACCCACACACATACACAGCACCCACAGACATACAGCACCCACAGACATACACAGCACCCACAGACATACAGCACCCACAGACATACACAGCACCCACACACATACAGCACCCACACACATACAGCACCCATACACAGCACCCACAGACATATACAGCACCCATACACAGCACCCACAGACATATACAGCACCCACAGACACAGCACCCACAGACATACACAGCACCCACAGACATACACAGCACCCACACACATACAGCACCCACATACATACACAGCACCAACACACATTATGCACCCACACACACATACAGCACCCACACACACATACAGCACCCTCACAAACAGACACAGCACCCTCACACACAGCACACAAACAGCACCCTCACACACACACAGCACACTAACAGTACCCTCACAAACACAAACAGGACCCTAATAAACACACACGCAGCACACTACCAGTACCCTCACACACAAACAGCACCCTCACACACAGTACATTAACAGCACCCTCACAAGCGCACACACACACACAAACAGCACCCTCACACACAGTACATTAACAGCATCCTCACAAGCACGCACACACAAACAACCTCACCCACATAGCACACTACCAGCACCGTCACACACACATCACACTAACAGCACCCTCACACAGCACACACACACACACACACACACACACACAGTAGTGTGTGTATGTGTGTGTATATATATATACATACATACATATATATGTGGCGTGTGCTTGTGTTTTAGGGTGCACACCCTAATGCAATAGCCTGCGCACGCCTATGTTAGTGAGAGAGTGCAAGTGACACTGTGCATGTTAGTGAGAGTGTGCAAGTGACACTGTGTGTTAGTGAGAGTGTGCAAGTGACACTGTGCATGTTAGTGAGAGTGTGCAAGTGACACTGTGTGTTAGTGAGACTGTTCAAGTGACACTGTGCATGTTAGTGAGAGTGTGCAAGTGACACTGTATGTTAGTGAGAGTGTGCAAGAGATGCTGTGTGTTAGAAAGAGTGTGTAAGTGACATTGTGTGTGTTAGTGAGACTGTTCAAGTGACACTGTTTGTGTGTTAGTGAGACTGTGCAAGTGTCACTGGGTGTGTTAGTGACAGTAACAATGTGTGTTAGAAAGAGTGTGTAAGTGACACTGTGTGTTAGTGAGAGTGTGCAAGTAACAATGTGTGTGTATGTCAAAGATAGTGTGTGTGTTAGTGAGACTGTGTATGTGTTAGTGAGAGTGTGTAAGTGCCACTGTATATGTCAGTGAGTGTGTTAGTGAGTGTGTTAGTGATAGTGTGTCTCTGTGTTAGAAAGAGTGTGTAAGTGACACTGTGTGTGTTAGTGAGAGTGTGCAAATAACACTGTGTGTGTATGTCAAAGATAGTGTGTGTGTGTTAGTGACACTGTGTATGTCAGTGAGTGTGTTAGTGATAGTGTGTCCCTTTTTTCCCTAAATGTGTGCTTACAATGTCTCCTAAATATCTCAACAGTCTCTCTATCCTTTCCCTAAATGTCTCCCCAAGCTGTTTACATTTTCTAAATTTCTCACCGTGCATCTGCTTTCACTTAAAGGAACACTATAGGCATCCAGACCACTTCAGCTCATTAAAATGGTCTGGATGCAGTGTCCCAGGGCCATTAACCCTGCAGAAGTAACAATTGTAGTTTTTAACAAACTGCAATAATTACCGTTCAGGGTTAACTCGACCTCTAGCGGCTATGCATGGGGACATCCTGCATCACGTAGAACCCCATAGCAAAGCATTGTATAATACTTTCCTATGGGGAAATCCTACCGCGGCCATTGAGGAGTGAAGGTGGACCCGAGCCAGCATCGAGGGACATCAACGCTGAACCTGGGAAAGTGATTAAAGTTTTTTTTTACCCCCTTTTGCACCACGAGGTAGGGGCGCTTGACAGAGGGGGAAGCAATAGTGCCAGGAAAACATGTTGTCTACGCAATGTGTCTCTTTCCCTAAATGTCTCTTTGCTGCAATTCAAAGTTTAGTGAATAAACCTCTGAGAGAATGTAGTTGCATTCATGAGGGGGCGGCAAAATGGAATCCTTGCACCAGCCCTGTTAACCATCCAAAACTGACTAGCAGGCATCAAGCTCTTGCTAGACTGCAACTCACAGTCTCTCCAGTCATCTAAATTTTGTGGGAACAATTATTTCATGAATATTCTTCCACTGAAAGTCTGTTGCTAAATTGCAAAATCCAGCATGTCAGCCAATGACTTACTTTTGGAAAGAAACTCCCAGCATTCATAATCAAACCATAACATCGCTAAGCATTCTATGAGTTACTGTTCAAATGTAGCCATCCGTCTGCTGGCTCGGTAGTCAAAGCAGAAGATATTGAGTTGCCAAATTCACAGAAATAAATCCAGCAGCTGTGATTGAAGCATCTAACTTTATTTAAATCATAATAAAATTAAAACATCCAAAGCCTATACCTAACCATTTGAAAGTGAAGAGCAACCCAAAAGATCGAATAGCCATGCTTAAAGGACCACTCTAGGCACCCAGACAATTTCAGCTTAATGAGGTGGTCTGGGTGCCAGGTCCATCTAGGATTAACCCTTTTTTTCATAAACATAGCCGTTTCAGAGAAACGGCTATGTTTATGAATGGGTTAAGCCTTCCCCTATTTCCTCTAGTGGCTGTCTCATTGAAAGCCACTAGAGGCGCTTACGTGCTTCTCACTGTGATTTTCACAGTGAGAGCACGCAAGCGTCCATAGGAAAGCATTGATAATGCTTTCCTATGTGACCGGCTGAATGCGCGCGCAGCTCTTGCCGCGCATGCGCATTCAGCCCAGGAGGAGGAACGGAGGTGGAGAGCTCCCAGCCCAGCGCTGGAAAAAGGTAAGTTTTTACCCCTTGCCCCCTTCCAGAGCCGGGCGGGAGGGGGTCCCTGAGGGTGGGGGCACCCTCAGGGCACTATAGTGCCAGGAAAACGAGTATGTTTTCCTGGCACTATAGTGGTCCTTTAATACATTTGACCCCTAGTGATGCTTACTCACATCAAGAAAACGAAAAACAAAACCAAACAGAATATTCACACAAAAACGCGTTGCCCATTTAAAAAAGGTGAAAAAGACCAAAGGAAGTACCTTCGTGGAAAAAGCAACAAACAGAAACAATATAATAAAAATCACAAAATAAAGAAGTGAAATAAAAAATACATTTAAATAAAAAGTCAATCTTACAGATTACGTCCTTGAAAATAACAACATAATATTTTTACCTTGTAAATGCAATTATTGAGCAAAAAAAATAACAAGATCTTAATAAGCATATATATATATTATTACATTAATTTAATAAAAAATTGTAGATTAATTATATTGAGAGGTGACAGAGCCACTGTATACTTGATAATTATTATCTCCACTGAATCTTAACATCTCATACAGAATGTATACCATAAGGCTCACAGTTTTAGAGAGTAGCGATCCCAAGGTTTTTTCTTTCTAAAACATTTCTCTCAATGGGAGATCACCAGCGCCCAAGCGGGCAGCTTCAGTAGTAGTGCCTGGGGCAGAGGAAGAGACAGATGGAAAGGTCGTGTGAAGAGAACTTTGGACGTTAAACCGTTTCAAAATGGTTTAACCCCAGTAGGTAGGGGGACCCCCAGGGCCTCTACATTTCATTACGACTTCAAGTTATGACCTGGAGTGTTCCTTTAATATGATCAATAAAATTATGAATCTTGGTGGCTCATACCTGGCTCTGCTCTATGTTAATGTTATATTAATTTCCTCTACAAACATTTTTTCATGTTATAATGTCAATTTTGTAATCTGCAATGTTTTTCAATGTTAATTAAGACCACATAAATAAAACACAACAACAACTACTTAAATCTTTTAGAACATCAGATTTCTCATTCCAAAAGCATACATTATAGAACGGCTTGCACATAAGTCTGTGAACTTTTCAACGTTTCTGACTCCTATGGGTCTATGTAATTCTTGGCAGCCTCGGGAATATGAGGTCAGTCACATCTGTTCTCTTGTATACAGCACAGAACCTATGTTTTTCTTTTTGATCATTTACCATTTTTCCAATTAGCAGAATGAGTTTTCCTTTAAAAACAGAAAACACATTTTGAGCCAACGTCCGTGCCCATGGTTCTACTTAAGAAGGTGCTACTGTTTAGAGTACATCGGCAATACTCAATCTTTTGTTACAGACATGGTTGTGGACCTTTACTCCCATCATGCTCAAATGACCCTCAATGCTTAGAATGTTTTAAGGCTCCTGCAACATTCCTGAAGCTGCGGAGATTCCAATCCCTATTTTGTTTTACGAACACAATATTCATGCTTTCATAGAGTCAGGTCCTCCTTATGACTAGCATGATGGGCTTTCTTTGAGGAGGTGATGTTCTAGTGTAGTTCAGTCAAAAGTCTTCCTTGGCATTCAAATAAATTAGGTTTTGATTGAGGTCGGTAGTTCTGTTATTGGCATTTCATGTAAAATATAAGCAGAAAAGAAAAACCAATAGTGCAACCCAGTATGTTCAATATCTCAATAATGTGAAGAAAAATAATCACTCACAAAGATAGAGCCTCCAATCAGCTCTTAGATAAGACTTTTAGTTTTATAATCTCCACTCAGGGATAAAACTGGATTTTTTCTCTTTGAGTATTCACAGTGGAAGCAGCATATGAAAGAATAAAAACGGGATATCGTGCTCACTTTTTCAAACCAATAAAAGTGTGTGGAAAAGTATGAAAATTACTCACAATTTTAAGAGCACCTTAGGCTCAATGAGATCAGCTCAGGTGGAACAATTCCCGCCAAAGCTATATATGAGTAGAGTTAGATGTTGTGATGGTCCCTGGCGAGGCTCCTTTAAGATGATAAAATAAATGCAGGATAAAAAAAAAAAGCATAACATTTTGAGGGTAAAAACAATATTTATTGTAATATACCACACAAAATGAAATAAAAGCCAATTAAAAAGTATTTCTGAATAGTCACAACTGGTTTCGCCCTTGGGCTTTCTCAAGTGATCACTAGTGATCAAGTGATCCTTTCATACTAAGAACAATTCATCCTTAAGCAATTAACTGAGATATTCTTCTACGTCATTCTGGAGGTTGCTCAAGTAATCAATTGAGAAAGCCCAAGGGCGAAACCGGTGCCAGAGATGGATAACTCATTATCCGTTACAACAAAGTGTTGAGTACATGTACATGAACAGTCGGCACAGGTCAGAAGATGATGACTATAGAGTTAAATGGTAGAGTCAAGTTCTGGGTGAGGAATCTGATGCCCCACAATCTTACAACTTCCCCAGCCACCACTGCTTATGAGTAAGCTCTGTCTATAAACACAAAATACAACAAGCTCGTGTTGCAGTCCTAAATATCCACGTATACCTCTTATATGCTTTACCTCATGTTATTGGGGACCTTACGATGTTTTTTTCTTGCTAGAGGGCATTTGGCTCAGTTTTTTTTTTAACCACAAAGTTGTGTATGAAAGCTACTCCATCTAAACAAAAACATAAAGTTCCTTACCCCAGGAGGATATTGAAGAGCTGGATAATCTGTGTGAAGACTTAATTTCCCTGAAGTGTAGGCGACATTATTTGCATCTATCTTATCTTGAACTTGCCAGGTGTACCTTAAAACAGATGACAGAAACATTTTAATATCTTCATAATCAATCAAACTATATAATTAGAAAGAAATAAAGGGAGCCTTAATATCTCAATGTGTAGTAGATTCTAAAGAAGTTGTTTCTGCAATAGTTTATTTAACCATATAGTCACATTATATGCTGTGTTACCTAAAGCAGTCTTCTTTGTTATCCCATAACAAAAATAATAAACAATATAATAATAAACTATAATTTAGTAATTCTAACTACGCTGATGAAACCCAAGCATCCTTAAACATCTGCTTTTAGGTTTAGATCAATATTGGAATATAATTTGTTTTAAACAAGGAGTCATTCGAAAGACATTTGTCCTGAAAGCAATAACTTTGAGTTAGACCATTTGAAAATGTAGAGAATACATTGTTGGGTTTCTGTTAGAACATGATTTGTACCCGTGTCCAAATAAAGTATTGATAGACTGTGTACTAGAAATGTATTTGCATGCTACGAACAAATGTTCTTAATTCATGAGAAAGGCATGCTGGTAATCTTTAATTATCTTTATAATTAAAACAAGTTTAGCAGGTGTCAATTCCACATTACTTTGTGCTTGGAAGTAACCCGTTTTTGATTATTGTTTTATTTATTTATAGGACTAGGCTATATGATGCTAAATCCTAGGCAAGGGCTGAGCGATTTCATTTGTCTACCAGTTTGATTACAAATTTTAAAAAAAAAAACAAGAAACTAACAAACAAGTAAAATAATTTAGCTATAACAGAGATAGATCACCACTTCAACGTGGCATTCCGGGTGAAGACAACTATGTTGTCATTGTTATTCAATAAATGCCAGTTATCATTGTTCTACGAGGTTGAATCAGACCTTTCTCTCCTCTAATTCCATTCTTTGACAAGTAGGATATTTCTTGTACTATGACATTGTTTGAAAAGTGTTTATATATCAGTTGTGCGTATTTAAAGCATTACATAAGTCATCTAATCTTTCTGGAGATAGTGGAGATAATAACTAACAAGGTGTTATGTCATCCCAAAGAATGTGACCGGGGATGTAACGAGTGCCAGAATTCCATTGTGGATTGTGACCTTGACTTCTTTCTTGCAAAGTAGAAGGATAATATTTATAATAGTATGCAGATATAAATCTTCAAATGCTATCAAGTTTACCAAAAGGCACCGAGTAATTCGATGGATTAAAGGAACATTAAAGCAATTTTGTTTTCATATGTAATCAAAAATTAATTTTGATTAAAAAAAAAAGAATATCACAAAGTTGCATCCTGTCATATCCACATTATTATTCACATACCTCGATATCTCCAATATTAACACATGTGTGAGGACCTCTGGCAAGAAAACAACAAAGGAACCAGTAATTATTGATGTTAGTTTTGGCTTTGGTATTGATTTTGAAACACCACAAATGCACAAATTACTTCTTTGTTGCTCCTCAGTATTTAAACGTGTCTATTTTGGACTATGGTTATGCAGTCCTTGCCACCCAATTCTGGCTAATAATTCCAGTAAAAGTCTTGAATTGCTGGAGTTGTCTACTAGTCATGGTGTCCAGTATGTGTTACATTTGTATTTTATTAATTTGAGAAAGAGGTAGAAATGCCTGCAGCAAGTTTGGACTCTCCTGGGAAGCCACTTTTCCAACTTGTTGCCGTTACCATTGTGGTGACTCTGTAAAGGTGATTTTCCATGGCAGCACATGTTGTAAAAATTAAACCTTCTCTCCTTTCCCTTTCATATACTAATGCGTATTAAATTACAAGACAGTAAAAGATGGTGCCCGTTTGAATTAGCTGCAAGACTAAAGGTCTGTTTTATAGCCTCTAGATGTTGTAGTGCAATCATTCGAGCCATAGTTAAGGCTATGCCCCACTGATACATTTGTGTATCAATTCTCCTTTATGTAACTTCATCAATATGCATTTATACTAGAATCTAGGCATAGCCGTTTACTCATTCATTTATTCACTGTTAAATCTTGAAATATTTGCACTTTTACTAATTCTAGAAGAATAGTGCATTGAAATTGTATTAACAAATTAAATCAATAAGTTGACATATAAAAGTATTATATTGACCTGCTAAGATCCTGGAGGAAGTGCTCTTATTACTCAGAGCTATATTCACTACCGCAGCCCCGAATCAACATAGGGAAAGGCCGTCTATGAGACTCAATTCGACAGTACTTGACGACGCGCGCTCTGCCAACCATAGATAAGGACGTCTCCGACCAATAAGACGAACCAATAGCCCTAGAGGAACTGGCGCTTGCGATAAAATGCACCAAACCTGGCAAGAGCCCCGGCGCTGAGGGGCTACCAATCCATAATTACAAACGCTTTGCTGACAGCCTGTACAAGCCGATGCTGGCTTCATTTAATGCCGTGAGGGAGGGTCACCACTTCCCTAAGCAAGCACCGACAGCACACATAACTATCATCCCTAAGGAGGGCGGTGAACTGCGGGAACAACAGAGCCATTTCCCTCATCAACTGTGATATAAAATTAATGGCAAAGGTCCTGGCCACGCGTCTGCAGACGCACATTCCCTCCCTGGTACACCCGGACCAGGCGGGACTCGTGACGGGACGTAAGGGCGAGGGGTAATACTACCCGTGCTCTCACCCGATGAGGGGTGGGGACGCAGGGGACCTTCTCTTGCTATGAACTAACTCGGAATAGGCCTTCGACAGGGTGGGTTGGGAATACCTTTTTCAGAATACCTCCACTGCTCTTTGCCATTGCCCTCAAACTCTTCATGCCAACCATTAGACAACACAGGGACATCATGGGAATAAAGACAGGGGAAACACAACATAAGGTGGTTGCATATGCAGACAGCCTTCTCTTTTTCATCTCCCAACCGGAAATCTCCCTCTCGAACATCCTACAAGCTTTTAAAGAATTTGGAGCCATCTCCAACTTGAAAATAAACCTCTCAAAATCATATGTCTTAAACATTATTTTGCCCAGCAGTCGAGCCACCCCCTACACCTAAGCTTCGCTTTCCAGTGGGCGGACCACAAGGTCTGCTGCTTGGGAACTAGGTTAACTAGACTGAGTGGCGATTTATTTGAACAGAATTTCGCCCCTTAATGGCTACATTCTAGCGGGAGATGGCGGAATGGTCCTACCCACACATATCTTGGCTGGGGAGGGTTCAGGTTATCGAAATTAACTACCTCCCATTCTTGCTTTACATGCTACAAGCCCTCCCATTCATAATCCCCAAACCCTTCTTCCCCTCCCTGTGCTCAGCAATGGGACACTATGTGTGGAATGGGAAAAGACTGAGGGTCAGCTCCCCGCTCTCATGCAACCTAAGGACAGGGGAGGTCTGCCAATGCCGGACTTCTACCTATACTACATGGCATGTCATCTTCAAAGGGTGATGGAGTGGATCAAGACAAATGTCCACGAACTGTGGAAGATGGTAGAAGATTCGGAGACAGGAAGACCTGTCTCTGTCCTGCCATGGCACCCCAGAAGGGAGGACAGACAGGGATGCTCCATACTCACTCGACACACCCTACGCCTGTGGCGGAGTGCATCCGGAACCTATAGACTGACACAATACCCATCGCCTCTGCTAACCTAACGGACAACAACGACTTTCCTCCAGGACTGGACCCGAACGCCTTAAGGGACATAATTTGCAATACTAGAATGTTAGATGAACTCCTGGGGGGCGACACCCCTACCTTTTTACAGACTTTCAAATATGAACAACTGACGAACTTCATTGACACCCTCCCCAAAGGACGAGCACTCACCAGGACGCAGGACGCAGGACGCAGGACGCAGGACGCAGGACGCAGGACGCAGGACGCAGGAGACAGCTTTTAAACTGTTGACTAATTGGTATCGCACACGGGCCCAATTGCACGCAAAAGACCCAACTCACTCTTACCTCTGCTGGAGGTGCAGTAAGGGGGTAGGCACCATGCTATACCTCTGGTGGGACTGTGAAAAAATAAGACCTTTCTGGGTGGGTATACATAATATGCTGGAGAAATCCTCTGATGAACCGTCACCCCTGGACCCGGCGACGATGCTCCTGCACCACACAACCAACCCCAGGTACCGGTATAAGGTCCTTCCACAGTCTGGAAACAGGCGATCACCCCCCCACTTCTGTCATGGTTCATTCAAATGGAGGAACTCAGGGCAATAGAGGAGCTTCACATGGGTGCAGCTTACACCGCCACAGCACACATGAAGATTTGGTTCCACTGGATCCTATCCACTGCAGCGGCAGACTTCACATCTCAATTACAATAGTAATTTCACCTGACAGACATGACAACCATGGACTTACACCTCACCTTCCCCACCTTTCCTTCCCCTTAGCCCCCTCTCCTCCCCCTCCCCTCTTCTTCCATGGTATTTCTCTTTGGGTTTCAGAAACCTTCCTGTACAGGGATATTAATAGAAAGGTACCCAGAGCGGAGATTCCCTGTAGCTGAAGGGTCTAGCAACCCTGGCCAGAGTAAGCTGCAGATGGCAATGGGCTCAGAGGGGGGAAAAACATCCTTACCCGGTACTGGGAATAACTTCAACCGCGCACCCACTCTACGAGACTACCAGAGCACTAGGGTCTACAACCATCGATCTAAAGTCAACCTCCCCATTCAAGCCGCAAGAGATAAGCCAACCTAAAATTCTCACCATAACAGGGGAGCCGTAAAAGTCGTACCCATTAGGCATTGGAGGGTACTGCCTACTTATGTCTATATGCTTTAGGACCTGCGAGTCCAACATAAAAACATACGTTATAATGTGACCTGCGTGTCACCAATGCATGACAATGAGATCAGCATTTTTACATTATGATTGCTGATACATGTGATTAAAGGGACTTGCGTGTCCATGCTGAAGTTTTACATATTGAAAAATATTTAATAAAAATATATTTACAAAAAATGTATCATATTGATAGCACTTTATTAAAACCAAAATAAATCTTGTAGGTAATTAAGGAATTACATATTTCAAATCTGTCTACTGACAAAATGTGAGCTTTGGTTTGAAAGATTATAAAAAGTTGTCAGACATTTCTATGTCATGCCTACCTATTACATCTAAAATTGCTCTGTTTAGTGAAATAATTTTCAGAATCCGCTAGTGACAAACATGTGTGCTCCTGTCAATGGTCAGATAAATGCTATTTAATGGGAGAAAATGCAATTATTACAAGTGCTTTCAATTTCCTCACTATTATGCTGTACCTGGTTAATGTCTTCATATTATAAATCATGATGCATTTATTTCTAGTTTAAATCTAATTATGTAATACAGAACGATATGTGGATTGTTCAAATAGATTACAGTGGTTCTGTCCACTGAAGTTTCCATTTCATAAAACTTTAAAACTATATTCACAAATAATTAATCATAGATTCCTACAGCCAAGCTATAGTAGCATTTACTGTCATTTCCCACTGGAGGATATGACTATTTCACAAAGTGGAAATTAAATTATACTACATTTTCATGCCCCCAGTGGGCTGCTGAAAAATGACAGATACCATTTGTTACGAAAGTATCCTCGTCATTGGCTTTTGGAGGGGCCTGTTTGTCAGCCTCCTACCCTGTGATTATGGCCCTGTGACGAATTGAACCTCTTCGAGGTTCTTGGAGGGGCCTGCTGGCCAGCATCTTACCTCAGGACTATGGACCCTGCAATATACCTTGCCCAATGCACTATAAAAGGCTCTGTTCGTCACACCATTTGTAGTAGCCAATCAAAATTCAAGATTTCCACAACTGAGATGATTAGGGAAAAGATAATATAATGGTTTAGTAACTAAACACAATTTACTTTTATTTCAGCTCTTCAAGCTGTTAAAATTAATCAGACATTTATGTATTTATGATCAACTGAATTAAATTCACGTTGATCCGAAATGGTCAGCGCTATTTTCAGATGGATTTATTTAGTGCAAAGAGATTCACCAGCCCAGCGTATTGGAGTGTAACTGTTATCTAATTTCCCTACTACAAGAAGGACAAAATAAGCAGATAGTGTGGGTATGATTTACAGTTTGGGGTACTGTTACAGAAACATTAAGGGAGTATTTGGAGGACACAGGATTTATATTTGCAGTTCCCCTGGTCTCTAGGACGGCTAATGGATGAAATGAAGGAAATGAACTTGTTGGAACTGAACTTGTTGAACTTGTTGCAGCTGTTTGAATAACACATTTACATACACATGTGGCTGATATCACTGGAACTGCCATTGCAAATACATCTGAAATAACTGAAATTGTCTTTCGTGAAGAGCGGAAGTGGGTTCACATAACAAAACGATGGCTGAAACAGACAAATCAACTGATTGCTATTCGGTGATCAGTGAATAAACTCTACAGTTTTTGATCTTTTTGATCACGATGAAATTCCGCCATGCCTAGAGGAAGTCAAGATAACTTAGATATCTTTTATTTTTACTACAAACTGCTGAGTTTATTTTAAAGAGACACTAAGCTCTAAAACCACTTCCTTCTTAATGAAGATAAGGAGCTTTCTTTGAGGACTTTCTATTACTGAAAGGACTTTCTATCACTGAAAGCATGGGATTCTGATTGGCAACAATTTCAATACATGCCCGATACTTCATTAAAGGACCACTCTAGGCACCCAGACCACTTCAGCTTTATGAAGTGGTCTGAGTGCCAGGTACCTCTAGGATTAACCCTTTTTTTTATAAACATAGCAGTTTCAGAGAAACTGCTATGTTTATACTGAGGGTTAATCCAGCCTCCAGAGCCTCTAGTGGCTGTCTCATTGACAGCCTCTAGAGGCGCTTGCGTGATTCTCACTGTGAAAATCACAGTGAGAGCACGCAAGCGTCCATAGGAAAGCATTGTAAATGCTTTCCTATGCGACCGGCTGAATGCGCGCACAGCTCCTGCCGATGACGTCGCGAGCAAGGAGGAGAGGAGGAGTACAGCTCCCCGCCCGGCGCTGGAGAAAGGTAAGTGTTTAACCCCTTCCTCTCTCCAGAGCCCGGCGGGAGGGGGTCCCTGAGGGTGGGGGCACCCTCAGGGCACTATAGTTCCAGGAAAACGAGTATGTTTTCCTGGCACTATAGTGGTCCTTTAATAGTTCTCAATGAGAAGCACTGGAATGGACCAGAGATCATTGAGATGGATGATCTGAGAAGAGGAGGAGGGTGTGCCAGGAGGAGACTGACCACTGAAGCCTCACATCTATGTGGATAAACTGTTTGTTAACACTTTAGCATCTTAATGCAAGATGCTGCCAGGGACCTTCTCGCACCATAACAACTTAATTGCGTGCCTAGATTACATACATTCATATGTAGAATTAAAGTAATTGTAGCCTATTAAAAAGTTACTTAAAAAACCTGCAGTTAAAAAACTTTTTAAGTTAAGTCATTTTATTTTATTTCCCAGCTGCTCTTGGTATTGCCATTGTTATAATATATATGATTTGAATTATTTTGGGGCCCTTTTTTGAAGACAGGAAGAGGCATAAAAAGTTATAACCTAATAAAAATGTAAAAAACCCTCCTTCATTTTATATTCTCTTTAAATGGAGACTAAAGTTTTTGTTTATAGTAAAGACTGCATTTTAGCATTTAGTCATCCTGTATTGGACAGCAAGATAAACATATGTCCATCTACACTAATGTCTGTGTTCTATCATAATGCAATATTGTATCTTGGATGTTAATTATAGCCTGGAATTTAACAATTTGCTGCTTTCATTAAACTCCTGAGTCCTTTTTGTAGCTCCCTCGAGGGTGTATGATTAAAACAGTCTGACCTTTTCACTCGCTACACAGGTTTATAAGGAATACCTTGTACATTCTTCCTTTTACTCACTATAAAGGTGTGATTTTCACACTTACGTAACTAAACTCTTTATTTACACAGCTAGTAACTAGCAGTCACTGTAACACTTAGAGAATCACCTTATAAACATTATTTTGACCCATGGACATTAACGTGACTTCACCGTCCACCTGAAAAAAACCCCTCTCCTTCTGGGCTCGTATTCCAACTCCACAAACCCATTAACACTTTTCTGTTACATATGTATACATGGCAAAACATGAACGGGGCCTTTTAGACATGAATAGTAATTCTGTGTGGCTGCTGAGCTTTTTGACAGAAAGAAAAACAGTTCTCCATGCTTATAATATTTTACGCTTGAATGTCTCATCTTCAGATGAGAGTAGTTGAATTTATCAACAAGTGAAGTGCCACCTGCTTCTTAAACATAGTGTAACCCCTTCAATACGTATAGTTTAACAAGGGGCTAGGCACATCCATTTATTATGGAAGTCCTACGAGGGTCTCTCGTGAAATGTTGGGTTTTAAAGGGATGCCCACACACCTTTATTGAAAGAATGCATCTGAAACAGTTGCATGCATTAATACTAATAATTCTACCTATGACAAAGTGGTGTGAAATACAAAAATCATAGGGCAAATCCATCCATTTATCTCCTTGCATGCTTATAATTTGTACTGCTTTACTTAAACTTTAGCCTTTCCATTGGATTTCCACAATTGTCCTCAGAAGTCAATATATCTAGAAACCTTTTCCTGGCAGAGTACAGGCAAGACACTACCAGGAATAATAACTTGGTGTGGAAGGGACAGAAAGATGTACTCGCATCCTTTGATTATAAGAACTTAATTAAATCTTGACGTAAAAGGAAAAAGAAGACTGTTTTAATGGACCGAGAGAAATGAGAAAGCCAGAACACAACAGGTACACAATATCATAGGGCTAACCAGGTCAAGATTTCTCAAAATCAGTGAAAATTGGAACTGAGTCAATCAGGGTTATTCATTGAAGTTGGGTTGCAGTGAAATCAAATCTCAAAGGCAAAATTGAGCCTATAATAGCTGATCTAGAAAACTTTAGTGTTTAGTGAGTAACTTTGAAGGTCTATACTGCAAGCCAATAAGAATACCCCCAAACATGCTGCTGCGTAATGACAGATCCATCCTTTATTTGCAAAAAAAGAAAAATGAAAAGAAAAGGTGGTTTTCTGGCCATATGTCAAGACCAAAGGCTGCAGGAATAGTTATTGTTAACTAAAAGCATTCAGCGTATGCCATATATATATTTGATTTGGGTATGGTACAAGAGAAGTGAGAGAAGTCAGGGCTTCTGACTCCCAACAGCATCAGTCAGCAACTGGATCCCAGGCAAGCTACCTTTCTGCACCTGAAGGTAGGAATTAGGAGCGTGGCTAAAAAATTTTTTATGTCACTCCAGCCCGGGCATCGCTAAGAGGCGTGCAAGGGACCTGAGCAGGGAGATCAGGGCTCCCTTGCCGCCCACCTCCACCGCTCACCTGTCTGCCGGACCTCCCTCCAGCCTGCCAAGCTGCAGCCAGCCCCACTGGACCTGGAAAAATGCACTCCAGCACTCCCAAAGGTAGAAGGCTGCGTGGATTGAAACTGAATTTTTTTTAATTGTGAGAGTTAGTGTGGGTCTGTTGGTGAGTGTTAGTGTGTGTCTGTTAGTGAGTGTAAGTGTGTCTGTTAGTGAGTGTGTTAGTGTGTGTCTGTTAGTGAGAGTATGTCTGTTAGTGAGAGTGTGTGTGTGTCTGTGAGTTTTAGTGTGTCTGTTGGTGAGTGTTAGTGTGTCTGCTAGTGAGTGTTAGTGTGTGTCTAATAGTGAGTGTTGGTGTGTGTCTGTTAGAGTGTGTATGTGTTAGTGGATGTGTGCCCGTCACTGAGAGTGTATATGTGTTTGTCAGTGAGTGTGGATGTGTGTTTGTCAGTGAGAGTGTATACTTCTGTCTGTCTGTGAAGTTGAGTGTGTGTGTAACTGTGAGTGTAACTGTAAATGAGTGAGTGTGTATGTCTGTGAATGTGTATGTTTCAGTGAAAGTGTGTGTTGGTTAAACAATGTGTGTGACAATGACTGTGTATCTGTGAGTTTATGTCAGTGCATGCATCAGTGAGGGCGTGTGTCTGTCAGGAAGATAAATTTGAAAGGGGGCTGGGGGGAGGGGAGGTGCCTGAGTTTTGTCAAATTACCACAGCAGATTAATTGTATTCAAATACAAAAAAAACAAGTCCTGCGCTCAAACTCCCACTACTCTTGGGCAGCACAAAACCAGAATACACCACTGTATGTGTGTATGTGAATGTGTGTATCTGTATGTGAATCTGTGTGCCTGTATGCATATATGTGTGTCTGCATGTGTTTGTATGTCTGCATGTGTAACTGTGTCTGTATGTGAATATGTGTGCCTGTATGTGTATCTGTGTGCATGTATGTGTGTGTATGTCTGCATGTGTATCTGTGTGTCTGAATGTGAATATGTGTATATGTATGGGAATCTGTGGGCCTGTATGTGTATCTGTGTGCCTGTATGGGAAAATGTGTGTATGTATGTATGTCTGTATTTGTATCTGTATCTGTGTGTCTGTATGTGAATATGTGTGTCTGCATGTGTTTGTACGTTTGCATGTGTTTGTATGTGTGTATCTGCATGTGTCTGTATGTGTGTTTGTGTGTCTGTATGTGTATGTGTGTCTGTATGTCTGCATGTGTATCTATATGTGAATATATGTGTCTTTATGTGTATCTGTGTGCCTGTATGTGTATTTGATTATATGTATGCCTGTATATCTGTGTGACTCTATGTGTATCTGTGTGTATGTATGTGAATATGTGTGCCTGTATGTGTCTGTATGTGTGTCTGTGTATGTGTCTGGGTGTGTATTTGTTTGTTTGTCTGTATGTATATATGTGTGCCCGTTTATCTGTTTGCATATATGTGTACATCTGTGTATCTGTTTGTGTAACTATGTGTGTATCTATGTGTCTGCATGTGTGTCTGTATGTTTATCTGTGTTTCTGTATTTGAATCTGTTAGTCTGTATGTGTATATGTGTGTCTATATGTGCATCTGTGTGTCTGTATGTGTTTGTGTGTCTGTATATGTATCTGTGTGCCTGTTTGTGTGTTTGTGTGTCTGTATGTAAATATGTGTATCTGTATGTGTATCTGTGTGTCTGCATGAGTTTGTATGTCTCTATGAGTTTGTATGCCAGTCCGGCCCTGAACATCAGTATCTGCTGCATTAGCTTAATGTAAATCTTCTCAATGTTGGAATCTGAAATGCTAGCAATGGCTTAATGAACATGGTTAGCTCATTAAAATAAACAGTTGGCTTGCTTATCGTACAGGTTTGGAGAATTAAAATATATCTGCACAAAACAAGAACTAATGGTATTAATATGTAAATATTGGCAAGCTCTGTCTGTGCTTAAAGCAAATTGTAGCATTGCTTCTATATATTATATATAATATACATGTACACATATATACAGTACCTACCTCCCAAGTGTTCCTATTTAGGATGGACAGTGCCAATTTTAGATCCAAATCTCTCTATCCCTCTTTTCTATCCTAATGTCCTTCTTTTCTACAAGCTCCATATTGTTAATGTGTCTGAGTGTATAACAGAGCTCCACAGCAATAATACTCCCAGTAATGTGTCTGAGTGCATAACAGAGCTCCACAGCAATAATACCCCCAGTAATGTGCCTGAGTGTATAACAGAGCTCCACATCAAGAATACTCCCAGTAATGTGTCTGAGTGTATAACAGAGCTCCACAGCAATAATACTCCCAGTAATGTGTCTGAGTGTATAACAGAGCTCCACAGCAATAATACTCCCAGTAATGTGTCTGAGTGTTAACAGAGCTCCACAGCAATAATACTCCCAGTAATGTGTCTGAGTGTATAACAGAGCCCCACAGCAATAATACTCCCAGTAATGTGTCTGAGTGTATAACAGAGCTCCACAGCAATAATACTCCCAGTAATGTGTCTGAGTGTATAACAGAGCTCCACAGCAATAATACTCCCAGTAATGTGTCTGAGTGTATAACAGAGCTCCACAGTAATAATACTCCCAGTAATGTGTCTGAGTGTATAACAGAGCTCCACAGCAATAATACTCCCAGTAATGTGTCTGAGTGTATAACAGAGCTCCACAGCAATAATACTCCCAGTAATGTGTCTGAGTGTATAACAGAGCTCCTCAGCAATAATACTCCCAGTAATGTGTCTGAGTGTATAACAGAGCTACACTGCAATAAATCTCCCAGTAATGTGTCTGAGTGTATAACAGAGCTCCACAGCAATAATACTCCCAGTAATGTGTCTGAGTGTATAACAGAGCTCCACAGCAATAATACTCCCAGTAATGTGTCTTAGTGTATAACAGAGCTCCACAGCAATAATACTCCCAGTAATGTGTCTGAGTGTATAACAGAGCTCCACAGCAATAATACTCCCAGTAATGTGTCTGAGTGTATAACAGAGCTCCGCAGCAATAATACTCCCAGTAATGTGTCTGAGATTATAACAGAGCTCCACAGCAATAAGACTCCCAGTAATGTGTCTGAGTGTATAACAGAGCTCCACAGTAATAATACTCCCAGTAATGTGTCTGAGTGTATAACAGAGCTCCACAGTAATAATACTCCCAGTAATGTGTCTGCATCTGTAACAGAGCTCCACAGCAATAATACTCCCAGTAATGTGTCTGCATCTGTAACAGAGCTCCACAGCAATAATACTCCCAGTAATGTGTCTGAGTGTATAACAGAGCTCCACAGCAATAATACTCCCAGTAATGTGTCTGAGTGTGTAACAGAGCTCCACTGCAATAATACGCCCAGTAATGTGTCTGAGTGTATAACAGAGCAATAGTCCCAGTAATGTGTCTGAGTGTATAACAGAGCTACACTGCAATAAATCTCCCAATAATGTGTCTGAGTGTATAACAGAGCTCCACAGCAATAATACCCCCAGTAATGTGTCTGAGTGTGTAACAGAGCCCCACAGCAATAATACTCCCAGTAATGTGTCTGAGTGTATAACAGAGCTCCACAGCAACAATACTCCCATTAATGTGTCTGAGTGTATAACAGAGCTCCACAGCAATAATACTCCCAGTAATGTGTCTGAGTGTATAACAGAGCTCCACAGCAATAATACTCCCAGTAATGTGTCTGAGTGTATAACAGAGCTCCACAGCAATAATACTCCCAGTAATGTGTCTGAGTGTATAACAGAGCTCCACAGCAATAATACTCCCAGTAATGTGTCTGAGTGTATAACAGAGCTCCACAGCAATAATACTCCCAGTAATGTGTCTGAGTGTATAACAGAGCTCCACTGCAATAATACTCCGAGTAATGTGTCTGCATCTGTAACAGAGCTCCACAGCAATAATACTCCCAGTAATGTGTCTGAGTGTATAACAGAGCTCCACAGCAATAATACCCCCAGTAATGTGTCTGAGTGTGTAACAGAGCTCCACTGCAATAATACGCCCAGTAATGTGTCTGAGTGTATAACAGAGCAATACTCCCAGTAATGTATCTGAGTTTATAACAGAGCTCCAAAGCAATAATACTCCCAGTAATGTGTCTGAGTGTATAACAGAGCTCCACAGCAATAATACTCCCAGTAACGTGTCTGAGTGTATAACAGAGCTACACTGCAATAAATCTCCCAGTAATGTGTCTGAGTGTATAACAGAGCTCCACAGCAATAATACTCCCAGTAATGTGTCTGAGTGTATAACAGAGCTCCACAGCAATAATACTCCCAGTAATGTGTCTGAGTGTATAACAGAGCTCCACAGCAATAATACTCCCAGTAATGTGTCTGAGTGTATAACAGCGCTCCACAGAAATGATCCTCCCAGTAATATGTCTAAAAAAGTACAATAAATGTGTTTAGAAATCAGCCTGTGTAAATACGATACATTGTAGTTGTTCTAAATTACGTTTTAGTTCCATAAATTGTTATTAACAAGACATCTGAAATTTCTCAGGACATCCCTGCCCCTGGCCACAGCCACAGCCCTAAAATTAAAGTGTCCCTCTTTGTCCATTTGAAATGTTGGGAGGTAGGTACACATGATATGTAACGGTGAACCAGGAATTAAGGGAATAGAAAGTTCTTGAAACACCATAACCCATTAGACAGTAGATCGGGCAGATTATAAATGCTTAAAGAACCCTAGTTTGACTTTAGTTAAAGTAAAGTAGTTTGACTCCCACTTATCCCAGACAGAGCTCAACATGTATTGTCCTAAGATCATGGACCCCTGTACTGTTTCCCTTTTGCTAGATTAATTCAGAAACAATTTGTTCACAGCAGGCAGACAGCTACTGATGTCTAGGGCGGCTCCTACACTGTTAATAGAGAGGTTTTATAGCCATTGGCTTAGAGAGTGTTACTGTGATAAAGCCATAAATCATCACGTCGGAGGCACGTCTCCAGCTCAGAATGACAACGTAATTTTGGCACCGAGAAGTGAACACATTATTGGTCTTTTCTGCAAAGTTCTTCAGTTGTTTACATACATTTTTTTCCGCTGTATATAGCATCTCTTTTTGTGGCCAAAAATTTCTAGTAATGAGAAACAAACAATATTTGTCATCCCTAGTACTTCAATGTACGAACATTTGCATCCACCACAATTCTTTGATTATGATCATATTGGGCTCATCAACTGTACTGGGGGAATGCATTAACCAAAGTCATATGTGGTCTCCAACTTATTATGGGGAAGGAAAATGTCTTGTTTCTATGTTCTAATCTGGAAAGCATGTAGATTCGGTGCCAAAAGCGTTTCCCCCCTCCTTCTTTCTTTCTCTATGAATTCATTTTAAACTTTAGCAGACAAAAGGGAGACCTCGTCCATTGAATACATTGTTAACCTTTCAATTGAGGAGGTAGGGATATGTTTGAATGCAAGCTGAAGCATTTTACTCTCTGAAATCTGAAAAAGAAGGTTTGGCTGGGATTCCTTGGCTGTTCTGGTTACAGTGGTGAAAGGGACTTAATGTTACAAAGAAGACTTGGCGGGAGAGTTTATGATTAATTTACAAATGGTAATGGTACAAGCGATTTTATGTGCTTTTAAACAAAAAAAAATTATTAATGAGTATTATATAACTTGTTTTGCTGTGTTAACCTATAAATAGTGCCTGATGAAATCAAGTATTTTGCTATAGACTTTAAAAGTACACTTTCCGATTTAATGGAAATTAAAGATGATTATGAAACAAACCCCCTAAAATCTGCCTATGATTAAAAAATGCAAAATGCAAAAAACATAAACCAAATCCTTCTGTTTAACTCCTTATATGCTTACCCTTTTTTACTTTAACATAAACACAATTTCTTTGGATTTCTATAACTGTTCTCAAACGTCAGTGTATCTAGTGACCTTTTCTTGCAGAGTGTAGGCAACTAGCTACTGCTAGAAGTAGGCTCATATGAAAAGAACAAAAAGATGTCTAAACCTCCTTTGCGTGTATTAAATTATACTTATGTAGAGGCAAAAGAAGACTGCTTTAACAGACTACCACAGTCATTTCCTAAAGCAAAAATTCAAAGTGAATTCAAAGTGGATTTCAAATTCACTGAAAACGTAGCTGACTTTTCCAGTGTGTCTATTTTGACATGAAATTTGAAACTCACTTTTAACTCTCACTTTAGTAAATAACTCTGTGAGAGACAGTAAGAGGCCAGAACACAACAGGTACACAATATCGTAGAACTTGCCAGGTCGATATTTCTGGAAATCATTGAAAAGAAAAACAAAGTCAACCAGGATTACTTGGTGGAGTCTGAGGAGCAACAAATTAAATTATTAATCTGAAAATTGAGCCACCAATATCCAATCTAGAACTATTATCCAACCTAGTTATGGTTACAGCTTGGTAGTTTCCACTTTCATTTTGCAATCCAGATTCCAATTCGATACACTTTGGAATTTAGCAAGTAACCCTGAAGGTCCATACTGCAAGGCAACAAGAATATACAGAAACGTACTATTGAGGCTACTGGAAAACCCAAATAAAGAGCCTGACAGTGGAGATAATGTTTTTTTAGAGTACAGCACCCAGCTTACGTTCTGACGGCTGTGAGTCCAGAGTCTAAAAAAGTTGGAATACTCCTCTATAATTCTCTAACATGCAAAGACCTAAAAGACAGGCCCTGGAGATCCATTTTGTCATACAAAAATGTCTCCAACCCATTAATCATAAACCATGCTCTTTAGTTTTCTTTTTGCTAAGTACAAGCAATCACACAGTTCTCACATATTTGAAACACTCACAGCTATTTGTAATTGTGAAACGTAAATCAATGTTTCGTCTATGTAAGGTAGCTGGTTTTACTTCATCCAGATGGATTCTGTCTCTATGACTGGTTTCCATCTATTGAGTCTTGCTACCACTAATTTCAAGGCTAAGCATGCTACAGTACACTGAAATCCTTAATGTACCTTGTAATAAGGAGCTTCCTGTCTGATCTACAAGCATGCCCTGGACATGTGCACATTTTATACTAAACCTCACATGTGTTTCTTGTCTTTCGTAGTATGACTGGTAGCAAGGTCCATATGAGCTTTCTCAACATCCTGGAGTTAGATGTTAGTATGGACAGATTTAAGAATCCCTTACGTGGTTTGAGAGTTATTTTATTTATTCTTAAAGCAAATAAAGCAGTTGGCAAGTAAGCAAGCAAGGAAGGAAAAACTTCACAGAAGCCAGCAATTAATTGTTTTGAAGTCAGAGACAACTATGTATCTTTCCATTCGGCTCTGGTTTGTGCTGTTTAAATGTGCCAATACGCTAAACAATGCACTGATCATTTTGGAATATGTTGAGACCATATGATAAATGTTGACGATGATATTAACATTCTTTATAGACATTAGAAAGAAGCCACAAGGATTCCATAAGAAGATGATGATGGAACAACATCTGTCCCATGATTATCAGCTTGAAGTTGTACATGAGATTTCCTTGGGCTTGCTAAATGTTAAACAACAACTCGTAATACTTGTGAGAAGAACTTATCAACATGGTTCTAATTTTGTCCTCAAAGGATGTCAATTGCACACATTTAGGGAATACAGAATTGTAGCAATGGGTTTTAATTTTGGAGGATCTAATTAGTTCACACAACTAATAATAAGTAGCCATGCCAATATACAGAATGATTCTTCTGTATATATTTGTATATATTTGACATTTGAATTGGATGATGTATATGAGTCCAGAAGCAGTCCTCACAAACCTTATTTAGAATTTAGTTACTGATGTAGGCTATTTCCATTGCTGGTCCTGAGAGGATATCATAAATGTGAGATTAGTGGTTAATTGCTTTCATCCTGATGGATTCCTATTCGTTTATACACCATCACTACATGCTGAAACCTAACTACTCAGGATTCAGATCCTAAATAAACAAGTGAGGGAACTCTTCAGGTTCAAATTCCCATCCCCTAAGTAACTCCTATTATACCACTCTTAACCAATCACTATTAGATACAAATTGTGCTGCCCCTTGTGTGCACATATGGTGTGTATGAAGGACAATATTAAAGTAATATGCAGTTTTTATATTTTATATGGTTTATATAATTACTAGCAAAAGTTTCATCTCATCTATTCAAATCCATGAATACAGCATTACACATATTCACAATAAATCACTCAAAGCTTATTGGAAGATGTAACTGTCTGTAAATGTGTCAGCCAACTCTAGCAGTATATCAATATAAATGTCAAAATTATGTCAATCCAGTATAAAGGAAGAAAACACATAATTATAAACAAATCATTTCAGATTGAAAAATGTGCAAAAAATGATGTAGAACATTTCTTCAATTCCTTCTTTTCAAATTGTAAATGCCCAGTGACCTATATAAATGATCATGTACTGCAAAGAGTACCCCACCTTAATGCAAGAAATGTGGAAACTGTTCCCTCTGTAAATTCTGTAAGGGAACAGGGTCCACATGAGTTCCCACTGGACTCAAGCCCTACCACTACTATTCCTCTGGCTTATGTTCTAACATGAGCACTGATATGCTCGTTGTTAAGTAAAGGTAACCATTAAACATTTAGCAATGAAAATATTTTACTTTTTAAGAGATTAAAAATTAGGAGATTATATGACCAAGAGATGGGTTCTCTATAAAATGTGAGAGATTCTTAAAGGAACGCTACAGTGTATTTTACGATATCGTACTCCGCCTGTATTCTTAACACTATAGTGTCCTAGATGCAGATTCCTTTTTACAGAAAAGGTTTTTACTTACATTTTCACCAGTGCCGAGACTCCCTTGGCATCCATCTCTTTCCCTCTCATAGAAGAGCATTATGGACTGACACACAAAATCAGCTGAAACCTCAAGTGACCAAGTTTTATCGTTTTATTCGATCACTGTAGAGGAAGCACCACTAAAGGTATGTTTAACCCTGAAATTAGTTTTTACAAATTTTTTACATTGCAGGGTTAAAATTACAGAGCCATTGCACTCAGACCAAATCATTGAGACAAAGTGGTCTGGGTGACTTTAGTGGTCCTTTAAAGGTTCACCATAAGCACCATAACTGCGTTATGTACAGAGAGTACTCTGCGCCATCTCTCCCTGCCCAGCGTGACATGACTGCAGTGAATTGCTAATGTTACTGCAGTTATTAGCGTGCCCCATGGCTCTCTGATGTCAAGGATTGCCATTTGTCATTCATCCAACTTAAACATGACTGCATTCTCTGCGGAACACGGAAGCTTTTACATCAATTGATAACATTTTAGTGAATAACTCTGTTCATTATCTTTTTTTTTCATTCATGTCACCAGGCCAGATACCAATAGAACAGTAACGTGTATTAACCAGCAGACAGTACTTCTGCCACAGAAACTAAAAAAACAACTTGTCATCCATTTTTTTTGTAAACATGGCACTATCCAAGTATTGGTGAAAATTGGTGAAGGACTCGTTATTTAAGTATGTGACAGTTACCTTTGGCACTCTAGTTACACTTCCTGTGGCATAGAGCGTCATGGGAATGTGGCTCACAAACATCTGAGGATCTAGGTTAGCTATCTCTGAGCTACGCCAATGTAAAGGTCTGATTGTATTCAGAAATAAAACGTTCATTTCGCCCATGAAGCGTGGCCTATAGTAGATATTTCTGCCATGTCTGGTAAAAGGAGTCACGCTATGCTACAGACATCTGGAATTTGTCAGATAGTGTTTTCATTGCTCGAATTCCTTAAGGAAATGAGAATATAGGATGACCCGATTGCCTTGTGTTTTCATTGGCAAAGTAAATGGAACTCTTTCACTTAACAGAACAACAGTAGCAACTATCAAATGCAGTTTATTCAAGGAAACAAATCTATAGCTAACCCGTCTGTCACATTCCTTCTTCATTGGGAAAAGTCACGTATGAGTGTAAGAGAAGAAAAAGAAGTAAAAAAAAAAAAAATCAGGTTGTTTTTGATATTGAAAAGTATTATATAATGATATTATGGGCCTCAAAAAACCTAAACGGTATATTTTTACTTTCTGTGAAATACTACTTATTCTTTGCACATTTGTAATTTGATTAAACTAATCCACAGAGGAAAAAGCTTAGTGTGAGATGGCGGGCAACTGAAAAATGATCCCGTAGAGTTGTGTTGTTTTACTGTACCTTGCATTCCGTACAGAATCTCCGGGGGAACAAATCATACCAGACGTGAGAATTCAAAGTGAATTTTAAATTCAAGGTAAAAATAGCCAAAATGGGAAAATTCTCTAAGGCAGCTCTGCTTCCAAACTGGCTACTTAGACCTTAAATTAGACATGAACTTTAAATTCACTTTGAATTCTCACTCTAGTGAATAACCCTGACCATCTCTAAACTGTGGTGTCTAATTTAATTTTAATTACCTATCCCGACTGAGATTAGTTACACTTCCAGGCAGTAGCTGATATTTTTAGTTTAAATAATTAAGGGACCTCTACACATCCATAAAGCATTTCAGCTTATCCTATACTGTTTTGTTTTTCTATGAGAAATCTGCACTTCTATTATTAAATCATGGCATACACCCTTGGGTGTTTGATTGACAGCCATGGGGTGTTCCATTATTTAATAATAAAATCAAACAGCTAAGGAAGATTCCTTCCTACTTCTGTAAACTCCCCTGAGCTACTTGAGCCGGTGCGCGCATGCACGTGAAGATGGCTTATTTCCCTGTGAAGAGACTGAAAGTCTCTTCCAGGTAAAAAGGAGACAGCTTGCAAAGGCTGAATTTTCTTTTTCTATAAATACATGCTTCACTGATATGGGTCAAGTTGTTACAATGGGCAGATCATCTTTTACATTTTTATTTTAACCACAAAATGCATTTTGTTTTTGTTTCCTAATATGTTTTTTTTTTTTAAAGTAATGTATACTGAACACACTTAGGCACCCACACATATATGTAAAATACCAATTACTTTTTTTTCTGCCATATAAAATTTTCTTTTATCTCTGACTCTCCTTTTCATTATTAAATACTGATCAATTTTTTTTTATATATACGGAAATATTAATATTTGTAAAATAAATAAAAAATAACGTACATATCTCAAGTTGGACTTTGAGGGGTCGTGCTTGGGCACTTGCGAATATTTAATAGAGTGTGAAGTTTGAAACACAATGTCTCAATGTCTGTCTGAATTCATTTACGTGTTTAGCTGGAAACTCTGGGATAGTTGTGGAATCATCATATCTCTAGTTTCTATGACCAGGAGGGACTCCTCAATATATGCATGTGATGTATATTGGCACCCCATACTTGGAATGTAAATGTTTTTGTGTGTGTGTCACTCTGCACTGTCCTTAAAACCCTGTTTGTTAGGGAAATTACAAACACCCATATTTATATTCGCACACATACTCACACGCACATACAAATACACTCACACATTTATACAGACACATGCTCACATTCATACACACACATAGAAACATTCATACAAACAGACATACGCACACATTCATACACACAGACGCACACACACACACGCACACATATTCATTGTTTTTTCTATTTAGACTTGTATCCTTCTTGGCTGGTGGTTTGTGCTGAGATCATTCTGTGCACTGAATGCACAACTCCCTGCAGCTCTGCACTGATGCCACAGTTAAGGTGATGTTACATCCTGGCGCCTAACATTAGTACATAGTGACATGAAGCAGTGCAGCCAAGCACAGAGTGGTCCCAGCAGCCTCTGCCTCCAGCAGGGTCTGCTAATGGAATCTGCAGAGTACTCACTTGCTGCATGGCTCTGCCGTCAATAGACAGTTCTGTGCACCCTTGCGGATTGTCACGTAGGGCGGACTTCTCCCCTACTTGTCTCTGTTACTATCCTCCACTGTAAAATATTTACATAATAGTACAAAGATATTTCATTCAATTATGGTTTATTTAAGTCTTTGAATTAGTTATTTTCTACACTGCATGTTGTTGACATAGCAACTGACTTTAAACGTATATTGTAGATATATATCAAGGGGTTATCACAGCAGCCAAGCATTATGGGAAATATGTCAAAAACAGCTGTAATTTGCCTAATAATATAATAAAAAGCACTAACATTTCTAGACACAGACTAGCAGACTACTCGGAATCTCAGAATATTGGTCTCACAAGGTTTAAGTTGCCATTCGTGGGTTTACAGATTAGTGTTTATTTAAAAGTTGCATTTAGAACTCTTCATGGGTTCTGCCATTTCACAACTTCGAGTATTTACAAAACACGTGCCAACTGTGACCCATGTGTTAAAAGCTTAATACACGTAAAAGCCCGTTGTCTCCAAGATGGCTTTAATAAAAAGCACAGTCAGGATAAGATATTTCTATATTTCTTCTCAGGCTCCTGAGCAGTTATTAGAACTAAGTGATGGTCTTCGGCTTTGATGGTCTTTCCCTAGCTCTGCCCCATTAGCCATACCGACCCAGCTCAGTTAATGCTTTCAATGCATCACTACTGTCTTATTGCTGCTTGGGCTATTTCTGCAGCAGAGAGGGGCCAGACCGAGAATGCATGGATAACCACATTCAGTGTCAACCATTTGGAAATTAACAGTGGGGCAGCACTACAATTACATTATTGAGATGAAGTGGTGATGGTGACCATTATGTCCCTTTACTACCAAAAATTACCGTAGCATGGACTCAGGGGTACATTGCAAACCAGCAAACCACAATCCAAAATTCACGGATCATTTTACAGTTGATAATATCATTGAAGTGTCACAGACTCTGTGCCATCTGGTCAGCGATACTTGACATCATAATTTACACAAGTTAATGAAACCGATTCTAGAGATATTTCAGGCCACACCACTCCTCTTTATTCCGTTGCAGTCTCTGTTAGCCAAGAGTAAGATTTCCATTGTGGTGCATTTTCAGGTTTTGACTCAGCTCTGTTATTGACCTACTAGGATCTCTGGAATCCTAAAGCCTGGCTGTGTTTATTCTTTGCCACAGTTTTGTATCCCTTGAGTTTGATATGTTGTAACCACAAGGATAACACCAAAACAAGGGGCCCGACACAGCTCAGGGGCTCACAAGGGTCCATGTGGCACGTAATAGTCCAGGTTGCAGAGATAGATATATCTTAACGAACACCGCTTCCTCACATTCAGCAATGCTGGAGGATGTGATATCTAAGACATTCTAAGGGCTCTGATGTTGAGCTGTGTGGGGTAGGGAGATGGATATAGCACTTTGTCATATTGCTCCCTTCTGACCCCCACACTGCACTTCCATGCACTGGTTTGAAATTTATGGCATGGTACAGAGTTAGGACTGCCTTAGGAGCGCCAAAGGGTAGAGGCAGAGGTTATATTTCTGGAGGGAAGTGGTTGCGGATGGGTGCAGATGTGTGTCGGATTGTATGACTGTTTGACAGTGTGAATGTGTATCTAACTATGTCTCTGTGTGTGTGTGTCTAACAGGGTGTGTCTGACAGTGTGTGTGTCTGACAGTGCGCATTTGTGTATGTGTGTTTAATAACAGGAATCTGTGTATGTGTGCCTAAAATGATGTATGTGTGAGTGTGTGGCATTGTACATCTGAGTTTGTATATGTGCCTGACATTGTGTAACTGTGTGTGTGTGACAGTGTGTATGTGTGTCCAGCAGTGTGTATCTGTGTGTATTCTGGAAGAGTATATGGGTATAACAGTTTACCATCCCTTTTTGAAACTCAAATTGACAACAGACTGATCGATACTGTTTACTAACTTTCCTGTTGTTGAAAGGATCCCAAAACACGATGACAGAATTCTACTAACATGTATTTATTGTTTATTTACATTGTATTAGTTAAAATGCTAACAGCTATATAAAGCCAGAGCTTAACTCAAATGAAAAATAAACTAAAAATGGACTTTCAACAAATATTAAGTAAATGATTCCCCAATGCAGGTAAAGTGTCTCACGCACATCCAATAGTATCCATTGTGAAGACCATCTGGGATGATTCAGATGTGATTGTCAGGCACGTACATATTTATAGAAAAATTAAATATATATGTTGGGCCAATGTGCCATCCACGTGTTACGAGTTCTTTCTTTTTTCACATAAATTGTTGAATTATTTTTTTCTAGCGTAGTTGCGGAATGTTATGCAATCGTCATTTAATAAAAATGATTCACCAAATACATTTTAAAAAAACAACTATCATGGAAACAAAATGGACCAGCAGTCAAAAAAACAGGCATATATTAACAACATTTAGAAACCGTGGACCCACATGGCTTCAGTTAGGTGCTGCAGCTCTTCGAATTCACTTACAGTGACCCAAAGCTAGATTAACTGAATAAAATCTGCAGGTTAGTAGTAACCAACCTTTCTCTCTGGTCATTGAGGAACTACTACTCATATGATCCTCAGCCAGTCAGATGTTTTTTTTTATTTTTTAAAGGCAGGTCTACTACTTTCTAAAGTAACAGATCTGGTGTGTGTCTGGTTGCCCAGGGTGCAGAGGAAGGGAAGTTTTACTTACCTCAAGCTGTCCCTTGAAGCTGCCAGAGTTAATTTTGCCAGAAAATTTCAATTTAGGTTTTGTCATAGTCTTTTGATTAAAAAGCCATTTTAGTTTTAGTCGTATTTTAGTCATCAGAATAGTTTTAATTTTAGTCTACTTTTAGTCGACTAAATCTCCAGAACATTTTAGTCGACTAAATCTACAGTAGACTTTAATCGACAAGACTAAAACCTATTGTTTTTTTTTATATTTAATTATTTTTATTGGTTTTATAATAGTGTTTAACAATGGCATAGATCGTGTAGAACAATGGCATAGAAAAACATAGTTTCATATGTTACATTTGTAGGTATCTTAATTTTGCCTTATTGCTTCAGACACATGCATACATTTCCAGTTGCGTTACAAGGTTAAAAGCATACAATTAGTGGTGGCATGTAACTTTTGCTGGCTTATACATTTTGATAGCATATGCATATTTGACATAATTTCTTCCTTTGCATTCAGAAATAAAACAGTCAACTACCTTGATCGTATTGGTGTATTGTCTACTATCTATCAGGCGCTTTGATTATGGGTTTACAAAACGACATCTAGATGATTTGCATTTTACTTCACTCCCATCAGACTACTAGCCACATCTATCTGTAATGCATTCGGTTGAGAGGATATTATCAGCATCCCGTATAAAGGATTTCCAGGGTTCCCAATTAAGAGTTAATTTTTCATAGTTTTTGGATATAGAATACGTGATTTCCTCCATTTGTTTTATCCCTTCCACTCTTTGGATCCATTCTCTGATGGATGGAGGGGTCACTTGTTTCTATTTGACTGGGACTAGCTGGTTTGCTGCCATGAGTAGGTGAGAGGTCAAAGATGTTCCTTGTCTCTCTTATAGGGGTGGGGATAAGAGAAACAGCATGTACTCTGGTGAGAAGGGTATCTGTGTTTTCGAGACTAACTGTATAACTGTTTGTATGCGTTTCCAGAATGTATGTATCGACGGACATCGCCACCAAATGTGTGTAGGGTGTGTATCTGGTTGTTGACATCTCTAACCTGTATCCTGGTCACTGTTATGTAGTTTATGGATTTTAGCTGGAGTGTAATGTCAGTGCGTAAGCCGCTTGTAATTGCTTTCTTGTGTGGCGATACTCGTGGATGCCTTGTGTGCCCTAAGAGATATTTTTTTCCACTGGACTGATGAGATATTAGCTTGTAATTTATCTGCCCACTTTACAGTGAATCTAGGGAGTTCAGATGAACTTGTCTTTTGTAGTAGCGTATATATAGTGGATAGTAGCTTGTGTTTCAGCGGGTGTAAGATGCACAACTGCTCAAAGTGCGTAAGCTCTCGCTCGCCCGTTGGTAAGAGCTTCACTATTGGGTTTATTTAAAGCCTGTATCTGTCTCTTTTGCCCTTTCCCCTCTGTGTCTCTTTGTGTCCTCCGAGTGTATCTAGGTGTCTCTCTCCTAAGTCCTGGTCTGTCTCTTTTGCCCCTCCCACAGCCCCTCTGTGTAGTGTTAATTTTGGCGGCAAATATCTATTTAGTTTTAGTCATAGTCTTTTGACTGAGGCTGAGAGTGGTCAGTTGACTCTTGACCAATCATGGTTGTCCGTTGCTGGCATTTATTGCAATAGCTAAGGAGGAGTGTAATTTCTGCCCTAGCCATAATTACAGTTTGGACCGAACTGTGGTGGCCAGGTACTCGCATTCACTGATGTTTAATAAATACAGTGTATTCCAATAACTCACCATTGGTAGTATATATACTATTGTTTGTATTTTCGACTCTCCCATTTTCTGTTAATTTATGATGTTCAAGCCTTGAGGTCAAATTCTTTGGCAGAATCGTTAACCTGGCCATTGAACACACTAATTAAAGGACCACTATAGAGCCAGGAAAACTTACTTGTTTTCCTGGCACTATAGTGCCCTGAGGATGCCCCCACCCTCAGGGTCCCCCTCCCGCCCGGCTCTGGAAGGGGGAAAGGGGTTAAAACTTACCTTTTTCCAGCGCTGGGCGGGGAGCTCTCCTCCTCCGATCCTCCTCCTCTCCTCCCCGTCGGCTGAATGCGCACCCGCGGCAAGAGCTGCGCGCGCATTCAGCCGGTCGCATAGGAAAGCATTTACAATGCTTTCCTATGGACGCTGGCGTGCTCTCACTGTGAAAATCACAGTGAGAAGCACGCAAGCGCCTCTAGCGACTGTCAGTGAGACAGCCGCTAGAGGTTTTGGGGGAAGGCTTAACCCATTCATAAACATAGCAGTTCCTTTAAAGAATCCAAACTCTAAATTGTATCGATATGGCTGTTCTATGAGGTCTGTTTTTTGTTTTTTTTAGATTCAATGAGCATATGGTGCTTGTATATTTTAGCAACAGACAGGTCAAACAAATAATTTGTTAGTTTTAGTATTGAATCTTAAAAAAGTAAATTAAAACCATTACATTTAGAAAATGTAATTATTAAAGATTGCATGTACTTACCCATAAAATGTATGCCTCATATAACCAATCCTCTTCCCGAGTGTGACCAGTTCTCCTTGTTTGACTGGGGCACCTTCCAGCAGCACAATTCCAACTTTCTTCAGAGCACACAACCAATTATAGGCACTTTGGTCATTGTGGAGGACACTTTCATAATTCAAGGTGGGAATCTGCAGGCCGCAGCCCCAGAGTTGTTTTTCTGGAAAAAAACAATGTACTTGGTTAGATTCAAAATTAAAAAATACATTGATATATTCTTCCCCATCTAATAAAAAGTTTGACTTTTGCAGTTGATTTTTATTTTGCACAAATATACCCCTACTTTGAGCTTACACACACAAAAAAAACATGACCAACAAGCTTGTACTTTTTGTTCCAATAAACCTGACTTCCTGCAGCAATCCTGAGTGTCTGGATCTAATCTATTTTATCAACAAGAAATAATTAGCAAAAATGAAACGTGTGTGCATTTTGAAAAGATGAGGATATGACATACTCCCCAAAATTGAGAGGTATGAGATCAGAAGGGGTTACAAGAGCTAAGGGGCCCAAGATGGGCCTGCCCGGTGAAGTTGCTTGTCTGGTTGGCCTCAAACCTATAGGGTACCAAGGTCCTAGTCCCTGAAGACAGTTCCCTGGTGTCTCTAAATTGCAATTCATGTCACTGCTGACACCCATAATGAGCAGGTTCACCTGGAAATGGGGCATGCCTGCATCCCTTTCCCCCAGTAACTGGGCGAGATACAGCTCTGGGAGTACAACTGAAAACACAAGGTTTTACAGGCATAGACCCCTACATGGGGTCTCCAACACAATACACCAGGGGTTTCAATCCCAAGAATCCGATAAGGGATGGAGGAGGGACAAAGCAGCTAGGATAAACTGGGCTGGTAGTGTCCCTGAGACAATGCTCTGCTTCTGCCCCCACCCCCCTTTGTTGACCCACAGCTGCATATACGGACACACACACTGCTCTATGTAGAAAACAGGCACACAACACAGCGACATCTAGACACATGTAAAACAGTCACAAAAATGCCGCTGCAAGCTTTTGGCCCGCGCCATACAAATCAGACCATCCATCACATATCTCACCCCATTAAAATAGACAGACATGTGGCCGGATCCCCGACGGGCCTGCAACAAGTCCACAGTCCAAGTCCTTGGTGGTCCAATGTGACTGGACAAGTGGGTGGGCACATGTGGGCATGGTACTCCGTGACGGCGTTCCGTCACAAGTACGAATACATTTTACATTATGTAGACTACAGGCACTTGCATAGGGACTTATTTTCTAAATAGTTGAACTATCTACTTTTCACACAAACATGGATAAACTCTGCCAAGATCAGGGGAAACTCCACTCATTTATGGGATAATCTACTTTGGGCACCCAGCATTTAAATACAACAATGCTATACCTTCCAACATCAGCAAGTTCCAGAATTGAGATGCCGGTGGGAAGGGCGTAAAAGGGGCAGGTCAGTGATGTGATCATGTGGAACGCCCATATTACATGCTGGTCTGTGTGTATTCACACCAGGCTACTTACCGATTGTTTTAGCTGGCCCACTGAGGACAGGCAGGGAGCACTATTTCAGTGTTCACTGTTTCCCTCCTTACCACGAAACTAAGGCGGGACAGCGGAAAAGGACCCGAAATCGGTACTGTCCTGCTGAAATCGAGACGGTTGGGAGACATGCACAGCTAATGAGAACTATGTCTTTTGATTCAGACAATTAATCATGAAACTATATTTTAAGACCAGATTTACTATACTGTCTGGTTGTAATCCTACATAACATTAGAGAAAATGTAACGAGGCTATATGCAGAGAAATAAAATAGCAAGGCAACTGGTCTTTGCATGTGATAATACATAAACACAGTAGAAAAATCATATTTGCTTTCTAAGTTTAATAGTATCCAACTGGGGCCGATAACAGGAGCTGCTGATACAGAATAAAGTGAAAAGGATTATAAAAACCGACTGAATTATGAACCGTTAATTGGAGATAGAATTTACCCTCTATAGTCTCCCAGTGACCGCTGTATTCTAATTTAGAACACTGTTGTGCTGCTACAGATGCTTCCAATTAACTATACATACATTCCCATCAAAAAGAGCCTGTCATCAAATGTGTTTTAAGATTATATCAATGTTAAAGATCGGGTAATAATGTTACATCAATTAAAAGGAGAGTGTTGAATACACTGTAGTTCCCAAGTGTTCCTCTTTAGGAGGAACAAATTTACTTTGTTAAAGGAACACTCCAATGGGATTTTATTTTCACAATGTAGTTGATATACCCCTAATGATAACATTACTATATATTTTTCAATGGAGGTATATCTATAAACAGCTTATAGAACCACTGTCTGCAGCCTTTGCAGGCTCTCCCATTTTTCCATCTGTGCTACAGAATACTTCTGAGAAGTATTCTCATTGAGAAGCCTCTGATTTTGAGCCATGGACTGCTGAAAACCAGGGAGTCTACAGACAGGGCTGAAGTGGGCTCTGTGGACATGTGTGAGCGTTTTTTGACAGACACACTTGCACTTGGGGGATAAGTGCTCTAGCACTCAAGCAGGAATTAGTAAGAAAACTTTGCTTAATGTCGGATTATTGGCCAGAGAGGTGTTTCTGAAATTAGTTATAAAAGAGTTGATTTAAAAAAGAAATCACCACTTTTATAAAGTGCAATTAAGATGCAGAGATGCTTCTTTCACATATTATGTTGGAATGCAGGTGTCAGAATGTTTCAGTAAGTGTTTCAATATATTGCTCAGGAACGTCATGAATTTCTCCACAGAGACAAAGTTCCAGATGTGTTGGACTGTCTACTTAGATGCGAGGATGGAACTTGAGAGTTTGTAAAGCATACTTTTGCATCGCTATAGCTCACACAAGTGACAAGTGACGACATGATTAATTCACTACAAAAAAATAAAAAAATAATTTTGTCTTCTCAATGTTCGCAAACCATTGCAAGACCTCAAAATAATATCTACCTGTGGACATCAATAACACCAGATCTGCCAAAACTCTCAGTACGATATTCTGTATCATCAATAAATATAAGAATTTGTAAAAAAAAGAAGATCATTTTTTAGGTTATTTTCATGTAAACATCTTAGGTCTCACTGATGTTTTAGGACATTGATAAATCATACGACAACATCCGTAAATATTTACAGGCATCTGAAAATGATAAAACATCTATCGATGGTTGTATTGCAAAAAGTTCATCATGAAAGAACATTAATTACAAGGAAACATAACTATTCATAGTTCCTTGTAACAATTAGGAGTACTTGCATATAAAAGCATTTTTAATACATTTCCTCAAACAAACATAAATAATGAGCTACAAAGAGAAGCGCAGATTATTAACATTTTCTAAAGGGAATGTAGAAAACTAAAAAGGATGCCATATAATTTTACTGACTTTTAATGTTAGCGTGTTTCCTGTTTTATAGTAATGGTGAAGGTCTGTGTTCCATGTTCCTCATCTTTGTTTTTGGACATCAGTCTTCCATCTGCTAAGGTAAGCTCATCTCCTAAACACTTCACAAGAATTTAATGGTTTCTGACTTTGTGGGTTTTCCACAAACCACCAGGCATGGACAATTCTAGTTAGAAAAAAAAGCAAAAACTGAGGATTCAGTGTGAAGGGAAATTTTATGATCCCTCCTATATATAAACAGTCCTATACCATGCCCTACGTCCAATCCTTAACCCTAATATAGTCCATAAATTACATAATGACACAAAGCCTTTGATTGAATTCAGAGTATCACATCAATATCCCATATTTCTCTGTCAGTATTACAGGGGAGACGGACAATTAAATGGTGGAAAAAATATACCTGGGGGTTTTTTTTGGACACCACTTGTGGCTCCAAGCCATGTCAGCGTCCCCTAGCAAGGCCACTGTCTCCATGTTTTCCCTCTGAATAAGGTATGCTGTGTAAAACTCCAGCTCTGTGAGCTAGTGATCACAGTAATATTCAATATTTGTTGAGCATCTCAAAGCATCACTATGCTGTGTCACGTTGAGATTTCTGCGATTACTTCTAACGAATCATGTACTTAATGCACTAAATATAGAAGGCCACATCCAGGCACATGCCAGGGAGAAATTGTGAAATAACCTTTTATTTTTCTTGTTGTTTTTGCATTCTCAGTGATATTCTACAAACTTCTCCCATAGAATAATGGAAAGTATTTTTATATATGTTATATTTCATGTTTTTGTTGCAAAGTCGCTTTTGTCTTGCTGAAATATGAACTTTCCCCCAAGTTTCACATTTTTAACGGACTGAATAGGTTCTTCTACCTGCATTCTTGCCCTGTGATTTGTTGCTGTTGAGGCATGGGCAGCGTTTAATTTGTGCCACACATGGTGGGTTTTGAATTATAGCTAAAAGAGAACTCTATCTCATCTGTCCACAAAATCTTTTCCGATATTTTAGTCAAATCCATCTCATGCTTTTTAGTAAATCCAAACGTGTTTTCAGGTGCTGGATTTGAGTAATGGTTTTCTTTCTAGGCACCTTCCATGCAGGACAGTTTAATGCAGAGCTCTCGAAAGTATTGACTGGTGCTCATTTACTCCAGTCTCAGCCAATGACCTCCACAGATCATTTAAAATGAATGATGGCATCTTCTTGTTTCTCCCCTTTGCTGGGTTGATGAGTTTTTAAGTACAACCATTTCTAGGCATTGACTGGGTTGTGGGATGTAGCCTGCACTCCAGATAGTTCATCCAACAGTACTAACTGAGATTTCAAACACACTGAAATCATGTTTGAACACTTTTCATAAACAAAGTTGTGAGAGTAATCTATCTCTTACTGCTGTGGAATGTTTTTTTTCTCAATTTTTCTTCATTATCTTCCACTCTGCAGCCTGACCAATGATTCTTATCCAGAGTGGAACATTTATCGAGAAATAAATGCTCCTAGCTTTAATGCCTTCTTTAATGCACTTCTTTCAGCTTTTATTTAATAATTTGTTTTGGAAAATCTTTATTTTAGCCATGCATAGAGATAACAAGAATCTTGCATTGCCACCACAGCAAGTACAAGTGGAGGAAATGATAACATGAAAATATATTGTAAGACATCCATTCTACACATATAGGTCAAGTAATGCAAAGTTGTTTGGCACGACTGTGGTACAGCACAGTTTTGTAATAAAATGGCTGGGCAACACATATGAGAACATGACAATGACGTTGTAATATGAAGTACAAGTGTGACGGCCTGAGTGGGCCTTCTCGTCTCCGGCACCATGTGCCTCCAAGCCTCCTTCTGAAGCCTAATCGTGGCATAATTTTCACGTTCCCACAGCTTCATCTAAAAGTCCTGAAAGCTGTTACGGACCCTCTGGGATGAATACAGGTCTCGCGAGTTGCGTAGAAGGGCATTCGCCATTTTGTGTGGATGGGATGTGACTGGCATGCAACTCGGAAGGAGTGGTAAGTGCATCCTGGAGAGGTCCAGTGAGGATCGGAAATACCTCCGCTGGTCCAGAGGTCAGGTAGTGGTGCTGTATAGTAAACTGCAGAGCGAGGAGATCGGCCACCTCTCCCCATCTCCGCCTCCAGTTGGCCGCAGCAGTGTATCTCAGACTTCCGGTGGGTGAAAATCTTAAGTGAGGTCTCTGCTTGCTCATCCGGGAACCCCTGACTAATGTGATGCACCCCAGTGCATTTAGATGCTTTTTGACCAGGAGTATCACCCCAAAATTGGCAAAAGTGAGAGGAGCTTGTGCACCACACCTGCACAACTTTGTATTTTTCTTCAAAATATTTTTCAACATAAAGTCACAAAAAAAAAAATCACTTTAAATATTTTTTGAAGAGGGGCGTGGCTTAGAAGCTGAACGAGATGGATGCCTGAATCTCGAGCTCCGCTCCACAAAGCTAATATTAGCATACAAAACACTCAGCCAGCAACTAAAACGGGACGTACCCGCAGACATGACATGCCCGAGACATGCTCCCAAACGGGCCCGATGGACGACTTTGTCTCAAACCAAGCACATGCTGACCAAAGTCCCAAGATGGCGTCCTCACACCCGCCGTCCCCATTCTCCACGACGGACTCCACCACACTAGCGGACATAGGAGCTGAGATTCACTCCATGGCGGCACCTACTAATTGCTGCTAAATCCCCGATCCCAGAGCTTTTGAAACAATCCACGACTCCCATGATGGAACAATGGATGGAAAGGGTGGAAGAGATCAAGGCGGCTGAGTCGGTTCAGGCTTCACTCACAAACAACAGCAACAAGCACGCTGTACAATGGTAACCGTGGATCCTGAACCTGGCAGAGAGGGATGCCTAGGGAGCCCGATGAGCGGTGAGTGGTTGGGGGTGGGTGGAGGGGGGAGCCCGCGGGGGCTGTACCCATTTCCTGGCACCCGGCTAGGGAGCAAAGATATTGTAATAGATTACATGTGCATCGCAATATCATAATACCCTTGTAACAATGCTACCTAATGGGAGACATTGTGGGAGATGCGGATAACTACGAGTTTACCCGCTTCACTTCCTTCTGTATCTTTATCTGTGAACACAATAAAAAACTTTAATTCCTTAAAAAAGTATTACTCACGGTTTTATCCACTAAAGTGAGAATTTAAAGTGAATTTCAGATGTGAGGTCAAACTAGCCAGACGGGAAAAGACCAGTCAGTTATGCTTTCTTTTTGGCTACTCTGACCTACTTTGAATTCTCACTTCAGTAAATAACCCTGCCAGAATAAAAAGGCAATATAAATCAATATTCACATATGAAAAAAATTACAATCGGCTGGAAATTATGCAAACAGTGAATTTCATAAATGTTAAAATTTCCATTGAATGGTTGTATGGATGAGAACAGAGTTGTGGATCTGAGGAATATTGAAAGAATGGATTAATTTAATTCCAAAATGCTTCCTTTACTGCTTTTATATCGCTGATCCTGAATTATGTTTACTTTTATACAGAAAGTTAGAACTATAAAAGTACAGGAAAAAAACAACAAAACCCAGACGCTACCATCAACCAATCTTTTTCAAAGACCTTTTAAAAAAGTGTGACACATCGTTCCAACTAATTCTCCACATTTCATAATGTCTGACGTTTGACAAAGTCAGATTATAAAGCACGAATGAACAAGACTAGACTAGTACAAAATAAATGCAAAGTAAAGCATGAAAAATATGAGATTAAGACATCTTGCAGCCACGTAAGATTGCCTGCAGGCGCTCACATTAATAATTTTGGGACTCTGTTCTTGAGTTATAAACTGGCAGACAGCTGAGCCGTGTAATCCTATTTGTCATTCACAGTTATACGCTGTGTTACTTTCAAGGATGTGAGATAATTTTTTGCTACGAAAAGATATTTATTTTTCTCTTTACTTTCAGTGTTGGAAAAATGTATGAAATATATAAGTTTTACTAATCTCTAGATTAAAGGGACACTCTGAGTACCAAAACCACTTTAATGCATTTCATAGATTTAGGCCTCGTTAATATATATTGTTTTTCATGTTCCAATCTTTATAATGTTTTTTGCACAAAAAGTTGTTTTTCAGAATGCTGCACCATAAGCCTCCCTCCTTAGGCACGGCCCATTCATGATTTAAGAAAGACTTCCTTATCAAATGTGTGCACACAGCGCAGCCAAAACAGCAACGAGTGAGCTGGTTTTAATTCACATCCTGGCTGCAGACAGCCAGAGAAATTACAAACAGGCAGTGATATCCTTCCTATATGTCTCCCGGAGTGTCCTGTCCTTCTAACCTTCTAATGTAGGATACTTTGTAGTTCAGATTATTCCATACTGTCAGTGACTGAGCTGTGTACATACATTGATAAGGAAGTATTTCTGGCATGAGGAGGCGTGGCTATAGAGGCCGGCTTATGGTGCCACATTCTGCAAAACATTTATTTTTTTATGCAAACATTATAATGATTTGAGTATGCAAACAATATCACATAATAATGAGACCAAAACCTATCAAATGCATTGACATTGTATTGGTGCGCAGACAATGGTGTATCCTGGTTTTGTGCTGCCCTAGGCAGGAAAAAACTCAGGCACCCCCTGCCCCTGCGCCACCCCCACCCAACCCTTCCCCCCCACCCCACCTTCTAAATACACACACACCATACAGTCAGACACACACACACACAGTCAGACACAAACACACACACACACACACACACAATCAGACACAAACACACACACACACAGACACAGTCAGACACAAACACACAGTCAGACACAGTCAGGCACACACACACACACACACACAGTCAGACACACACACACAGTCAGACACAAACACAAACACACACACACACAGTCAGACACACACACACACAGTCAGACACACTTACACACACACAGTCAGACACAAACACACACACATACACACAGTCAGACACACACACACAGTCAGACACAGTCAGACACACACACACAGTCAGACACACACACACACACAGTCACACACACACAATCACTCACATCAATTTTTTTTTCTTTTTATTTAACCCCCTCCCAGCCTCCTTACCTTTGGGAGTGCTGGGGGGGTTCCTCTTTCTCCCTGGTGGTCCAGTGGCTGCTGGTCAGACTGATGGGCTGGCTGCTGGGCGGGCGGGCGGCTGGCGAGGGAGCTCTTCCTCTGAGCTAACTGCTCAGCTCCCTCGCGCGCCTCAGAGAGGCGGAATATGACGTTATCGACCCGGCTCCCAGCCACACTCTGTGGCGCGTGAGGGAGCTGAGCAGACCGCTCAGAGGAAGAGCTCCCTCGCCAGCCGCCCGCCCGCCCGACCACCAGCCAGCGCCGCCCGCCAGCCCAGCATGTCAGTTAGCCGCAAGGCTAACTAGGCATTTGCCCTGGGCATTTGTGGGCAGTGTTTTTTGCCGCCCCCTGAAAAATGCCGCCCAAGGCAAATGCCTTGTTTGCCTCGTGGCTAATACGCCCCTGTGCGCAGAGTGTCCCTTTAATGTCAGTGGTAGAAAACATGTCAGGGAATATTCACCTTTATTAAAAATATATTCCAAGTGGACTGGTCACTCACAATATCTGTTGATGACAAGTAACAGGTACAACATCGACTCTATACTCAATGCAACTGATATTGATGGGCAATTTGAAGATTCAATGCTTTTTTCTCCAAAAATGTGGAAGTTATCCCCACCAAGAAAGGACTACAGCTTCCTCGTATGATCATTTTGGTCATCTTTAAACTTGTAAGGTCTCAATCTAATATTGTTGCACAAGCTTTCCGAATGATTTAATATTTTCAGATAAGCCTTTGAAATATTTTTTTCAGCATTTTAAAATGTAAAAAATAAAATATATATCTAAAAATAGGCATTAAATCCCTGAAACACATTTCAACTCTTTACAGTTCGGGTTGGAAATAAATATAGTTTATTAGCATTTATTTTTGAATTGTTTTAAATTGGCACAAATAAAATCAATTTTGAGTGAGAATTCAGATTGTGGATTCTTCCTAAGTCCAAAGTCGCTGCATGGCGAGGGGGAGGTGGGGACGGCCGGCTAATTGGCACCAAAGGCTTTGAAGTCAGACAAAACAAGAAGGCTCTGATGCACGTGAGTGTAACTGTACATGTTTTATAAGGTTATCAAAAGCTATTACATTATACATATTTATTTTTTTCTTCCCTGATACCTGCCCATATTGGTGGAGAAAAAAGAGGAGAGAAGTATAGGCCTACGATTGTATTCCTAAAACCAGACTGTTCCTTTAAGTCAATGCATTTTAGGTGATAAAGCATTTATTACTAGGAAAGTTAACAGGGAACGTGGTAATCTGCCAATTGAGCTTGATGTGTCAAACTTTATTTGAAATTCAGGTTTAATTTATTGCAGGTCATGTGTTCCGGTAATTAAGGAAGGTTGGCAATAAAACTTTTAGCATTTTTTCATTTTTCCATGAAAATCAAGTTAAAAATGCTACAAAGATGACCTTCGGTTTTATATTAACTTTAACTTTCCAAAATGCTGACAATGCCCTTTATCGTCTCAGATTTCTGCGCATGGCACTTTGGACTATGCTGGCACTATATAAAGAATTGTCGTTGTAATAGTAAAACTTTATCTTGAGTAAAGAAATGTTTTGTAGAATGTGGGTTAAAGACACAGAATAAGACAGAAATTAGACAAATCACAATTTAAATAACGGTATCTCATTCTGATCTGCAGACATAGAAAGCAAACAGGAAAACCAAATGATTAATTGTTAAATTGTTCATCGTATTTTATAATTTCTGCTACACACATTCCCTTCTAATAGCTGAATGCTCATTAGGCTAAGATAGACAGGACATCAACAAGCAAGTGGTCTGTTCAAGGGACAATATAGGCACAGAGACCATTTCATCTCATTGAAGTGATATGGGTGCAGTGTCCCTGTCCCACTTAGTCCTGTAATGTAAATTATTGCAGTTTTGAAAATCTGCAATGATTGCTTTGCAGCGCTAAGACTGCCTCCAGTGGCTGACTATCAGACAGCCACTAGAGTGCTTCCAGAATTCTAAGGGATTCTGAGTCCCTTAAACGATGCTGGACGCTCTGCATGAGGACATCCAGCATTAGTGAAAACCCCACTGGAAATCATTGCGGTAATGTTTTCCTATGGAGACGGCCTAAAGCGCACGTCACGCATGCCATTAGGTCCCAGTTGAATGACATCAGAGGAGGCGGAGTGCCAACCCAGGGAGATCAGTGTTGGAATCGGGTGAGTAAATAAAATTTTGTGTTTTTTTTTTTAATTCTTAATTTTTGGTTTGTCATCATCTCATTTGCAATTTCAACAGTACAAAATACATGCGTTTGTTATACATCATATGGTTATACAGATGGGTGCTAACAGTTGTTGTTTTTGCTTTTGTCGTATTATTGATGCCTGATGAGTGTTCTTCTTCGTTTCATAGGCTTTATACATTTTGATGATAACATTTTTTTTTTTTTTTTTTATAAATGAAAGAACATAGTAAACATTTCAATTGCATAACATATTTATATCTTATTAGATATAATAATAATAAGAAAGGGAATTAACAGATTGTTTAAATGAGGAAAGGGTTGTATATGTTCGGGGGTTCGGAGTTTAGGGTTTAATTGCACGGGCCCTCGGTTAGGTATAAATAAAGTTGTTTTTTTGATTCTCTTAATGTGAGGGAGAGGGGCCGCATGGAAGGGGGACCAGAGGTCACTATAATGTTAGGAATACAGGTTTGTTGTATTCCAAACACTATAGATTCAGTTTAACTGAACGCTAATTTTATAGAAACATCTTCATGACTTACATTTTAGAATATGGTAAACATATTGCAGTCGGATTTAAAGCAGATCTGAGAATCCATATTAAATCCTGTTAGAGGAAGTCTGTTTGTATGTGCTCATAATATGATAATTGCATAAAGTGATGTATTATGACTTGTGGCCATCTGCTGTTCATTTTGAAACATTTACACCATGGACAGACAACCTGCAGGACAACAGCTGTTGTTGGACTAGAATTGCCATGACCATGAATAGACCACTGGTGGCTGACTATGTGTTGTGGTCTTGTTAAAACTGACTTTTCTTATTTTTCTTTCTATGCCGTGGGTTATATATTATGTAGCATCAAAGTATGGGGCCAGATCTTACTCAACTAATTATGTTAATAATAATGATTTGCCAAACTAGCAGGGAATCAACAAAAATGTTATTCATGGCCCGGTACTCTAAGTAAACACTCCTTGAAGTATATAATCACAGCATCATTGCTGCTTTATGTATGAGAAGAAATGAAAAGTATACTCACTAAGAAACAGATTTCATGTGTTACATTTTATATTTCATGTATCTATAAATCTACCAATATAATTCACCACAAAAAATTTAGATACCAACAAAAAGCGGTATATTTATTTCACTTACTATTTGTGTTTATTTTAATATTATTTTTAAAATATTTTTTTTAAGTTGGCACTATGTGTTCCTGCCACCCAAGTTCAGTATTAACCTATGCTATCATGATACTACTGTTTACATTCTGCATACACATTGAAGGATGTACATATAACATTCTTCATATATTCCAAGTGAGGATTATACCCTGTTATTATTATTATTATTTTATTATTTATATAGCGCCATCAGACTCCGTAGCGCTGTTATCACCTTTATTGAGCCCTAGCATGTTAACTACCATGTGAGTTTGTATTTTTACTAATTCTTTTGCACCTATATCATACTATTATATTGCACTATAGATATTCCCTTTGCTTTCCTATATACATACATTATTATATACTATTTATACACACTATCATGTACCATATATATCTACTATTATAGAAAAATAATAAATTATTTGTAGTGAGATCAAACATGATAAAACTCCCACATAATTATTCAAACTGAAATTGTGCATCATCTGCATATCTCAAGTGGAACCATGGCAAGAGGTTTGCATGAGACATCATTCGAAATGCCATAACTCGTCACTAGATATTATGGTTCCATATCGCTATCTGATGCAGGTTATAAGTGATTAAGGACAACATTTGCGGTTGCTTCTTTTTTTGTGAACATGTTGTGGAACATCTGGCAGTACAGGAGATTAGATTTATATTAATTGAAACCAGAGGAGGCAGAAAAATGCTACCGAATGGTGGATTCCTGTTTCACATTCACTGTAATTAACATAATTTTATTTCATTAGCATCAATTTAGTACTCTTAGAATGACTGCTATTTTAAAGGATCTTACGTACAAATTTAATGAAAATTAAATCAAATGTATTGCTTATGGGCAACAACACAGATGCACTGATTTTCAAATAATTAAAAATATAAACATTAGTGGCCCAGGAAGAAGCAATATTTTATAATATGGAGCTTCACGTTCTCCAGAGTCCCGAATATTACGGGTTTGTGAGCACAATTAACTCTAGAATAAGGCTGCATTTCACAATTTACTGCTTTTCTCTTCTTATATTAATTCAACTTAATATTCTCTGTATGTTAATATATTGCTGAGGCCTTTTTTTTGGCTCACACGTGTGAGAGAGCGCCTTCATTTAAGGTACATTAGAGACATAGTTAAAAATATGAACAGTTGTAAAAACAAGCATCTATACAGTATATCTCAGGTAGTGTAACACATGAACCGAAGGTTTTAGTTATTTATAGTTAGAGACTGTTTCTATAGGGGCCTACCGCTGTCTGGCCAAGGGGGGGCAATAGCTAGAGTACTAGACATGCTTGTATCACACTCAATAAGCTAGCAGTGCCATCAATAAATTTACGGCCAGTAAATACAAAAGAAAGGTAATACTAGGCGTGGGGAGACATACTAATGTTAACAACACTGGGTTTTTGAGGTGGCATCGCTGTGGCAGAAACACCTGGTGTCCGGCTGAAAAGCAGCTTGATTTAACGTGGTGGCTCATGACTGCAGGGATTAGATTGGTCATATGCACACCTCCAAAGCTCCGCTATACATTACTGTGGGTCTGAGTTGAGTGGAGAGGTAGGGGAGGGGGTGTTAAGGGAGTCTAGCTGGCTGTAAGGGCATACAATGGCATGAAGTGCCTTCTAGCATTGTGGTACAAAAAACAATGTGAAAGATTCTGAACATAAAACAAAACTAACTTTGAACCGCAATGAGCACAAGTCCCTAGCATGAGACAGGTTGGTGCCAAAAGCAAAATCCAGAGCTTTGTTGGGAATTGATTCAACCTATTAGGTTACAATTAAATGTTCCCATCTAAAATAACATATAAAAGTGGGTCTACTTCGAACCGCTGATGGATAATGTCCACATGGAAGAAAATCAGTCGACAGTAGGCTGAGGGTTCCGTGGTTTGGGGCGGCTTGTGCCCTCAGGTGTGTCTTAGGTCTTCAGAGAAAAAATAAAGGTAAGGATCCAAAAATAAAAGGTTAACCATCTTTGAACCACTAATGGTAGACGTCCTTATGGTTATAGAGGACACTTTGGGGCTGAGATACCTTCAGTTTAGGTGGTGGCAATCGCATATGCGTCAGACTTTCCTACTTGAGGCACAAATCGTGTTATCTTTGCTGGATCCCATCGTTGCTTAGTAAGATTGGTGCCTGGATGTTTGTTAGGTGCTAGAGAGTCCTCTGGCAGCCAAGCGATTGCAGTATCGCAGCAGCTCCCTGAAGGTCCGAAATGGAGTGGACTGTATTGTTGTGCAGGGCTTGTAATGCGCGCGATGAGCGCCGTCGATATCCTATGTTGCTTTCCCTAAGTAGGGTCGTTTCTATGTTGTTTCTCCTGACAGGTCGGCATAAAAGGAGAGGGTCATGTTTTTAAAATTTGTATGGCGTGTTTCCTTTGAAAGGACCGCTGTTTTATCAGCGTAGGTACGGAGCCTCAACACAAGATCTCTGGGAGCAAGAGCTGGAGCCCTCTGGGGCTTGGGGACCCTAAAGACAGTACCTTTGTTTGTATTTCTGGCCTGCTTAAGGGCCAAAAGGACCTCGATGAGTCTCCACATCAGGTGCGGGAGTTCCTCTGCTGGAATATCCTCTGTGATGCCTCTGAATTTCACGTTATTACGGAGCCTCTGGTCCTCAAGCGTTGCAAATCATTGTTCAGTTTGGACTTGCTGTATATTGAGCACCTGAACCTCCAGTTGGAGCTCCGCAATCGATTAGGCCTGCTTGTCGGAGGAGGCCTCTACCACCGCAATGCGACTGACTAGGCCCATGAGGTCAGTGCGAAGCTGGGCCACATCAGCCTGCATTACTGTCCACAGGGCTCACAGCATGTATTTCAGCGTTGCTTTAGTTACTGGGCTAGAATTCCCCGGTTTAGGGGTCTGCTGTAACAATGGGGCAAACATGCCGCTTGAGTCTTCATCCAGGCTCAGGTCCTCTGAGAAATCTGTGTATTCCTCGAGGTCGGCGCCTTGAGCCTGGCAGAACAAATCGCCTATATTTACTCCTGGCTTTTGTTTGTCTGGCTTTTGTTTTTTTGTTTTTCGTTCCACGGTACTTGTCAATTCCAGGGGTGTGCTCATGGTTAAGTAACTCGTTGATAACCGCTGATTTAGTTGGTATAGAAGCAGAGCCCAACTAATGTCTAGGTCTGCTGCCAGGCTCAGCCCCCCTGCAGAAGCCTTTTAAATCACACCTTCACTATTGCTGTGACTCGATATTTCAGGTCAACCTAATGATCAATAAAAGGAGACATTCCGCAGACTAGAATCAAAATACAGTCTTACATTCTCAATATACATGAAGGGAATCAACACAGTAAAGGAGGACAGTATATTTATATTTAAGAAAAACTACCACAACAAGAGGAAAATTAGAGGGGCATAGGTTTAAAAATAATATCACAAAGTATTACTTTACTGAGAGGGTAGTGGATGCATGGAATAGCCTTCCAGCTGAAGTGGTAGAGGTTAACACAGTGAGAGAGTTCAAGCATGCGTGGGATAGGCATATGGCTATCCTAGACTTAAGATAAGGCCAGGGACTAATTAAAAGTATTTCAAATTATTGGGCAGACTAGATGGGCCGAATGGTTCTTATCTGCCTTCACATTCTAGGTTACATAGTGGTTATTGTACTTGGACTGTTTCTTTAATAATAGCCAAGTGAACCTTGGAGAAATTAAATTGACTTTTTCGATTCAAATAGTTATTTCGTTTCCTTTTGATGGTGGGACAACAAATTGCTTCTGATTTTTTTTGCCTTCCGTTGGATTGATTCAAGCAGAACAATGGATATGTGTAAAGGTTGAACATGAATGAGAATTTCTTCAGGCTAAATTGCTAACTAATTGTGCAAACTAGCAAAACACCAGCCAGATTCACTCAAATAAGTGCGCACGTTTGTAAATGTTTCATATCTGTTAGCTATTAATTTACTATTTAGTGAAGACATTTCATATATCACAGTTCTTTCAATATTACCGAGCACATTCATTTTTGCCAGCATCAGGCAGTTTACTTACGAAATCCTTAGATAAAAAATACAAATACAATACGTAAAATACAAAGTTTTACTACTAAAATCGATACGACATATTTAACAATAAGGTGTCATTAAATTACAAAAGAATCCACGTTAATAATGTCTAGGCTGTAGGAATCCCAGCTGCCATCAATTTTATTTCTAATGAACACTTATATCAAAGAATGTGAGTGAATCAAGAATAGTTTTATGGCTGTTTTACAAGATATTGATATCTTATATTTTATAATTAATTTTTATGAGCACCACATCCTTAAAAGCAAAAATGTGGTCTCTTTCAGTCTGGATCATGAGAGCTGTAGAGTTTGCTAGAATAGATAGCTCAGATACCCAATTTGTTTTTATCATGTGATGTACTACATTTGTCATGAATTTCTACTAATATGTTTTATCTTCTATGCGGTCAGACTACTAAATGTATTGCTAACGCGATAGTGTCCTACTAACAATGTGACCCCCTTCCCCCATTTGAAATAAATTTAAAAAAAAAGAAAAGCAATATACTCACCCTGTTGTCATGCTGCGGTTCCAGCCTGATTGGCTAAGATCATCAATTTGGTGATCTCATCCAATCCAATGGTTCCCCACAGAAAAGCATTGGGAGGCTAGTGCGCATTCTCGTCAAAAAGCCGCTATGCGAAAATCAAATACTCTTGAGAAGCAGCATTTAATTTAGAGCCAAGTCTGGATTGTTTTTCACATTGGAAGCACCTCAAGTGGCTATGAGGAAGACATCCACTAGAGGTGTTTAACCTTGCAATCATAACAGTTCCAGATCTAATAAATAGCAGCGTTTTAGATAGCAGGGTTAAAACTAAAAAGTCACTGCACCCAGGCCACGTCTTTGAGATAAAGTGACCTGAGTGCATTTACGGCGGGATTATTTTAAATTAAGAAGAAATGATGCCCAAATATAGTAGATTGCTATGTAGGCATATTCATACCCAACTGTGGACATCAGTTTGACTACATTTTCCAGAATTCTGTTCCAGACAAGTGGACTGTGAGAAAATAATTTCAATAAGCTAAAAGGCCAACGCTAGATCCCTCCGGTATAGACAGACAGACAGACAGAAAGATAGACAGACAAACAGACAGACAGAAGATAGACAGACAGGCAGAATTTACTAGAAATGCAGGTTTTCCCAATGCGACCTCAGGTTTGTCCACAAAAACATTCTATGAATTTATAGTGGCTTACATGGCCAGTCAGAATGGGGAAAATATGTTAATATTGGCATTTAACGTGGATTAGAGATGTTCATGCATTTTCCATGAATAAGATAACTGAAGACTTAAATGGATTGAAACACTGCCAATCACTTTGGGGTTGTATAAGTTTTTCATATGGTCTAGGAAAATATTCAAATTAACGTTTGTCTCCGTGTGAATTCTGTTAATAAATCCTTTTACGAGAAAGTGTAGAGCAGTGTTTGCCACTGCTTGAAAGTTGCAATAATCTTAAGAACAGTTGTCTGAAAAATTTGTCTTGAAAGGAAAAAAAGTGAAAATAATATATATATATATATCTCAAACAGAATAGGAGGGAGAGAAGTGGGTCTAATATTCTCAGGTCAAACGTCTCCACAGCATCTGACATCTGTCAAGTTCTGCCTAGAATTGTCAGACTGGTATTTGGAAAATGAGCCAAATTTCCAAAGTCTGACTGTTAGTGTACTGTAATTTATGTAACTACTGCATAGTGATCAATTACTCAACTGGCTAAATAAAGATGAGCCAGATCTTCATTTTTCTGGGAGTCCAGAATGTGCGGTGTGTTAGGAGTGTATATCAAAACTCCAAAGTAACATTGTTGGCAGCAACGTGTGGTCTGCATCAGGATGTATGCAACTATGAAACTCACGTTAATATTCAGTTGGTTACAGAGCTCCACAGAAATTAAACTGAAAGGAACTTTTATTGTGGATGAACGTGTCACAGAGCTTCACAGCAAAAATGAAAAATGATCAAGAACTTGGACTCAAACAATTCCTGATAAGTCTTGCTGCTTAAACATGCCGTGGCACAGAGTGGGGATTATATATGATTACCGCATTGGGAGGATAACGTGTGAGGCCACAATGTGTCACTTGTTTGTTGACAATGAACCACAGAAAAGACCAATGTACCAGGTAGTAAGATGTGAACACAATGACAAGAACAATGGCTGAATCAGAATGAACTAAAAAGTATTTAATTGGTTGTAGTAAATTTGTGTGGGCAACTGACTACCAACTGTCTGGAACTGTTGAACTTGGTATGTTAAAAAATAAAAACATATAAAACTTAAAAACGAAAAGTGTACCTGTCATAATACACTCACCACGAGTTACAATAAACCCTGTCCTAATACGCTCACCACTAGTTACAATAAACCCTGTCCTAATACGCTCACCACGAGTTACAATAAACCCTGTCCTAATACACTCACCACGAGTTACAATAAACCCTATCCTAATACGCTCACCACGAGTTACAATAAACCCTGTCCTAATACGCTCACCACGAGTTACAATAAACCCTGTCCTAATACGCTCACCACGAGTTACAATAAACCCTGTCCTAATACACTCACCACGAGTTTCAATAAACCCTATCCTAATACGCTCACCACGAGTTACAATAAGCCCTGTCCTAATACGCTCACCACGAGTTACAATAAACCCTGTCCTAATACACTCACCATGAGTTACAATAAACCCTGTCCTAATACGCTCACCACGAGTTACAATAAACCCTGTCATAATACGCTCACCACGAGTTACAATAAACCCTGTCATAATATACTCACCACGAGTTATAATAAGCCCTGTCATAATACACTCACCACGAGTTATAATAAGCCCTGTTCTAATACGCTCACCACTAGTTACAATAAACGGCCACACAATTTAATGATTACATTGTTTAGATTTTCTTGAAGATATGGCACTAACCTCACCTATCACTCAATCTTTGACAAATGTGATTAAAATTAAACTATGGGGTAACAATTACTCCCTAGTTTAATAGGTTATAAAGAATGACATCAAACATATTATCTCCATTACATTACAATTTCATTTGATCAACTGCTTAGCCTGTCTATTGACTGTTTAATCCCAAACCTTGTTAAAAGAACACTATAGTCACCTAAATTACTTTAGCTAAATAAAGCAGTTTTAGTGTATAGATCATTCCCCTGCAATTTCACTGCTCAATTCACTGTCATTTAGGAGTTAAATCACTTTGTTTCTGTTTATGCAGCCCTAGCCACACCTCCCCTGGCTATGATTGACAGAGAATGCATGAAAAAAAAAATGGTTTCACTTTCAAACAGATGTAATTTACCTTAAATAATTGTATCTCAATCTCTAAATTGAACTTTAATCTCATACAGGAGGCTCTTGCAGGGTCTAGCAAGCTATTAACATAGCAGGGGATAAGAAAATCTTAATTAAACAGAACTTGCAATAAAGAAAGCTTAAATAGGGCTCTCTTTCCAGGAAGTGTTTATGGAAGGCTGTGCAAGTCACATGCAGGGAGGTGTGACTAGGGTTCATAAACAAAGGGACTTATTATTATTATTATTATTATTATTGCCATTTATATAGCGCCAACAGATTCCGTAGCGCTTTACAATATTATGAGAGGGGATTTAACTATAAATAGGACAATTACAAATAAACTTACTGGAACAATAGGTTGAAGAGGACCCTGCTCAATCGAGCTTACATTCTATAGGAAGTGGGGTGTAAAACACATTAGGACTTAACTCCTAAATGGCGGAGGATTGAGCAGTGAGGCTGCAGGGGCATGTTCTATACACCAAAACTGCTTCATTAAGCTAAAGTTGTTCAGGTGACTATAGTGTCCCTTTGATTGTTTAGCTATGCATGTTAGGGCTATGGAGCATCTCTGTCCTGAGATGAGAGAGCTCAGCCCAAGTTCTGGGTGCAATGTGCAAAATGTGTACAAAAACTGACATACCCAGGGTGGGATGAGAGTTTCTGGCTGGTTGATTCACAGGAGCCAGAGGTGATGCTACACTCAGCCTGGAAGGTTTAATATGTCAGAAATGGTTGTGTTTCAGGATAAAATATAAAACTGACCCTGTAAATTTAAGGTTAAATTTGTACTAAGGACACACTGGTTTAAACAGGACTTGCCCATAGGGAAACTATCCTAAAGCAAAAAAGGAAAAGGAAATGGGACAAGCGTTTAGCAAAAAATGGAAATGTTTCTTCTCTGTCAGTTTAGTTGCAAATTACAGGGGTTTAAGTGAGTAAAGCCCAGCTCAGGAAAAAAAACAAGTAGATTATGCTTGCTTTGCAAAACTGTCTCGTAATATTTATTTGTATAAGAAAAAAATAAAAGATGTGAGTGTTGCCTTGAGTCATTATGCAATTTTTGGACATACTAGTGGGCGATTCACATTACATTTTCCACTTTCTGTTTTATGGATTACTGAAACAGGAATATAGTATCTGTTCCACTAGGCAAACCTAACCACACTTTTATGTTGGAATCATTGAAGTTTACTATGTGACTGTCTACGGGGAACACTACATAGTTGCTCATATGACTATGCAATTAAGTCAGAATTTTCCAGCTGCTGACTTGTGTTCAAAAAGCCCCAAAGTTAGAATACACTATGTACCACTGGTTCATAGAAGCTTAAAAAGACACTATAGTCACCAGCACCACTGCAGCTTAATGTAGTTGTTCTGGTGTTTAGTGTCTGTTCCTGCAGGCTTTTTAAAGAGAAAAGGCAGTGTTTACATAGTTGCCTAGACACACCTCCAGTGGCAATCACTCAGATGGCCACTAGAGGTGCTTCCTGGGAAAGTTCTGCATAATGTGCAGCATTGACATTCAGCCTGATCGTCCCTCACAGAGAGAGGGCCGGACTGGGGATACAAAGCAGCCCTGGAAAAAAAAATCTATGCCAGCCCCATAAGTCATTGTGCCATGTAGTTTGTGCGTATATATATATATATATATATATATATATTTATTGTATACATACACTCTGAATAAGAAAAATAAAGGTAAGGCTATTATTGCCAGCAGCCTAATTGTGGCCACACCAGCCCCCAGCTCCTCCCTGTTTAATCTCCTCAGACTGACAAAGGCTGGCACAGTCCGAGGGTAAAATCATTAAATGAAATTAGCCTCATGATTTGGGCTGTCTGCCGCAGCCCACCGGGAAATGCCGTGGCCCAACGTGAAATTTCCTGGTATCCCCGTGGGCCAATCCGGCCCTGCACAGAGATGCAATAATTCAATGTATCTCTATAAGGAGATGCTGATTGGTACAGAGCAGCGTTTTGCCGAACATGTATGATAGCCTCCCAATGGTTTCCCATGGGAAAGCATTGGATTGGCCGAGATCATCTAGTCTGATGCTCTCTGCCAGGGGGAGTGTGGATGGGGCCAGCCGTGAGTAAATCACCTTTTTAACAGTGGTAAGGGGAGTCAGGGACCTAAATGGCGATTTAAGACTCATAGTGTCAGGTATACATTAGTGATGTCGCGAACCCGAAATTTTCGGTTCGCGAACGGCGAACGCGAACTTACGCAAATGTTCGCGAACCGGCGAACAGCCCGAAACGCCGTTGACTTCAATGGGGAGGCGAATTTTAAAACACACAGGGACTCTTTCTGGCCACAATAGGGATGGAAAAGTTGTTTCAAGGGGACTAACACCTGGACTGTGGCATGCCGGAGGGGGATCCATGGCAAAACTCCCATGGAAAATTACACAGTTGATACAGAGTCTGGTTTTAATCCATAAAGGGCAGAAATCACCTAACATTCCTAAATCACAATCAATATGGATTGACACCTGACATATGACATATTGACACCTTGACATATGGATTGACACCTGTCCTCAGAGCCCCTGATGCACACGGACACAGAGCAGAATAGAGACTGGTCCCCCTACATAGGGTCACTTGGCAGATATGGATTGACACCTGTCCTAAGGATCCCTGATACACACTGACACAGAGCAGAATAGGGACTGTTCCCCCTACATCGGGTCACTTGGCAGATATGGATTGACACCTGTCCTAAGGTTCCCTGATACACACTGACACAGAGCAGAATAGGGACTGGTCCCCCTACATTGGGTCACTTGGCAGATATGGATTGACACCTTGTTACAAACTGCTATTTGTAACGGGCCCCTTAAATGGCAAATTGCCCTGCTTCCCTGGGTTGTGGAGAAGCCTATTTGCCACCCTCCTCCCGCATGACTATGGCCCCTGGGAGATTGTGAAAATGTATGCACTTTTATTTGGTGTGTATGGCCCTTTAAGACTGCCGGTGGGCATATTGGGGCTTATGGACTCTTTATGTGACTGGTGCTGGCCCTTAAACACCTTTTTTGGGACATCAGGAAGATTGGGACACTGCCCCTTTAAGGCCGTGTCCCCAGACTTGTTGGGACACGGCCCCTTTAAGACGGTGTCCCCTGTGTCCCCAGACCTGGTGCAAACCCTTTGTGCCTGCCTTGCTATTTCCCACTTGGTTCAGTAAATGGGAAATAATTTCAGCTGCAGAGACTAAGTCCCATTCGGCGATGGGACTTAGTCTTTTTTTCAGCCGTTTTTTTCAGCCTTATTTCAGCTCCAGAGACTAAGTCCCATTCGGCGATGGGACTTAGTCGTTTTTTCAGCCTGAAATAGACCGACCTCACAGCCCAAATCTATGGAACTGTTTTGGGCAGGAAAATGTGCTTGCGGCCGGTCATAAAGGGACCTCCAGCTAACTTTTTAACCCCTGGATGGATTTGGCTGATTTTTGGTTATGTTTATGTTTTAAGTGTGCTGATTCCAAATATGTAAT
>OW240923.1:116030458-116061111 GCA_933207985.1 Pelobates cultripes
TGTTATTGATAGGATATTTGGGATTCTGCTGATGTACCTACAATAGAGGACAAAACATAGTGCAAATATTGCTACACACTATAAAACCATTGATGAAAAGTATGCACTCACATATTCCAAAGAATATAAGCGTATTCAGGGTGCCTCCCCCTAGATATAAATGGGGGGGGTTATTCTCCTTTAATTCTCCCTCCTCAAGTGTTAGCCAATGGAGTATCCAGGTCAGCAAGAAGATCCAAACAATTGCAACAAAGGAATACTTGAAAGGCAATTTATTCACTTTTAAAATTCAAGAGGTGTATAAAAATACATAAAAACAAAATAAGAAAGAGATGCTGGTCCTACGCGTTTCGTCCTTGTACAAAAAGGACTTCCTCAGGGACCTCTTTCAGCATAAAATTCAATCACCAGAAATACAGAGAATAAAAAACAGCATCCTAAAAACGCTAACACATGTATAACCTTATTGGTGGAACAGTGGGTGTTTTCTCCTCTTTGACTCCTATTCGTCCAAAATTTCTTGTCTTCAGCTGTGTTCGCTTGATCGAAATGAAAAAAGCCGGGCTAGTTCTAAATTCGGCCACTTCCGCATACGTCATACGTTACGTTCGCGTCACCTGTTCCGTGATTGATCACATGATCGTTATGCGTTCCACATTCAGGAAGTAAAATGGACGTGCGTTCCACAGTGGTGGCAGCCTAGAAAACATCGTTTTTCTTTTACCTGCTAATTATACATACATAACTAGAAACAGAAAAGCTATTAGGAATCATATAAGAAAATTTCAAATTTTGAAAATATATAATAATTGTCCTCTAACAATAAAAAACTAAATACCATTCTTACAATGAATGTGTAACAACTTCCTATCCAAGTTGACCATTCATAACATCTATCATAATGTTGCAAAAAGTATATATATATATCATAACATTACAAAAATATATATATATGATAACAATTAGTTATTAATGAATTCATATGTTCATATATTGACATAAAAGTCTAGTGCACCAACATAGTAAACTAACCTATTAAAGTGCATTAATCTTTTTAAAGTGACATAAGTGATATTATACTTATTTGCAAATCTATATATATATATTAAGTGACTTGAGAGTTATTATTTATTAATTATTTCATGCTCAATTACATATCCATATTGTGTAAGCTAAAAACAATTAACCAATGAATATTATTATTTATTAATTGTTGCATATTCAATTACATATCCATATTGTGTAAACTAGAAATAATTTGACCAACCATATACTCAATGTCATATTCGATTTAGATAAAACGACATGAGTAATATATGTTCAATTTTAAATGTATCTTTATGCATTAACAATCAATTAGTTCAAAAAACAATTAGTTCAAAAAACAAACAATATCCATATCCACATTTAATCCCCTTGGGGCAAGGGTACGTAACCTATGAATCCAATATGATTCCCTTTGTGCCAATCGCTTTTCTTTATTACCCCCTCTCCAGTGGGGTTGAATTTGTTCTATCCCTATACAACGTAGCCCCTTCAAAGAAAATAGGGGACAATTATTGCAGTGAAGGGGGACTGAATGAGTGTCTAATTTTTTCTTTATGTTGTTAATATGTTCCAAAAGTCTCACTTTTAGACATCTCTTTGTGCGACCAACATATTGGCTGCCGCATGGGCACTGAAGCAAATACACAACACAGTCCGAGCGGCAGCCAATCTCTGATTTAATAGAAAACTGTTTCCCTGTAACGGAACTGCTATATGATGTAACCTTGTCTGTATTTACTTGAGAACAGGCTTTGCAACTTTTACAACCCCGGAAGCCTTTTATCCCTTTTTTGATGTTTTTAAAACCACTCTTTAAAGCATAACTGGGTGCTAATAAGTTCTTAAGATTTTGTTTTTTCCTATAGATGATTTTTGGCCTTTTCGACAAATGCTCCCCCAAAATGGGGTCCTCTAACAATATTGGCCAATATTTCTGTAGACTTCTTTTGATTCTTGGATGATCCACACTATATTGTGTGAAAAAAGCTTGTCTAAAGTCTTCCCCCTTTTTTTTGTTGTTGCTAGGGCCATCCATTAAAAACTCATTTCTACTTCTTTTAGACATCATCTGGATTTCCCTCCTAATTTTCTTCGGGTTGTAGCCTTTTTTAACTAGTTTATTGGCTACATGTTGAGCCTGTGTCTGAAAATCCTTAGTATGGGAACAGTTCCTCCTCACTCGAGTAAGCTGTCCCTTAGTGATCCCCTTCAACCAAGGCTGATGGTGACAGCTACGTTTATGAACATAGCTGTTCCCATCTGTTGGTTTGAAGAAACATTTGATGAAAAGATTTCTGATACCAAGAATAACAAGTATTTAAGGGATAAAGATGATATGGTTCATAATAACTTTTCAATAAAGAACAAAATTGCTTGTAAAAGAGTAGGAAGATCAAATATTAGAAGAAGATTCATTAGAACTCCATCTAGAAATTTTAGAAGAACAACCCCAGAGAGAAATAAGAAATCTCAGTATAATTCCAGGAAAAGATTTCCTTCATTTGAGGCTAGGAGAAGAACCCCAGGTAGAGGAAGATCTCCTAAGGTTTTTGGACAAAGTCCTTCAGAAAGAGAGAGGGATATACCATATAAAAACTCAAAAAGAGGGGAAAAAGCATGCTTTGAGGGAAGGACAGATAGGAATGAATTTGATGATGCGGATTGTATAATACAACCCCCATATAGAAGGGAAAAACATTTTGAAAAACATTTTGAAACTCATGCACAGGTTGTGAGAAAGAAGGAAGAAATTAGAAAACTGAATCCTTTGGAGACTAGGGAAAATGAAAATTTTCAGGAGAGAGCAAGAGCCCCAAAAGAAAAAACCATCACCAACTATTTCCATCCACGAGAAAAAAGGTGGGAACACCCCAATCGTTTTTCCCATCTATACAGGGAATCTCCACAGAAAAGGAAACGGGCAGAGGATCAGGAAAGAAACCAAGGGAGAGATTAGAAATATCAGGAGATGAATTACAAAGGGGGATTGTTAATCTATCTGGTACGAGTTTAACAGAACAGGAGATTCAACTATTAGAGAAGGGAATGAAATTTGCCCCCAATCAAGAGGCAGATGATTTTCAATTATATATTGACTTTAAAAAGTTCATCAGATTTATGACAGTTACAAGACATTTTTTAAAATTTCCCAACCCTTTTGAAAATAAAGATTTTGAAAATAAAGATGGGAACGGGCTAAATGATATACAGAAAAAATTCAAGCCCAAGTCTAAGTTTTTCCCAGTGCAGAGTAAAGGGTCTCATTTGGAGACTTTTGAGAACTTGGTTGAAAAAGATTTTGAGAAATGGGTAGGTAAGAAAAAAAGAAAAGGAGGAGATCAAGTACAAAATCTGACCAAGGGGGAGCAATTAGCATTAAATAATTTAATCTCAAGGGAGGACATTATTATAAAAGAAGCGGACAAAGGGGGAGCAATAGTCATTATGTCAGAACAATACTACCGACAAGAAGCTTCTAATATCTTGGCTGATGGTAAAACTTATAAAAAACTTAAAAATGATCCTTCTCAGGTCTTTAATGGAGAACTAAAAACCCTTTTAGAAGAAGCTAGAAATGAAAATATTATTACAAAACTTAATTTTGAGTATCTCTGGAACCCTTACCCAGTTATTCCAATTTTTTATTTTATTCCAAAAATCCATAAGAATTTAACAAGTCCTCCAGGCCGCCCAATAATAAGTGGCATTGAATCGATTACGGCAAATCTTTCTGCCTTTCTGGATTGTTATTTGCAAAAATATGCTCAAATGGCATTGTCATATACAAAGGATACAAAATCTTTTTTGAAAGAAATTGAAAATCTGGAATGGCAGGAGAATTACAGCTGGGCCACATTGGATGTGACCTCGTTGTATACGGTTATCAGCCATAATCTTGGTTTGGAGGCTGTTGCTTTCTATCTAAATCAAGATAGAGACATTTCCATAGGTTTCAGGTCCTTCATCCTGTGGGGTATACAGTTCATATTAGAACACAACTATTTTCTTTTTGATCAATCGTTTTATTTGCAATTGGTGGGTACCGCCATGGGTACCAGGTTCGCCCCCAGTTATGCCAACATATACATGCGCAGGTGGGAGGACCTCTGCGTATGTTTGGGTCATGACTGGGTGGAGAACCTGGTCCTATGGCGGCGGTATATAGACGACGTGATTATTATTTGGAAGGGGTCGGACTTTGAATTTAAGACTTTTGTCAATTATCTAAATCAAAATGAGTACAATTTAAAGTTTTCTCCAGTATGGGATCGTAGAGAAATTAATTTCTAAGATCTCACCCTTTTTAGTGAGGGAAGTGAGATCAAAACCAAATGTTTCTTCAAACCAATAGATGGGAACAGCTATGTTCATAAACGTAGCTGTCACCATCAGCCTTGGTTGAAGGGGATCACTAAGGGACAGCTTACTCGAGTGAGGAGGAACTGTTCCCATACTAAGGATTTTCAGACACAGGCTCAACATGTAGCCAATAAACTAGTTAAAAAAGGCTACAACCCGAAGAAAATTAGGAGGGAAATCCAGATGATGTCTAAAAGAAGTAGAAATGAGTTTTTAATGGATGGCCCTAGCAACAACAAAAAAAAGGGGGAAGACTTTAGACAATCAAAAGAAGTCTACAGAAATATTGGCCAATATTGTTAGAGGACCCCATTTTGGGGGAGCATTTGTCGAAAAGGCCAAAAATCATCTATAGGAAAAAACAAAATCTTAAGAACTTATTAGCACCCAGTTATGCTTTAAAGAGTGGTTTTAAAAACATCAAAAAAGGGATAAAAGGCTTCCGGGGTTGTAAAAGTTGCAAAGCCTGTTCTCAAGTAAATACAGACAAGGTTACATCATATAGCAGTTCCGTTACAGGGAAACAGTTTTCTATTAAATCAGAGATTGGCTGCCGCTCGGACTGTGTTGTGTATTTGCTTCAGTGCCCATGCAGCCACCAATGACTGTAAGGGATTAGCCCTATATAAGGTTATACATGTGTTAGCGTTTTTAGGATGCTGTTTTTTATTCTCTGTATTTCTGGTGATTGAATTTTATGCTGAAAGAGGTCCCTGAGGAAGTCCTTTTTGTACAAGGACGAAACGCGTAGGACCAGCATCTCTTTCTTATTTTGTTTTTATGTATTTTTATACACCTCTTGAATTTTAAAAGTGAATAAATTGCCTTTCAAGTATTCCTTTAGTTGCAATTGTTTGGATCTTCTTGCTGACCTGGATACTCCATTGGCTAACACTTGAGGAGGGAGAATTAAAGGAGAATAACCCCCCCATTTATATCTAGGGGGAGGCACCCTGAATACGCTTATATTCTTTGGAATATGTGAGTGCATACTTTTCATCAATGGTTTTATAGTGTGTAGCAATATTTGCACTATGTTTTGTCCTCTATTGTAGGTACATCAGCAGAATCCCAAATATCCTATCAATAACATTGTTCTGCTATAAGGTTATCAGCTGGGAAATAACCTTTGGAAGCTGTGTACTTTTCAGTTAAGTTGTTGTGTTTCATCACTTCTCTCACGGGTGTCCGTGTTTTTTGTTTGTTTACTGTGGGCTACCTGCCCGTATTTATGCAGGTCTCCCACTTGGTTGACACTCCCCTAGGGGACCAAATGGGAGACTGAAATTACAGATAGACAGGGGGACATTTCAGACATACAGTTACAGGTTTTTCCCACAATGCAATATGGTCTCCTCCCCTCTGCCCTGGAGATAATTGAGAAGTAATTCAATTATCTCCAGGACAAAGACAAATCGCCATCTTACATACAAAACCAGAAAATACATAAAAATACATAATTTGAAAATAACCGAACATTTCTTATTCACATCACATATCCCCAGATAGCCTGGATCTGAGTGCATATTATTGGCGAATAGCGTTCAGATCCCACACACATAGTTCAATCGCCATGGAGTCAAAGTTCTTACAGCCTTTCGGTATGCGATTGACTCCATGGGAGGGCTATCTGGGTTAAGTCCTTTCGTGTGTTTCAAAACTCCCGAACGGCCGGTGTTCATACGTTTTCGTGGAGGCAGCCAGGCATCCCGTTGATTCAGCAGTGTTTGGCAGAAAAAGTGTCCGTTTTTAGTTCCATGAAAATAGAGCCGAACACCACTGGGCTTTTGTGTGTTTTAAAATGGCCGCTGCCTCGTGGTCGACATACGAACGACGGCCACCCTGAATTTGGTTTAATTGAGAAGTGTCTGCGTTTAACCACAATGTTCTAATTGGGATCAATAGGTTAACCAGCAGCACACTTCTCTCCTGGGTGGCCATCCGTTCGGTAGCTTTGTTCGGTGAAAAACAGTCATTCGTATGGCTGGGCTATAGGAAACAGCCATTTACACGAAAGTGCAGGAAACAGACGAATCCACCACAATAGTCAGACGGATGGTTCTGTCACACGCTGTATCTATTTTGTCCTTGGTTCCCTGAATTTATTTTGTGGTGTATGAAGCAAGCAGTGCTGTGGCTCAAAGGCAGCTGTGGCAAAAACTTTTGTACTCATGTCGCCTGCTCTATTACATTATTTTTGGATCAACCTGAAGACTAAAATAATATTTAAAGATAAACCTCAACTGAATCCTGCACAGAGGGTTTGGCTAGATTACGTTTATTAAGGATTAATTTAGGCTCCATTTGTTAGTTGTCATTTGAAGTATTTGTGTAGTGAGGACATGAAGAGAATGGAAAACTTTAAACATATTTGGCAGTATATAAGGGAAATTAGCTAAAAGCTGGCAAATAGGTTGCAGCATGAAGTACATGAAGTATAATACTGGCATATCCGATTGGCGGAGTACCACATTATTACCTGGGCATCCAGAGCCGGATTAAGAGCACGGTGGGCCTGGTGCTGACAATTATGATGGGCCTAATTACGGAATCTTATCGACTAAAACAATCATACCTCCCAAGCGTCATGTATCTGAAGGAGATGGTGCTGGAGGGAAACTCATAGGATGCAGCTATAAGAAAACACATACTCTATGCTAATCTCTCTCTAATTTATGCTTTCATCTCTGAAGTAAATCCATAACCCCTAACAGCAGTGTCCAGTGAAGCAGGAAGTCAATGGGCGGGTAAAAGGGTGTGCCACTGGCGCGAATCACGTGACAAGACCTGCCAAAAGGGGTGAACATGCCCAAAAAGGGGCATGTTTGTCCAAAGAATTGGAAGGTCAGCCTGGCATGAATGCATGTCAGGCTGCCTTCCAATCCTGCAGGCTGTCCAACTAAGGGCATACTATGCAGGCAGCACCTTGAGCTTGACATAAATGCGTCTAATGATGCGCTCACTCCATTCTTTCTAAGGACTGTCCCCTAGCACTCACTGGTCCACTTGTCTCCTTACCTTCTTACTAGCAGGCAAAAGTTCCTGGTATATAGTCTGAGACAGAGAAAAGGTGTCTGTAGTGAGTGTAGAAGAAAGGGGACATGCCACAGTGTTAGAGAGACCAATGTCTGCATTACCTAAACTAACTTTAATGTCAGCCAGTGCACACAAGTTTTGTTCCCATACATCCCTCTTAAGCTTCCAAACTTAAAGGGACACTATAGTCACCAGAACAACTACAGCTTATTGTATTTGTTCTGGTAAGTAGAATCATTCCATTCAGGCTTTTTGCAGTAAACACTGTCTTTTCAGAGAAAATAACTCCACTGGCAGCTCCTTAGATGGCTGCTAGAGGTGCTGGGGCAGTACTGCCTAGTGTGCAGCACTGCCATTCAGTGTCTCCACCCTCTGCATGCAGACACTGAACTTTCCTCATAGAGATGCATTGATTCAATTTATCTTTATGAGGAGATGCTGATTGGCCAGGGCTATGTTGGACTTGTGCTGGCTCTGCCCCTGATCTGCCTACTTGACAGTCTCAGCCAATCCTATGGGGAAGTATTGTAATTTGCTCAGACCACCACTTCTGAGCCAGCAGCTGCAGAATTGAATACAAGTAATATTTTACTATATTTAGGGAGGCAAGACGGGGTCTGGGTGGTGGTTTTAACATAATAGGGTCAGAAATACATGATTGTGTTCCTGACCCTATGGTGCTCCTTTAAGCAAGAGTATGTGAAGAGTAGTTAAGGTTGCCACCGTTCTTTGAAAAAAATACCAGCCTTAATCATTTGTATAATTATTTAGTTATGCGTGACATCACATGATGTAAATCACAAGGAGTGACATCAGAGAAAATTCTGTAAAATCACCAACAAGCTACTCACAGTTTCATTCTGCTGTATAGATGGATTGCTCCCAGTGTCTCCCTGTCTCCCAGTGTCTCAGTCTCGCAAGTCACTCATTGTCTGTGTCCCTATGTATCACAGTGTCAGTGTCCCCATGTCGCCCAGTCCCCTAGTCTCCCAGTGTCTGTGTCCCCATTTCTCCCAGTGTCCCAATGTCTCAGTGTGTCCCCATGTCATTAGGATACTGGGGACACTGAGAGACATGGGGACACTGAGGCATTTAGGGAAACTGGGAGAAATGGGGACACTGAGTCACTAGGGACACAGACACTGGGACACTGAAACATTTGGGGACACTAAGACACTAGGGACACAGACATGGGAACACAGACACTGGGAGACTAGGGGAGACTGGCTGGGGGACAGACACTGGGAGACATGGGGACAGTTGTGGACATAGACATGTGGACACTGGGACATATAGGGACACTGGGAGACATGGGGACACCAGGCACACAGACACTGGGAGACATGGAGACACTGAAACATTTGGAGACACTAAGACACTAGGACACAGACACTGGGAGACTAGGGGATACTGGGAGACTAGGGGACACTGGCTGGGAGACAGACACTTGGGGAGACATGGGGACAGTTGTGAACATAGACATGGGGACACTGGGACACAAGGCACACTGAGACATGGGACACATACACTGGGAGACTTGGGGACACTGAGACACTAGGGACACTGGCTGGGGACATGGTGTCTCCGTGTCCCAATGTCTCCCAATGTCCCTATGTCTCACAGCGTCCCCATGTGTCTCAGCATCCCTCAGTGTCCCCTAGTGTCTCAGTGTCCCCATGTTTTCCAGTGTCCCCAAGTGTCTCAGTGTCCCCAGGTCTTCCAGTGTCTGTGTCCCCATGTGTCCCCTAGTGTCTGTGTCCCCATATGTCCCCAAGTGTCTGTGTCCCCATGTTTTCCAGTGTCCCCAAGTGTCTCAGTGTGTTCCTACTGTCTCAGTGTCCCCTAGAGTATGTGTCATCATGTGTCCCCTAGTGTCTGTGTCCCAGTGTCCCCATGTGTCCCTGCTGCCTTTACCCCCATCCATCACTTACCTGAGCTATAGAGCTGCTGTCTGGACTCTCTGTGCTGTGTAGCTGCTCCCCCGTGGATGAGTGAGTAGTAGAGAGAGGCAGGGATATTCTGTAACTTCCTATCTCTGCCTCTCTCCACACACAGTGACCCCTACTGGCCGGTGCTGGTATTGCAGAGTAATTTCCATTTATTCTGAGAAAATTACCTGCACTTGTATTGCCGGTATTACTGCAATACCGGCACGGCCAGGCAGCCTCAAATACCATCTGTGCCATTAAAATACCAGTCAGGTGGCAAACCTAAGAGTAGTGTGTAAAAAAAAATTATTTTTTTTTTTTTTTTTTAAATGGGCCTATTCCATGGGCCTGGGCCTGGAGCTGCAGCTCCATCAGCCCCTATGTTAATCCGGCCCTGTGGGCATCCACGTGCCTAAAATCACATCCTCTGCATCAGATGCAAGATCTTCTCCTATCAGTTAGGATAAATGGACTTGTAGACACGATAACACCAGTGCTGCCACCTAGTGGTACAATTGTAAACGTTTTATTGTCACATTGAGAGTGTGATAAATGTGAGTCAAAAACATAGTGGATATTTAACCAATTTAGTACCAAGCAGATTGCCAAAAATCCCTCCGCAATAATGGTATTTTGAGTATCTTGAAAAGTAATGTTTAAATATATGTTTTGATTTCTGTATGCATAGGTAGCACATCATTTAATTGGAACAAAAATAAACATTTTGTAGGACAATTTTGTTTTTCCTCCAGTTCTCAGTTGTTCAAGGTCCCTCACATCCTCTGGGTGCCATTGCCAGTAAGGAACAGAAAAGGGAGATTTAATGTTTGGCTTAATGTGTCTGTGGGTGACTGCGTATGAATGTATGTACTGTTTGTGACTGAGTGACTGCGTATGAATGTATGTACTGTATGTGACTATGGGTGACTGTGTATGAATGTATGTACTGTTTGTGACTGAGTGACTGCGGATGAATGTATGTACTGTATGTGACTATGGGTGACTGTGTATGAATGTATGTACTGTTTGTGACTGAGTGACTGCGGATGAATGTATGTACTGTATGTGACTGTGGGTGACTGTGTCTGAATGTATGTACTGTTTGTGACTGAGTGACTGCGGATGTATTAATGTATGTACTGTATGTGACTGTGCGTTATTAGTATTTTATTATTTATTTAGTGCCAGCAAATTCCGTATCGCTGTACAATGGGTGACTGCGTATGATTATATGTACTGTATGTGACTGTGGGTGACTCTGTATGTATGTAGTGTACGTGACAGTGGGTGATTGCATATGATTGCATGTACTGTATGTGACAGTGGGTGACTGCGTATGAATGTATGTACTGTATGTTTCCGTGGGTGACTGCATAGGATTATATGTACTGTATGTGACTGTGAGTGACTGCTTATGATTGCAAGTACTGTATGTGATGGTGGGTGACTGCGTATGAATGTATGTACTGTTTGTGACTGTGAGTGACTGCGTATGAATGTATGTGCTGTTTGTGACTGAGTGACTGTGTATCAATGTATGTACTGTATGTTTCCGTGGGTGACTGCATAGGATTATATGTACTGTATGTGACTGTGAGTGATTGCTTATGATTGCATGTACTGTATGTGATGGTGGGTGACTGCGTATGAATGTATGTACTATTTGTGACTGTGGGTGACTGCATATGAATGTATGACTGCGGATGATTGTATGCATGCGAGTTTGGGTGACTGTGTGTGTGAATTTGGGTGGCATTGGCTTGTTAGTTGGTTCTGAAGCTGAAAGAGACATATACTTGTTGGTCCTGATGGAGCATGCTGCAGATGGCTGTGGGCATCATGCATGCGCAGCATTAAATCTTGGTTATTGCAGTATTAGGATAACAAATACATTCCACATTCTAAGCTTTTGCCTGTTGCAGATCACTGTGGTCATATAGGCCCTGGGGAGTCAGCACAGCTAAATAGACAAGGGCACATGCATGAGTGTGGGGATGGTGCTAGTGATTGGCTGTATGTGTTTGGGGGAGTGGTTATGGGTTTGTAGAGGGGCAGGGATCAGGTTACCTCAGTGCCTGTTGGCATTCTGGCCAGCAAACAACTTCCCTCCCACCAACCCTATTTTATATATTTATTTATTTTTTGTTCTGTCACAGCTAGCGGGGGCATGTCCTTGCCAATAGGGTTGGGGAGTATCAGAAGGAATGTCAAGAGATGGACACCTCCCCTGCTCTGTAGGGTAAACTTTTTAGTTACCGACTTGGACGTGCCCACCGAGCTAAAAGCCGGCTGGTGGTAGAGCATTTAAAGTTGAAGGGAATTTTGGTTTGGACGAGGGGGAAGCGAGACCCCAGTAGGTAAGGTTTGGTTCATAGGCACCTGGTTAAGTTCATTGGCAAGGATGGTTATTTAAGTTGGAGGCTGTAGGGCAATAAGTGTAATTTATATGTTAATTGTAGTATGTATATATATTTATGTGTTTATTTATATTTGAATTAAAGGGAAAGAATAAAGTTCGGATTAGCCCTGCAGTTGTAAGTTTAATAAATGCTGTGGCCTGTTTCATCCAATATTCGTTGTCTGTCGTTATTTGGGGGAGAAGTGGGGTTGTCTCTTTACTCTTAGTCGCACCACATTCCCCGCTATGTACATAAATCTACATAGGGCAGTATGTGGGAATAAAGAGCAAAAGACAGTGCAGGCTAGCCACTCCAAAACAGGGATCACTCCCAATCCCAAAAACAATACAAGTTAATATATAGTATAGTTAAAAAATATATACCAATGGGGGCGCCACAATCACAAATGTGTGAATATAATTACCATGGCTGTGTGCACTTGTGGGGAATAAGGGTAAGTTGGTAAGAGGCACAAAAGATAACTAAGGTTAAGAGACACACAAAAGATAAGGAGGGGGGGGGGGCGAGAGATACACAATAAGTAACATATGTTAAAATACACACAAGGTGGAAGAAGGCAATTTAAATAAACACACAAAGATCAAAAGATAAATACAAATGAATGCGGTGGGGAATTTGGAGTAACACAGAAAGGATTACAATTTGGGGGTGCCAAGTAACCTAGGTAAACCTTTGGGGGCAATGTGCATTAGTGTTATTTTTCAAAAAGGGTGGTTGATCCATGGAATTACTGGAGCTGGTAATGACAAAAAGCTCTAAGGGAATTCAACAATGTCTGGAATATGAATAAGATTATCCCAAAAATTGAGTTAGAATTATAGCTAATGACCCATTTGATGCTTCTCTAGGTTTCTGTGTCAGTGACTTATCAGATGGACATTCACTCACATAGTTTTCCTTGATTAATATGATAATTATAACAGAAATTTAAATTTCAGAATATAATAAAGCGTTATTCATGCCTGACGTATGGTGAATCTATTTGGGTATATGTTTAAATTGGGATAGAGTTGTACATGTTTTTAATGTATTCTTTAAGGAGCCTAGCTAAGTAATATATCCCACACTAGAATACATGAAAGTATTTAACTAAAGTCATGCCTAAGGTTGATTTCACTTAATTCCTAAACATTCTCACCATATCCAACAAAAATACCTAATAATATGGCATAAATAATAAACAAATAAACAATATACTAATCACTAAAAACATAAATGGTTTACATTTGAAAATACTGCCACCTACTGTTCATTCAGCATTGTACAAATTCAGAAAACAATGTTTAACTTGTGTTAAAGGGACACTATAGACATCAAAACAATGTTAGCTTAATGAAGCAGTTTTGGTGTACAGACCATGTCCTTGCACTCTTCAATTCTCTGCCATTTAGGAGTTAGATCACTTTATGCAGTCCAAGGCACACCTCCCTGAATGTGACTTACACAGCCTTCCTAAACACTTCCTGTAAAGAGTAATTTAATGTTTACACTTCCTTTATTGCAAATTCTGTTTAATTTTTAATTTCTTATCTCCTGCTCTGTTAATAGCTTGTTAGACCCTACAGGTGCCACCTGTGTGTAATTAGAGTTCAATTTACAGAGGAGAAGATAAAACCCTTCAAAGTAAATTATCATGTGATTAAAATGAACCATTTTGTTTTAAAGCGGCGCTGTCATGCCGAACGTACCTTTCCTCAATCTCTTCCTCTTCTCCCCCTCTCTCAGGATCTGTTCTTCTTTTCTTCCTGTCTCCTTTAGTTTTCTTTAAAATCATAAGAGAAAGTAGGGACTCTTTGCCTTATGGAGGTTTCCTCCGCTTGACCAGTTCTTTGGAATTTTCCCACGCTGTGTAAAATGACACAGAGCCCTCTGATTGGATGGCTTGAAATCCATCCAATCACAGTGCTCTGTGTCATTTTACACAGCGTGGGAAAATTTGGCTAACCAACCAATCAGAGTGTTCTTAGCCTAATTGCTCAGTCTGCGCGGAGCCCTCCAAGAAGGATTATTTATTTTGCGCTCTGGTTTTTTCTTTTTTCGTCTGTTTTCTTTTTTGGCGCTAAGGTTTTTTATTTTATTTTCAGTTCGACGGGTATGGTGGTTTTTTATTTGGCGTTTTTTGGGGCTGAAAATGAAGATTTTAGAAAAAAGAAGACGTTGAATGGTAAGTTTAATTTTTCTTTACAGGTTAGTTATTTTATTCCCCCCTCACTATTTTTTTTAGCGTGAGGGGGGTAGGTAGAGGGTAACTTTTTATTTGGGTGGGGGGTGGGTGACTAGGGGCTTGTGGACGCCCAGTCACCTTTGATGGGGAGGGAGGACAGTAGGTCCCCCCCTCATTATCTTTATGGCCCCCACCCGCCGCCCAGTGGTGGGGGCCGGTGGGGGGGGGGAGTCATATTGACTCCCATAAAGTGAGGGAGGACATGGGGGGGCTTAGAAAATGGCGGGGAGCACTGCTACCTGACGCTTCTATCTTTACATATTACAAGGAGGGAGCTGCGCGCCGGTAGCACCCTCCTTGTAATAAATTGAACGAACAAATGAACACTGATACACGTGTCCCACAGAGACTTCCTCTACCCACACAAAGATGGCGACGCCCTGAATATAGGTTGGGGCAGAAAGTAAAGAATTAAAATAGGTAATGGAACAATGACTGACAGGGGGCCAAGATGGAGGCGCTCATTGGAAGGATATAGAGATTTCTAGAGGTATATTATTATACCTCTGAAAATGAGAATAAAAGAGCATTTAAGAAATATCCAAAATAGAGTTTTAAATCATTCAGATTCTGCCCATTTTGATGAGTTCCACAATTGTGATTGGAAATGAATGCATTTGATGGGTATTGAAAAAGCCAAGAAGCCTTGGAGAGGGGTGACCACTCAAAGACACTTAATAAAACAGAAATGAAATAGATCTCCAAATGGCTTGAATATAGACTTTGATTTGAGCTAGGGGAATGCATGCGTCAGGTTAAATGGCCACTGGAACGCAAGCGCCAGATCAGAAATGATGTGATGCGCCCTCGCGAGTACAAAGATGGCGACCGTGATTGTGCAGGTCTTGCTGCTACAACAGAATTGGATAATATTAATTGGAGAGATGGAATTAACCAGCAGATATGGCGTGAAAAAGGTGCTTTAAATATGGGGACTTGATACAGGACAATCCATGCACCTGAGGAAGACACTGGAGAGTGTGGAAACGCGGTGTGCTTGTTATTTTATGTGGAATTTGGATTATGACATTCCAGTTACATTAATGCATGCTTTTATTATTGTTTTGAATAAATGTTACCTATTTTTATCCTAACTGGTGCTGCTTTTCATGTTCTCCACCTATTGAGGATCAAGTTGCTACCAAACCTATTCAGAGCTGCAATATCACACTGAAGCTGAATTACTTGAGCCAGTTATAAAGACCGGCTCAGAAAAATGTGAGTGTGATACCTATAAGATACATTAGATGATATTACCATTTTAGAATATGATTGTAGTGAACTATGAGAGTGTCTATCTGTTTTATCCCTGCAGTGAAATCTACCACAGATCATTAGATATATTTACACATATAAATATATATACTGTTTGGTCACTCTTTGCACACATTTTGAAGGTTATGGACAAGTTATACACTCCATTTTAAAATATTTGTATGCGCTGTTCACTATTGTTTGTTTCTGTGTTCTATGTAATAGGTGGAATTGGCGCGATTAATTTCACAGTGTGGACCATCTGTATTAAGTTCTTTTCAGCGGCAGATATTGCACGTTTGCTTTGCATAATAATGTAAACTCCTTTACAAATATGTTTACCTGTTTAACAAATATGTGTTAATGAAGCCTGAAATATAAAATACAATTTAGAAATCTACAATGCAATAGTTATATCCTCCTGACTTCGTCTTGGTGCCCTACCTGTCATTGCTATAAAAGTGGCCCCTTGCACCTGGCAGTAAGCATATGGAGAGCACGAGAAATAAAAACAATGTTTCTATTTATCCTCCTCCAATGGGATGTGTGCCTTGTCTGTGCCAGGATTAAACTGGATCGTCATGACAACTGCTAAAGCTTTAAAGTGGATTGAATTATTGCAATTGTGCTTAGATCATCCCGAGCTGAGAATGCGTTATAGCGGCAGTGATTTGTAAAACTTGCTGCTCTCAGGACAATCCATGTGTGCTGTCAATCAAACAGTCCAGAACACTTACAGTATTAATAAGAATTCAAAGTGAATTTCAATTTAAGCTCAAAGTACCCAAAATGGATACATTTTCTAAGCAAGCTATGCTTCCAGTTCCGCTACTTTAGCTTTGAATTTAAAATCAACTTTAAATTCATTTTAAATTCTGACGTTGGTGAATAACCCTGTTAGTTCTAGGTTACTTATATAATGTTGTTTTTTTTCAGTGGTAAACTACTTATCCTATAATACTGTGGTGAACTGAGAATTAAGATATAAAAGCTCTCCACATACACTAGAATGAGATGATCCTAACTTATTTCAGTTACATGTTTGCAAATATTTATTTATTGCATTATCAGACATAAATGTATCCTCTGCCAGTGTGAATCATTGTTGTTGTTTTTTTCATACTTCAGTTAAAAAATAGACCCCGTTGCATCCCATGGAGACTACACGTCAGTGAAGTGAGTGCCAGTCACTGTTGTGGGCCATTTCTTTGAAATTACGGTTAAAGAAAGTGAATCAGTCAGCATTTGTGGGGCTGGAGATGAGGTGGTTTTTCACAATCTATCAATTAATGTTTTTGCAGTGGTAAGGACATGTAAGATTAGGATTTTAACTGGTGAACCTATACAGTCGGGGGCATTTTTAGAAGGAGGCATTGGAGTATTAAGGGTAGTTAGAGCTCAGTCACCTGTAGAATTTTGCATATTCTTTTCACATTAAATATATGTGTCAGGATTGAGATAAGTAACAGATGGTAACAATAAGTCATATGGCTTTCTTTGTCTGAGTATTCTGGAATGCGGTTGCATATAAAGAGGGTCTTCATACGTGTCCTTACATGGTGAGAGTTTTAGGTCTGACATCATTATGGCCATAACTACATAGACTAATAATCAAAGGACCACGAGGTTTGTTGTCTGTCTGTTCTCTGACTTTGAAGACTATCTCTCCCTTCCTATATCCAGCAATTGATATCTACTGGGAACATCCATCACCCGGTAATGTCCTTTGTTGTTTAACAATATATTAGTAATTGAAAGAAGAATAAACCTAAAGAAAGTGTAAAAGATGTAGTTGTGGTTGAGATTGAAAATTGATTTAGAGTAAACTGTAAATGGTGTAAAGGGAGGGAAATATTTGTTACTTAAGACCATCATACATGATCTTTAAGTATATTGATTCTTATCCAGTGTGCATACCATTGATAAAACACCAGTTGAAGAAGATATCACTGTTCACTATGTATCAGAGCTATCTGATACAAGCTAACATTGTACATATTGTATCAACATTTCATTGTAATGCTTTAGATTTGAATAATTGGAAACATTATCATTATTTAGTAACACATTGGTATCATAATTGTAGTATATTAAGTTTTTATTTAGTTTTATTTAGCTTCATGCATTTAAAAGACACTGTTCGTATTTTTTTAAGGTATTTTTAAAAGGTATATTACACTCAACACAACGACTCCTGGATATCTATTAGATCACATCTAATACCTGATTTTTATCTAAATAAACTGTAAGTCTGCTGAGTTTTGATGTTGCTAACTGACACACAGAAGAATTATAATATAGATGTATATTAACATCATCGTGAGTTACCCAGCAAAAAGAAGATGCATTCATATAATAAGAAAAAAGTGATTTTCTACATCACCTTAAAAATTAAGCCCAAAACAAATATCCAGAAGGGTCGTGATAAGCTACAGCTCCAAAATATATGTAGAAGGGTGTCACGTTGTGACTGACACCTCCAGCACAGATCAGAGGTCCCTGGATATACGCAAGCTAGTCAGGAAGGATCTACATTTAAATCAGTCTTACTGCATGCCACAGACATAGGTAATGCTCTACTGGGATATTTTGTTCTTTAAAGATAAATATAGCCAGTTTGTACAATATACCCAAAGTTTCTATGAGAACACAATACACTTTCTTAGTTACAGTCTTTCCTATCTTACTTCTACTTATCCTTTGAAAAATCACCTATTTTTTCATCATATTCAATGACAACTTAATCGATTAACATGGTTAAAGGGAGACTTCACTGCCCAAACAAAATAAAACAAACAAATAAATATCATTACTTTGTGTGCTAAACCTGCAGATCTTTTGTTTGCAGCATTTACAAACCCTTGCCATCTAACCCCGCCCAGACTCTTTGTGGCTGTCCAATCACAGATTTCCCAATGCAGCTCAATGAAAAATCTTTGCAAGGCAGGTGCTCTGGGCATTTGCTGCCTCTGGAGTTTAGTGCCACTGAGCAAACCAAACCAGGAAGTAACAGGACCAGTTGTCTGATTGACAGCCTGTAGGATGCAAAAAAGCATAATTTACAAAAAAAAATCAAATTCATTGAAATCTGCATTTGTTTGTAAAATGAAAAAAGAGGACCAATTCTTCACACATAAAACTGTTTAGCAAGCTAACGTACTTTAGGTGTTTGGAGTGTTCCTTTCAATAAGACTAAATAAATGTATTTGAGATCATCCCAAATCCGGCCACCAGAGAGCTGTAGAATGGTGTTTTACCACTAGTTCCACCAGTTTACCTAGTAGTGGATTTTTACAGCTTAATATTCCAAGCGTCCCCCTAGGACAGTGATGGCAAACCTTTTTGAGCCCAAACCGCAATACATGCCAACTTTTTTTCCCTCAAAGTGCCAACACGGCAATTAAACCTAAATACTGAGGTTTAAGTTGAGAAAAAATCAACACGTACAGTTGTCCGAACTAATTAACAACTTTTGTTTTAAAAGAACACAACAACAGAGAGCTCAATGATACAAATTTCAAATAATGATATAAATAGATAAAATTAACTTATATTTATTAGTATCTCCAACAAATGCAATACATACACACACAGGCTGCTGAATACATACACACAAGACTGCTGAATACACACACACACAGTCTGGGGGTAGGGGTGCTGTACTGTGGGGGTTGGGGTGCTGTGTGTGTGTTGTGGGGGTGAGGGTGCTGCATGTTGGGGGGTTGGGGTCCTGTGTGTGTTGGGGTAGGGGTGCTGTGTGTGGGGGTAGGACTGCTATGTGGGGGGTAGGGGTGCTGTGTCGGGGTGGGTAAGGGTGCTGTGTGTGGGGGTAGAGGTATTGTGTGTGGTGGAGGGTAGGGGTGCTGTGTGTGGTGGAGGGCAGGGGTGCTGTGTGTGGTGGAGGTAGGGGTGCTGTGTGTGGGGGTAGGGGTGCTTTGTGGGAGGTAGGGGTACTGTGTGTGTGGAAGTAGGGGTACTGTGTGGGGGGGTTAGGGGTGCTGTGTGGGGGTAGGGGAGCTGTGTGGGGTTATGGGCACTGTGTGGGGAGTAGGGGTACTGTGGGTGGTAGGGGTGCTGTGTGGGGTATGGGTGCTGTGTGCTGTGGGTTAGGGTACTGTGTGTGTTGGAGGTAGGGGTGCTGTGTGTGGTGGAGGGCAGGGGTGCTGTGTGTGGTGGAGGTAGGGGCACTGTGTGTGTGGGGGTAGGGGTGCTTTGTGGGAGGTAGGGGTACTGTGTGTGTGGAAGTAGGGGTACTGTGTGGGGGTTAGGGGTGCTGTGTGGGGGTAGGGGTGCTGTGTGGGGTTATGGGCACTGTGTGGGGAGTAGGGGTACTGTGGGTGGTAGGGGTGCTGTGTGGGGTATGGGTGCTGTGTGCTGTGGGTTAGGAGTACTGTGTTGGTGTAGGGGTACTGTGGGGGGTAGGGGTGCTGTGTGGGGGAAAGCGTGTGGGGGAGGGTAAAGGTGTTTAGAAAAAAAAAGTATGCTAATTCAGTATCCCCCCCTCCCTCCTTCTTACCTTTAATGAAGTGGGGGGGGGGGGGACACAGCCATCCTTGGTGTTCCGGTGGTGGTAAGTACTGTAGGGAGCAGCTCCCTTGTCCTCCCGCGTGATGCTGTGTGGAGCGTTGCCATGGCAACACGCGGCAATGCTCCACACAAATTGCTCGCGGTAGGACAGGGGAGCTGCTTCACAGATCCCTCCCCCTGCCTCCCGACACAGAAGCAGAGTAGGCGTCTGTCATTACGGGCAGGCAGGTGCCAACTCTGCATTGATGGCGAACCTATGGCCGCGTGCCTACAGAGAGGGCCAGGCGTGCCACCTGTGGCACACGTGCCATAGGTTCGCCATCACTGCCCTAGGATTAAGCAATTTTATCAAATTCTATTAATATCTGTACAATAAGTTTTAATTAACCCTTATCAATTTATTAACTTCATCTTAAGGTACTTGTGCCATCAGAGATGTAGAATGAAACACTGTGATGGGGCAATATATACACTGATCAGCCACAGCATTAAAACCACTTACAGGTGAAATGAATAACATTATAGCATAATGGATTATATTGTTACAATGGCACCTATCGAGGCATGGGATGTAATAGGCAGCAACTGAACACAGAAACATAGAAACATAGAATGTGACGGCAGATAAGAACCATTCGGCCCATCTAGTCTGCCCAATTTTCTAAATACTTTCATTAGTCCCTGGCCTTATCTTTAGGATATAGTTAGGATAGCCTTATGCCTATCCCACGCATGCTTAAACTCCTTTACTGTGTTAACCTCTACCACTTCAGCTGGAAGGCAATTCCATGCGTCCACTACCCTCTCAGTAAATTAATACTTCCTTAAATTATTTTTAATTTGGCCAAGCAAAAGATCTGAAAAGCTCCTGCTTTGTGTATTTGTATTTACTTTTGTATCACACAGCCATGTTGCAATGCTGCTGCCCAACCCATGTGCTTCCTATTAAGGGTTAATAAGTGTGTAGGGGGTTTAGAAAATACCCATCTCTGTCTCATTAGAGAGTTTACCTTTTAGCTGAAAACAGCAAGTTGAATTATTAGTGTAGACGTGGCAGGTAACTCGCACTTGGGAAAATACAGAGAAATGGGGTAGGGCTGTGCCAGCAAAAAATAATAAATAAATAATTAAATAACGTAAAATAGTCAAAAAGAATCTCACTAGAGCAACAGTGCTTGGTGGAATAGAGATGGATAGACTTTACAGTAGAAGTGGGTGCGTCCTAGTGTCTCAGGGTATTTGCATATATGAAAAACAAGGAGACAGGGACAGCCAGTAGTGCAATACGTCTAAAATCCAGATGGGAAAATAATAGTAGCAGGTAAAGAACTCACATTTAAAATAGCTATGGCCAGCTCTGGTGTGAAGGGTGTACAGCGATATAATCCTCGCTTATGGAATATGTGAAGGGAGCGTGTCTGTCAACACCGTCTGGTCATCCAAGGCTCCAAAGGGTATAAAAAGAGGCGACAATAGTGCTCTCAATTGGATAAGAGTAAGAGTAACTAAAATAATACTCACAGGTATTGAGCAGAAACACTGCTCTATTAGTAAAGCGTTGGTGGTATGATCCCCACCTGGGATTTCTTTAAGTGCAGGAACAACAGTAAAAAGCCAGGAAAGTATAAATAGTAAAAGTGCATAAAAATACAATAAAATACAGTAATAGCAAATTGCTCTCAGCTCACCTTTAATCCATATCTTAATAAAAATCAGGACCTGACAAGTTACTTTGCAATACAATTATTGGGGTATTATTGCCCAATACACATCTTCTCCGTAACTACTAATTCAGATAAGAGGTGTATGAAAATTCACATACAATCCAGCTGTAAAGATAAGATTCTTTTAACACAGCAAACAATGCAACTTCTTAGAATTGATGTTTTAGTGACCTGTTGAAATCACAGTGTGTGTATTTCCTGTACAGTGATGTGTGAACCTATTTGTCTTGTAATGTTTTGCCCTGACATAGAATTCAGGAAATCTTTGATTAACTGGTTACTAGGAAAAACCTTTTTTTTCTTACTATACATTTTATCATTAGATATAAAGTCGTTCAGTATTTTTTTTTATCATTAGCCAAAATCTTGAATTGTCACTAGCTAGAAAGGGATGTTACAGGTTAAAGAAGAAGAATGTAAGAGGTAAATCATTATTGGTAAATCTTAAAGGTGTGTCTTACTGAATGACACATAGAAACCTTTAATTCTTATTCATCCAAAAAAAATATGAGAAATGATGAAGTTACAGTCAAAAAAATCCTATTTGTGGAATAATTAAAAGCACTTTATATATACATTCTGCTTTTCAAAATGTAGGTCAAAAGAGCCAAGTGTAAAAAAATCCATCAGGTTAATTCTGTTTTCATTTTGGCTATCTTGACCCCAAATTTGAAATTTATTTTTAATGCCTCACTATTCCCACTTTAGTGCATGTCTCACAAACCTTAAGCCCTTAAAGGGACACTGTTAGCACCCAGACCACTTCCGTTCAAGTGTAAATACAATACTTGATTAACACAGTCACCAATAAAGTGCAGTATAAGTGTTTCACAAACGGACAAATTGAAACGATAATTACCCCTTTTCAATTGCCCAACTTTTAGATAAAGAATCCTCACCATTCAACTCTCTACTCCAACCCTACTGCAAGCCTACTGATCCCACATGCCGACCCCCCAAATTTTATGATTTATAACGGCACCTAACAGGAATGCCCCCCAAACCCTCATATTATTATTTTCTCTATCTCTAGAACCACTACTCCAGACAATACGGACTAACAACAACATAAAAGGAATCTGTGTACGTCAGGATGAATACAAAACTGCATCGTGGCAGGGTATGTTAATCTTCTGGCTAGGCAGACTGGCATTTATCAAAATGAATCTTTTACCACGCTTCCTGTACTTATTTCCAACTCTACTCATATGCATCTCTAAACCCAACTTTAAATTCCTACAAACAAAGGTGGACAAATTTATTTGGGATAACAAAAGAGCCAGGATCAAGAGAGCAATACTATATGTCCCAAACAAAGCAGGGGGTTATGGCCTACCACACTTCACTCACTACTTTCACTCCACCCAACTAGCACAGCCCAGTAAATGCATGCCCCCATAGGGGCTGAGATGTGGGTGGACCTTGAAAACTCTCTCTTTGGGTAGAATTTTCCATCCCTCTATATTTGGCTCCCGAAATCAGCCAGACCCCCTATACCTCCGACTACACCAGCCATCACCACATCCATAAAAATATGGGACAAAGTGGCTACAAAATATGGCCTGGTCTCCATCTCCTCTCTACTCACACATATATTACGCAACACACAATTTCCACCCAGCATGATCCCCCTGGATTTCTCACACTTTGAATATAATGATTCAAGCAGATTCTATAATTTCTTCCATGGGAATCAGTTAATCCCCTTTGCAGATCTTCCACAGACCACCCTTCTAACCTCATTCGACCACTTCCGATACCTGAAAATCTGCAGCTTCTTAGATACACCCCTACACAAACAAACGGGGTCAACTGCACTCACAACCTTTGGGAAATGTATATGCGTTGCCTAGTACAAGATGGCCAGATCTCCATGATATATGCACTTCTAACTCCCAATCTATCCACTGGAGCTCTCTCCTATGTGTCAGCTTGGGAGAGGGACCTTGGCCCCCCTGGAAGACCCATCAAACTGGGGAGACATTTGGGAAGCTACAACCTCCATATCCATATGCGAAATAATCATAAAGAACAAGCCTATAACACACAACTATGATGGTACCTCTCTCCTCTCCGCCTCAAACAAATGGGTCATGTAAGCACAGACTTATGCTGGAAAGGATGTGGCCAGAAAGAAATGTATCTACACTCCTGGCTGTAGTGCCCAGTATCTCTGGCAAGCAATACTTTGCTTACCTCTAGGCTTTTACACACAGACATCCCCCTAGATCTCCAAACCCAAAATACCCAAAATAAGTTAGTTTCCAAAATCGCACTAGCCTAGACTCTCCTTTTATGGAGGCTGTACTGAGTAGAATCAGGGAAGCAGTGGAAAAGGATAGACTTTCAGCACTCCTACATGACACCATAAAATACTTACATAAAATGTGGGACCCATGGCTCCTAGACAATATCCCAACCACACAGATCATCACATAACCCCCCCTCCCTCACCATCCTCCCTCCCTATCCCTCCATAATTCTCTCCCTAATCCCTCCATCTCCTTACTTTTTTTTTCTTCTTCTTCTCTTTTTCTCTCTCACTCTCTCTCCCGGTTTCCTTCTTCCCTCCCCCCATCACCCTATTTCGAGCTATATCTTTCTTTCTTTCTCGCCTTGACTACTGTAATCTGCTTCTCAGTGGTCTTACGTGCTCCCAATTTGCGCCGTTAGAGTCCATGATGAATGCAGGGGCAGGCTCATCTTCCTGTCCGCCCGCACTGTCAGTCCCTACATTGGCTTCCTATAAGATATAGAGCTCAATTTAAAATTCTGATTCTTGCTTTCAAATCTCTACCTAATGCTGCTCCTACCTATCTATCCTCCCTTATACACAAGTATGTCCCGTCTAGGCCCTTACGGTCTGCTGAAGACTTACGTCTATCTTCTGTTCGTAATCCCACCTCTGATGCTCGCCTTCAAGATTTCTCGAGGGCTGCACCGTTCCTGTGGAACTCGCTTCCCTCCTCCATTAGATTCTTACCCAGTCTCCACTCCTTCAAAAAAAAAGTTTAAAAACCCACTTCTTCATAAAAGCCTATCAATTAAACTGTTAATAGCTCCCGACTGATTCCTCTTCTGAAACTGTCACTAGTCTAATACTATCCTTACCTTTTGTGTCATTTTACCCCACTCCCTCTAGCATGTAAGCTCATTGAGCAGGGCCCTCAACCCCTCTGTTCCTGTGTGTCCAACTTGTCTGGTTACAACTACATGTCTGTTTGCCCACCCATTGTAAAGCGTTGCGGAATTTGATGGTGCTATATAAATAACATAATAATAATAATAATAATAATAATAATAATAATCTTTCTTTCCACCTAACTGGTTGGGCTGTACCAGGCGATCCTGCGGTTTCGGGGCCGATGGGAGCATTGCAACTCCAAAAGATGCTACTTAAGTCCACAGGACACTGATAAATAATACCACGTCGGACTGTTGGTGGGAGCGAGTCATGTCGAGTATCCCAATTGCTGTAGAGGATACCGACACCTCCTTAAGGGGATTCGACTTGGGATAACCAACCCCCCCAGTGTCATGAAGCGCTAGTATAACGCTACCCCACGATAACCCGCAAATTGCTAGCGAAAGCAAAAAATGTAATGCCTGTAGCATAGTTTTATACAGATCCATATGACACAGGGTTTGAGCCCTACAACCTTACATCGACCTCATGTCTGTACCGTTTACTCCTCTGGTTCATTTATTGTTGTTTTAAGTAATTGACTGTCACTTTGAAGCGCTATGTATAAACTACACAATGTATGCACATGCATACCACTGTATTGTAACGAATGCATATATGCTTTGTTTTTCATTATCATAACTGAACTAAACTGTGAAAAAAACTACAAATAAAGAATGTTAAAAAAAAGGAATCCTCTAAAACCTCGACCTATAACCACACAGAAAATATCTTTAACAGAGTATACAAAGGCCAAAATAGTGCAATACAATTATAACACCAATTAGTGTACTGTTGTTTCAAGGTTCAACTACAAATGTAGGTAGAACAGTGAGCCTGTCATTAATAATGATGGTAATCTCTGCTCAAGTGGATCGTCCTGATGCTCAGAGATGCATGTAAAGACAAATAATAAAAACCATAGTGCAGCACTTTGAAATCACAAACACGTTTCTTTATTATGGTACAATTCCAAAATGTATGAAGTTAAAAACCCCATTAATAACATCTGAGGATCTGGAAACCGGATACAGCTGTCTCTAAGTCGCCAGATCTCCTCTCAAAAATAGATATAGATAGGTATATAGATAGGTATATGGCAAATTAAAGTTTTAAAATAAGTAAATAATCAGAGAAACAAACATAAATAAATAAAAGTGAAGCACAAATAAATAAGCCCTACGCGTTTCATCTTATGTCAGACTTCCTCGGGGGCAACAAAGTGCAGTATGATCTCCAAACATACAGAGAAATATCATATGTAATCCATATTCAGACCGCCACCAGCCGATCCGAATGAGTCACATCTCCTGTGAGAGGTGATCACTGGAATGCAGTTGCGTTCTAATAAGGGTTCAGCTTCTTCCTCTTCCGCTTTATGCTCTGGTGTCCCCCCGGATGTGGTGTAAGAATGTCCGTGATATTTTGCGGAAAGCATATGCGTTCCACTTCATTGATGTGGCGTCTGACGTCTCAGGTTAAATCATAAAAATCCGTAATGGGTCCCTGTTAAATACTGAACTTGTGTTCCCCACATCCTCTCTCAAAGGGATAAGAAGCTTTGTATGTCATGTCCACAATGTTACTTGAAATAACAAATGAAAAAGATAAACGTAAAAGGGAAAATAAAGAATGAATTCAAAATCGCAACACATCTCATTGAAGTGGTCTGGGTGCAGTATCCCTGTACCTCTTAGTCCTGCAATGTAAAACATTGCAGGTTTAGAGAAACTACAATGCTTACTTTGCAGCACTAAGACAGCCTCTAGTGGCTGCAAGTGTTTATAAGACAGCCACTTGAGGCACTTCCAGGAGTTTACCGGACTCTAGGTCTCCTAAATCAGTGCTCCGTAACCTTCTCCTCAAGGCACACCTAACAGTCCAGAATTTAGGGATTACCCAAGTGTGGCTAAAGTGTTTAAAAAACAAACAAACTAAAAACACCTTAGACTCTAAGTTTTTTTTTGTTTTTTTTCTAGACACCTTAGACCAGGATTCCCCAAACTCCGGCCCTCCAGATGTTCAGATCTATTTCATTCATAGAATCATGGGAGTTGTAGTTCAGCAAGGGCTGGAGTTTGGGGAAGCCTGCCTTAGATACACTTGGGTAAAATCCTGGACTGTTAGGTATGCCTTGAGGAGAGGGTTGAGGAGCACTGCCCTCAATGCCCTGCATGAGGACATTCAATGTTAGTGAAATCTCCACAGGAAAGCATTGAGTCAATGCTTTAATATGTGGAGGGCCTAATGCATTTGCACTGCATTAGGTCTCCCCATCGAATGCCATTGGATGAGGTAAAGGGGTATAATCTGGTAAGTGATTAAAATCAGGTAAGTGATTAAAGGGTTTTCAACCCTTTCGGAGCTAGAGGAGGGGCACACGAGGTATGGGGAACCATAGGGCACTATAGTGTTAGGAATACAGCTTTCTATTCCCAACACTAAATAATCCCTATAAGAACAGTTTCCCAAATGCTAGAGTTAGAACCATGGCAATAATTCCGAAGTGCTGAGATACTTTAAATACTTTGTATCAGTAGTTATAGATAGCACAGCCTTAAGTGCCCTTCTCAGGACTACTATCTAGTGTGGTGGTCATGAATGCCACAAATACTAGCTTTATTAAAACATGTGCAACTGTTTCAAAAGACGTCGGACTGGAGTTTATTAGTTATATGCCTGGTACCCCGACCGGGTACCTCCACCAATCATGCTTCCTAGCAATTACTGAGTACCATAAGCACTGCACCGGACACCATAAGCACTGTAGCCCCTTATGCAGCTGGGTGGGTAGACCTCTCCTAATCCAGAGAGTATCGCAGGTTTCGCTGTAATTATCGCCAGTATCACCTCCCCTGCCACACATGAGCCAAGGCTTAATCTGTTTTATTCTGGTCCACACACAGCCTTTTATGCATACGCATAAGCAAGAGGTTTGTTACACAAAATTACAGGGTAATCCCTCCCCTGTGCCTGAGAGATAATTGAGTCAGGAACTGTACTAACTCAATTATCTCCAGCTACTGAAAACACACAATTTACAAACTCCCCAAAGGACCCCCAAAATCCATGTAAAACCCCACAAAAGTTACATTCTCGGATATCCCCAATCTGGGTGACTGACATACCAACAAATCCAAAAAATGACCCAGATTGGTTCAGGGGTTCGGGTTTTCCACGGAACTCACTTTTTTGACTGACTGCATACATGGCTCCTGCCCAAAATAGTTCCATGAAATCAGTGCTAGCAGTCGGTCTCTTTCGGGAGTGCAAAACTGAATAAAATACCGAACATAATCCATAATTACAATGTGTAGCTTGTTCACTTCATCCATGCAAATGATTCCACCGAACAGTACCCTTCCAGGTTGTGTAGAAACAAATACAGGCAATGATGGAAGTCCAGCAATGTTTGGGAGTTTCAGTGTCCGATTTTAGTTCCATGAGCTCGACACCCAAACACCGCTGCCTGCGTTCACAGGAACAAGATGGCTGCCACCTCGTGGTTGTTCATACAAACTGTGGCCACCCAGACGCACATTTAGAACACTGAGGTGGAAATTGCTACTAGGTGTCAATTGGGCTTAACCGGTTGTTCGGTTCCCGAATGGTGTAGGGAAATTACACGAACCAAGCCATCTAAATTGCATTTTACAATTCTTTCTGCAGGGCCCATAGTCCTGAGGCAGAAGGCTGGCAAGCAGGTTCCTCCAGAATTAGCATAGTAAGGTTTTACTCTGCTTACTGAATACCAGTTTTGCCATGGACTTCAATGGAGTAATTGCTATTCAGTAAGCAGTTAGACTTTTTTCTGTTAGGAGAATTCAATCCATAATCTTTAAAACAGGTTTACTTTGCTATAACTGTACACATCAGTTTATGCCACAATGGGACTTATTTAGTGGGTATCTATACATCAGTATATCCACCTACGAAATCAGCTGATGCTCGCAGTATTGAACTTCCATCCCGCCACATACATAGTGAGTTAAATGAGAAAAAAGCTCACTGTACCTCCTGGTCAAAGAGGTGCCCTGTAGAAATGGAGTTGGGTACATCCATTAGAACGCCTGTGTTTATGAGTTTCCTTAGGAGATATAATAAAAATTCTTATGAAGTTATTTGTTTTTGTTTTTTTGTGCACTCAGACTCCCCCTACTCTTGGGCGGCAGCAATGACCATAGTACACATCAGCCCCAATTCATACAATAAAAACCAAATAAAAGAGTCTTCTGTGCACTCTCCCAAATCCCTCTGCATATTTAGACAGATGTTTTTTTTTTTTTATTCTCTCCAATGGCCAGGAGTAGTGGGAGTCAGACTTATTTTTGTGTATTTGTTACAATGCTGCCGCCCACCCCATGTGTTCCCTTTTAAGGGTTAATAAGTTGCGGATTAGAAAAATACCCCTTTGCGTCTCATTCGAGATTTTTTTGCCTGAAGCGGAAGGAAGCAAGGAGAATTGTTAGTGTTGGACCCACCTAAGAAGTTTGTCTTGACGTGGCAGGTGGGCTTACACCCAATGGTCATTGGAGTGAAGCAAAAAACCTCCATTTGTCTAAATATACATAGATTTGGGCTAGTGCGTAGGTTACTCTATTCTTCGTTTTTTATTGTAATTTAGCTTAACATGTTTATGTATTACCCAGAGGTGACAATTTGATACAATATAGTTTTCATAGTGGACACAGAATGCAAATCAGTCCTTTTTGCAAGTAAAAGCCCTGGTGAGCATTGTTGAACTCTCGCTGTCCTTTCACAAAATAAAATGAAAGTAAAGTCTATCCTTACTCAGGGCCAGATTTGCCACAAGGCAACAGAAACACCATAACTTCTAAAGTGGGCCGCAGTTGTTATGGTAAAACCAGAACAATGAGTGAGCGCTAGATAACACAGATTAGCAGCAACCCTATAAGGGAATCCCTCAAGAACCTTAAAACAAAACACAGAAAGGTAAAAAATACAGAAAAAGGTTGCGCTTGGATAAAACTTTAAATAATACGAAAAGTCCAGATAAAATCAATGGATAAAAAGAGAGAGTCTTATCTGGCAATGTCCGTTGGAATCGTATTATGTAATGGTACTTGGTCCGAAACAGTAGTCTTGCTTGTTATCTTCCTTATGGACCGTCTCATATGCAAGAAATAACAACAAATACAGAGCCGAAATAGTGTAGTATATCTAAATAAAAAGGAAGTTGAAATGTAATACTTGATTGCAAACTCACATTTAAAAGAGCTAGAACCCGCTCTGGTATAGAGGGCATACAGTGGTTTAGATCCCCGCTTGTAGGATATGGGATGAATTTCCTTCGCGTACTTCCTCCTTCCGTAATATGAAAGACACTCAAATAAAAAGAGACAGCCAATAGTGTTCTCTGTGTAAAACTTTGAATAAAATAAGTGAAAATAAAAGTGGATACTCACAAGACAGGAGCAGGTCAACTGCTCCTGGTAGTTCGCGTTGGTGGTATAATCCCCACCTAGGATTGCTTGGAGTCCAGCGAATAAAAAGAGATAATGCCAGGTAACAATAATAAATATATGTGTATAAAAAGATAAATGGTATGATAAAAGGTTACCAAATATACTTTAATATTTAAAATTACACAATATAAAAACCATAAACGCGTTTCGCCAATCGGCGTTATCAATATGGGTAAAGAACCTGATACCTGGCAGTGGATCCTTTAAATAGCATGTACAGACATTCAAAGATTGGCGCCAAAATTTGGGCAGCCAATCAGGATTCAAGTGAGAATACATATAGTTAAAATATAATTAAAACAAGTGTGGTATGATATATTTAAAACAAGATAAGAATAAATATTTGGGAAATCTAATTTTATATTAAAAACGAACTGTGCATAATGTAAAATAAATACGGTGATGCACGGTCACATGACCGGCATCACGACCGAAGGGGGTTCTGGGACGTGTAGTATGATGC
>OW240923.1:116061211-116195548 GCA_933207985.1 Pelobates cultripes
CTATCCTTTCTGAGAAAGATTTGTAAAACATTGTAAAGTATACCATTTGGAGCCTAAAGGGTTATAAATAATATGAGTTACATGGATCAATCCAGAGGTTTATTTTGTATCTGCCGTTATAAGACACAATTACTAGGACTGCCAGTTAGGCAGGCAGGAACATGTGGAGGGTTATTCACCAAAGTGAGAACATAAACTGAATTTCAAACATAAGGCCAAAATAGTCAAATTGGAAAAAGTCAGCTATGCTTCCAGTTCAGCTACTTTGGCCTAATATGTTAAATTCATTATTAATTCCCACTTTAGTAAATATCTGTTGGTTTATATCAGTTTTGTCCATAATGTGTGTGCACTCTGCCTGTACCGTTGGGTAGACTCTCTCTCAATGTGCAGCTAGGGCTGGTGCGAGACTATTTTGTGCCCTAGGCAAAACCAGCAGATTGCACCCCACCCAAAACAAAAATGTGTCAAATATGTGTTTCTTTCTTCCCCAACTTCTTTCTGTGGTTCTTTTTGCCCTTCCCCAGCCCACCTCTCTGTGACTATTTCCTCTAGCACCTTTGTGGCTATTTTCTCCCCCTCCTAAGCCCACTGTGTGTCTCAATCTCCCACAGACCCTTTATGGATCTCTTTATCCACACCAGCCACTTTGTTTGGCTCTTTGTCCCCCATCCACTTTGTGTGTCTCTTTATACCCCCAGCACCTTTGTGGGTCTCTTTCTTTTCCCCAGCACCTCTGTGTGCCTCTTGCCCCAACCCAACTTTGTGCCTCTTTCTCGCCCAACCCAACTTTGTGTTTCTTTATCCCCCCAACCCTCTCTGTGTCTCTTTATCCCCCCGCCCCTCTCTGTGTCTCTTTATCCCCCAGCCCCTCTGTGTGTCTCTTTATCCCCCAGCCCCTCTGTTTGTCTCTTTATCCCCCCGCCCCTCTGTGTGTCTCTTTATCCCCTCGCCTCTCTGTTTGTCTCTTTTATCCCCAGCTCCCTCTGTTTGTCTCTTTATTCCCCAGCCCTCTGTTTGTCTCTTTTATCCCCAGCTCCCTCTGTGTGTCTCTTTTTATCCCACCGCTTCCTCTGTGTGTCTCTTTTATCCCCCCTCACTTCTGTTTGTCTCTTTTTATCCCCATCCCTCTGTGTGTGTCTCTTTTATCCCACCGCTTCTCTGTGTGTCTCTTTATCCCACCGCCCCTCTGTGTGTCTCTTTATCCCCCAGCCCCTCTGTGTGTCTCTTTATCCCACCGCCCCTCTGTGTGTCTCTTTATCCCACCGCCCCTCTGTGTGTCTCTTTATCCCCCAGCCCCTCTGTGTGTCTCTTTGTCTCAAAAGATCCTCTACCATGGTTCATGGCTTGGCCACGTTACATGCAGTGACTGGCAGGACATCGCATGGGTGCCTACTTCATCTAGCAGTTGCGTCGGCCCTGTGTGCAGCTGAGCCAGCAGAAAAACACAGTCCACATCTCTAAACAACGTGCAGCGCTGTGTATAAACTAAGAGAATGCATGGTATGACTTAACAGTTAAACGTGCAAATACAATCATCTTATGTGATGATTAGAACTACAGGTGGGGGATAAACTGTTTATCCCAAAAACAGTTGCAGGATAGAGGCTTATGGGATAAGATCAGTCCACATAGATCAGAATGAGGCTCTGATTGGAACATCTCATCCTGGTGTAGAAGCGGTCTGCGTGTAACTGCAGACTGGTACACTAAGCAAGTGCATCAAGGAACACTTTAAATACAAGTCATTTTTAACATTTGAATGTAGTTGTTTTGCAATATGTTTGTAGATATAATGTCAGTTTTTAACGTAAAAATCTCTTAATATAAAATAGTGACCTGAAATCAAAACTTGAAATACGCATCCCTTAATCTATTAATCAGCACCCCTTATAGAATATACATGCCAAATTAAACGCTGTGATTTCGTACATGTCCCCTGCAGTGCCCTCCGAAATATTGGCTTGAAGATACCTTTTGCTCCTTTGTCAAGGTAACGTCTTTCACTCCTATATGGACATCCAGGTCCTCAATGGGAAGTTTTCTCGCTTTGGCAGACAGCAGGAAGCATTCTGGACACTGGCAGTTATCCCTCAGCCACACATATGGATAGATGCTGTGACCTCCCTCGTCCCAATGTATGCAAACAAAGCGCTCAGCATCCAAAGCTTGAACATTCCGAATCATCATCACCGAGTGATCTGTCTGATCATCAACGTCCCTTCCTGCCCTGTGCTGCCAGCGTGTGAACGTAAGCGACGATCCTGCATTTAAATGTGCGGTCCTTTGAACCTTCAGTGATGCGTGTGCCACACAGCTGTGGACTTTGCTCTTCAATAAATGTTTAGCTACAGTGGCCCACATACTGAGTGTTCAGATTTCTCTTTAAATATGCTGTTAATTCCGCTGTAATCCCTGAAATGAAAATAATAAGAACATGTTTACACTTTAAAAAACACACTTTGTAGCATCACTGCACCTTCTTAAAGGGGCACTCCGGACTCCTAAAGAACTTTAGTTTGCTGAAATGCTTAATTTGTGAAGAGTATGTTATATGTTTTTATGCAGATAGAAATTGGCACTTTTATAAATTAACCTTATTACGCCGCACTGGCAGTTAATCTGACAACCGGTCTTGTTACTTGATGGCTGTTTAACTCAATTGTACAAAACTCAAGAGGCAGCAATCTGGTAACAGATATATAGCAACAGCGTGTCTATTTTGCCTACATTTTGCCATTTGAATCCTTAAGGGACAGGAAAGTCACCCAAATCACTCTATTTCAGTGAAGTGGTCTTTGTTCAGTGGACCTTACCTTTTAACCTTGGTAGTGACTGTCTTCCTGAGAACCACTAGAGGCGCTTCTGCTGCACTAAGTAAAATTCGGTCACATACAATGCTACAATGCTTTCCCATTGGGAAGCTTGGATGAGTGCACGGTGCTATCCACACATGCACTTCAGGTCCCTAATGCTCCTCTATGAGAAGCATTGCATTGGACTATTGTCGCAAGAGATTATGCTTCCTCGATGAGGTCATGGGAGGCGCAGAGGTGAGCAGGGAGCATCGGCGCTGCAAAAAGGCAAGAACAACTTTTATTTTAATTATTTTATTGCAACTATGGGGGTGGAACCTACATGTAACTAAGGACAGGTTTAGTATTCCTAGGGTTATAGTGTCTCTTTATTTGCTACAATTCTGAGTTTTGCGAAAACATTTTTTTAGATGCAATAACACCAGCAAAAATGTTTTGTACAAAGTATCTGAAAACCTCATAGGAGTCATTTCACTAGTACAATGTGTCAGTCCTTCTGGCCTTTTGCTCAATAAAAGTGTGGGGTGGGGGGAGGGCTCCTCAGTGCTATCAGTATCTGGATGAGTATCCATCTTTGGAATGTTTGTTTACATTGTAGTGTGTGACTGCAACATTGTCACATATCATCAGGAATACATTGTGTGCATTGCTATTAGGCAGCTCACAGTCAGCCTTGATACAAATAACCTGCTTATTAAAACCCTGGTTATACAGAACAACTGAATCTGGTTATAGGAGTTCTCACAATGTGCTACAGTATTTACCTTCCGCTCTGTTTCTCCTCCCCCGGTCTGTGTGTTCCTGTCTGACTCCTGATTTTCCAGTCGTGCAGCACTGATACATGTATCCACAAAGACCCTTCCCTGTGCTATTAGAAATGTGACACCCAGGTCTCCTTAGTGACTGAGCCTGTGTAACTAACTAATCTTTCCCCTCCTCCCACACTCTTAAATTGGACTCTGCAGCCATAGTAGCAAAGGTAAATGTGCCATTTATTTGTTGTACAAGGTTCTCAGATCCCCAGTGTTTCCTTGGATACACACAATTTATTCTTGTTGATGTGCACCACATGAAAAGTGCTGCCCTGCAATATGCACATTGTGTATTCTGAATCATTCCTCACTGATTAATAAATATATTTCCTGGTTGTAGCACTTTGATTCTACATACTGCAGGAGAGTACTTCCCACGTACTGCCCATCCATATGGTGACTTGTACAGCAGCTTTATTGGAATTACAGGAAAATGAAGCAATGTTTCGATCTCCACCGAGGTCTGCATGGTATCAGTGTGCACACTCCTTCCTCCATTTACATCCACATGTATAAGTGGTATGTGTCCTGGAAAACATGATGGATCCGGCACACATATTTATTTAACTTTTCTTTATGGTACGGCAAAAAAGCTGTTATGTTGTTTCTGCAAATCCCTGACACACTTCAACTTGCTGACGTATTTATTTATTTATTTATTTTATTTGTTTATTTATAAAATATTTTACCAGAAAAGAAACATTGAGATTTCTCTTGTTTTCAACTATGTCCTGGGTCCACAAAACATTGCATTGATACAATAGGGTACAATAAAATACAAAAACAATATTAATACACAATAAATACAAAATTTAACATAGAACAGGTAGGAAATATATAATAAACCATGACAGGTGCAATCTGTTCTGAGGTATGTAGAGAGGGATCTCTTAAAGGATTTTAGGTTTGGGGAAGATTTGAAAGTGTGCAGAGGAGTGTTTAGAGATACAGTGCCTTGCAAAGTATTCACCCTCTTGACTTTTTACCTATTTTATACATTACAGCCTTTAAGTTATTTTTATTTTATTTTATTACCTGAATTTTATGATGGATCAGAACAAGTCTAAAGTTGGTGAAGTTAATGAGAAAATATATACAAAAACTAAGAAATAGAAAAGAAAAATGTGCGTATGTTTCACCCCTTTGTTATGAAGCCCATAAAAAGCTGGTTGCACCAATTACCTTCAGAAGTCACATAATTAGGAATTATGTCCACCTGTATGCAAATATAGTGTCACATGCACACCTTTTTTGAAAGGCCCCAGGCTGCACACCTAAGCAAGAGGCACCACTAACCAAACACTGCCATGAAGAACAAGGAACTCTCCCAACAAGTAAGGGACAATGTTGTTGAGAAGTACAAGTCAGGGTTAGGTTATAAAAAAATATCCAAATCTTTGATGATCCCCAGGAGCAGCATCAAATCTATCATAACCAAATGGAAAGAACATGGCACAACAGCAAACCTGCCAAGAGACGGCCACCCACCAAAACTCATGGACCGGGCAAGGAGGGCATTAGTCAGAGAGGCAGCACAGAGACCTAAGGTAACCCTGGAGGAGCTGCAGTGTTCCACATCAGAGACTGGAGTATCTGTACATGTGTGTATCAATCCAATAGACAATTTGTGGTAAGACTTAATGATTGCTGTTCACAAGCACAAACCATCCAACTTGAAGGAGCTGGAACAGTTTTGCAAGGAGGAATGGGCAAAAATCCCAGTGGTAAGATGTGGCAAGCTCATAGACACTTATCCAAAGCGACTTGGAGCTGTGATTGTCGCAAAAGGTGGTTCTATTGACTTTACGGGGGTGAAAAGTTATGCACATTGACTTTTAGAGACATCCCACTAGGTGCACTATGTGGAGGAGGAGGGTTTAGAGACATTCCTCTGGGTGCACTGGTGGAGGAGGAGTGTTTAGAGATATTCCACTGTGTGGAGGGGGCAGGGATGACATTCTCCAGGCCAGGACATTCCGGTGGCTGCAGTGTTTGGATTGAGCCTGGGTATGATAATTCTTCACTTTCCTTCTCTTTGTCTCCACAGTGGAGAGTGCCGTAAACAGTCAATTCACGTTGATGCGCATATGAACAATGTCAATAAAGTTTTCCATTACCATGCCAACATGTTGTTAGCAGTGATTTGGCCTATATCTTTGATATATGGATTTTGTGAGCCCCACAGTCACATGACATTCACGTGGTTCATCTTTCCCCTTGTTGGGTCATATACTTATGAGGATCAAGTAAGGTGTCCTTTTCTTTCTTCAGAGTCACGTGATTGCAATCCCTTCCTGGTGGCCACGTTATTATTGGAAAGCAGTGACTTCGGCTCCAAAGAGGACAAGATGGAAGTAACACTCTCCTTTACCTGCCCTCTGCGATGGTGACAGGAATGGACTGGAATAAGGCCACTACAGTGGCATGTACAGGTTATGCTGTGTTCCTTTAAGTAATCAAACTACATTTTGAATTGACCTTAAACCTAATCTAATTTACAAGAACTTAACTTACAATTTAATTTACAAGAATATATTCAGAAATGATTTCTAGTTTAAAGGACAAGAGTGTACACATAATATAACTCGCACCATGTCACATAGATGCTCTGTTACTGGATTTGCTACATTAAATGTTAATATATGTTTTCAGAAATGACATATTTGAACCAAACAAGTACCCAATGAGCTGAATGCTTCCATTCTGTAGCTTTTCAACGCCTTCTGTATTTACGATAATTTTGTTGTGGAAAATTCTGTTACAGGTCAAAGTTCAGATTGCTTAGCTACAGGAGAAAATGTCTCATTTGGAGTCCTGAGAACTAACAGTATCCCATTATCATAGGTACAATCCTTCTTTTGAAAATTGGGTTCAGCAAGGTGGTGTTTTCTTAAGTTGGTGAGCAGAGTTACTGCATGTGCCAATATAATTAGCATTTTGCATCTTTCTTGATACCAGGTTCTACCCTAAAGTCATGCCTGCTGCTACAGTCTATGTCAGGGCTCCACATTTCAAGTCCTACGCTACTAGCCAGACCTGAAAATTACTTGTCACTGTTATATCTGCTATGTCTCAAAAGCATGGAGCTGAAATTCATAGCACATATAAACAGATTGCAAGCTTAGTAGTCGAGTAACTGAGATTTCAGCTTGTGATACAAGTATTTTGAATTAACACAATGTAAATGGCTCATATAGCCCCATTAAAAAAGAGCTGTAAGGAGCCTGACTGCTGAGCAGACCAGACGTGCTCAGCAAGAGCTCCCACGTCTGACAACAGATTTTGGGGTTAATACCCCTAATACCTGCGTTTTACAGACACCAAACTACAATATTCATGCTTGAGGACCACTGCAGCACACAGTGATACCCGACATGAGCTACCCCGAATCCGTGCAGTCCAGACAGAGGCTTGCGGCCCACGCACACATGAACCGGGGTGAGGCAGACACTCTCCTGGTTCCTTAGCCTTGCTGAGACTGCTGATTTGGACCGGCAGGGGTTATCCCGGTCTCCACTGCTCGGCTCCACGCATCCTGCTTACCGCACACAGATACTGCCGGGGATCAGGCCATGAGGCTACTTATCAAAATGGAGGACAGGCCTCCTTATCTTAAGCTCCGGAAGCAGCATGAAGCGCAAGATGGGTGCTCGGCACTGGACCAAACGCTGAAGTGTCTGTAAGCAATCTCCACCCATTACTGGGTGCGACTAAAGCCCGAAGCACCGTGTCAACAGAGCACCGGGAATATGGTCGGAAGAGGGGCCGAGAAAGGGTCCGTAAGCCACCCTCCGGCACAACTACATACCAAGCTGATAAGTCTCAAGCATTGAGCCCACCAGGGCCAAAAGCCACCAGGGATATTCCCTCCACACATTACCCACGGAGGCAAAAGATCTGACCCCGCAGGCAGCATCTGTCCCAGCAAACCCTGGGGCTCCAACCTCTGGATCCAGGAGCGTGTGGGAAGGACCTCTCCTCCAAGAGAGTATAGCTGTGTCTCTCCTCCAAAAGAGTATAGCTGCATAGCTGAAGAGAGAGCTCTTACAAGAGCTAGCAGTGAAGCTAAGGAACTATGAAAAGCATAGCAATCCCTGTAGTGATGATTATTATTATTATTATTATTATTATTATTATTATGATATTTATAGAGCACCGTCAAATTCCGCAGCACTTTACAATGTGTGGACGAACAGACATGTAGTTGTAACCAGACAAGTTGGACACACAGGAACAGAGGGGTTGAGGGCCCTGCTCAATGAGCTTACATGCTAGAGAGAGTGGGGTAAAACGACACAAAAAGGTAAGGATAGTATTAGACTAGTGACAGTTGCAGAAGAGGAATCAGTCAGGAGCTATTAACAGTTTAATTCATACGCTTTTATGAAGAAGTGGATTTTTAATGATTTTTTTGAAGGAGTGGAGACTGGGTGAGCATCTAACGGAGGAGGGAAGCGAGTTCCACAGGAACGGTGCAGCCCTCGAGAAATCTTGAAGGCGAGCATCAGAGGTTGGGAGTACGAGCAGAAGATAGACGTAAGCCTTCAGCAGATCGTAAGGGCCTAGACGGGACATACTTGTGTATAAGGTGGGAGCAGCATTATGTAGAGGCTTGGGGACCCCTAGTCACCTTTGATGGGGGGGGTTGTGAATTTGACTTAGGGCCCCCACCCGCCGCCCAGGGGTGGGGGCTGGGGAGGGAGGTCAGTAGGTCCCCTCCCTCATTATCTTTAGGTCCCCCCCCATTATCTTTATGGTGCCCACCCAGGGGTGGGCGCTGGAGGGGGGGTGGACAGTAGGTTCCCCCCGTCATTATGATTTGGCCCCCACCCCCCGGGGGTGGAGGACAGTAGGTCCCCCCCCTCATTATCTTTATGGCCCCCACCCGCCGCCCAGGGGAGGACAATAGGTCTCCCCCCTTATTTTACTTTAGGACCCCCACCCGTCTTTAGGGGTGGGGGCCAATAGTTTTTTTTGTTTTTTTTACAGTGAGCAGCTGTTTACTAGACTTGCCCCTACTCGCGGTATAGCGAGTAGGGGCAGCATTTACTTATACTAAGTAATCTTTACTTAGTATTAGTAAATGTGTCTGAAAGACCAATTTAGGTCTTTCAGCCTTTTAGTAGATAACTCCCTGATACCGTGGGAATTAGGGCGTTATCTACTAAGTGGCTGCAAGATGCAGCCACAGCAAGAATAGGATCGGAGTTTCATTCATTCGAATGAAATTGCGATCCGAACAAAATGCTGAATTGAGTTCTAAAAGAAACGAACATACTGTTCCTATTCAGTTAGAACGCAACTCGGCAGTTTTGTGTAAAATGACAGGAAGCATCGCGGGAACACAGAGGGAAGGTAAGAATTATGGGAAAATTGCTCCGACCAGCGGAAATGAAGCACACTTTGCTCCTCCGCTGGTCAGAGCTGGTCAAGCGGAGGAATCCTCCATAAGGCAAAGAGTCCCTACTTTGTCTTATGATTTTAAAGAAGACAGGAAGAAAAGAAGAACAGATCCTGAGAGAGGGGGAGAAGAGGAAGAGATTGAGGAAAGGTAAGTTTGGCATGACAGTGCCGCTTTAAATTGACTCTAGTGGCAATCTTTCCGACAGACTCTAGAGTTGTTTACGTCATAAGTAGAACTCAGTTGCTCAATCAGATAGATTTGCCATGGGGAAACATTGGATTGACTGAGATCATCAATCCTGTTAATCCCAGCCAAGGAGGCTGAGCTTCTGCCCGGAGACCAGCGTGCCGCGGGATATAAGGTGAGCAAATCTTACCTTACAGGGTGACACCTATATAGGTAGGGGTGACACAATAGTTTTAGGAATACATACTTATATAGTGTTCTAAAAAGACTTGGAGTGAACTGAAAACGTGTTTGTGTGTATATTTATTAAAATGTATAAAAGTGCCAGGAAAACTATTCAGCAATTCCTAGATTTTACTATTAACATGACGTAAAGTCATGATTTTATTAAAGACACGGAGGCTCCTATTATGCTTCTCTTTCTTTAATTCTCCCTCAGCAGCGAAGAGAGATATATGCAAATGAGAGAAAAAATAACAATAACATTAGCATATGGAACAGTGCTCATAGGTATCCACCCCCTTAGTATATAAGGTGTAGCACTCCATGCTTCTTCCTCTTTCTTCCGTGATCCGAAGACCAGATCCATAACCGAACTGTAACTTGGCCCGAACAGGAACAGTGGGCGAAAGGTAATGTCCAATCCTTGAGGTTAGACTGTAACGCTTTGTAACGGAAAATCACCACTTTGACAGTATGATTCAGGCTAAAAGAGAGGAGAAAATATGGTAATATATGGTCGGCAACTGGTTGCATCATGTAACTTCATGTAGGTAAAAACTAAGTCGTATAACGTAGTAGTCATGTCGACATATCAAAAGGTAATATAAGATTATGTCTACTATATCACAAAGTCACCTACCTGAGAGACGTATGAGCGCACCTACAGGTATCTACATTGTAGGAGTCCACCTGATCTGTGGTTGGTATCCGTGAGAAAAAACCAATCCCTCCACCCAGGGAGGGTGGGAGGGAATAATACTCGCCTCCGTGTCTTTAATAAAATCATGACTTTACGTCATGTTAATAGTAAAATCTAGGAATTTTATTAAAGACACGGAGGCTCCTATTATGCTCTTTCAAAGCTGAGCAATGACTCTTTCCGAAAAATGTTGGATTGGTTTAAAATAGAAATTCCGGAATGTGGATTCCGTAGACCAGTCTGCGGCCTTAAGGATGTCTTCTAACCGGCACCCTACCGTCGAAGCTTTAGAAGCCATAGCGCCTCTGACCGAATGGGCCGAAAAAATTGTAACGTCTATCCCGGCCGAGGCCAATAACCATTTGGCCCAACGGGCGAGAGTAGGTGTGGACACTGGTAGATGCGGTTTCTTTAGTGAAATGAACAACGGGCCGAAGTTTGACGGTCTTAGGGAAGAAGTACGGGTTTCGTATTCTTTTAGGCACAGAATTGGGCATAGCTTTGGTTGGTGCGGGAGGTGTGGATAGAAAACTTGTTTAGTCGCCGATTTAGTTCTTCTTGAAATATCGAAAGACACCCCTTCTGGAGTGAATGATCGGGCTAGCCAGTCCAAAGCCCTTACATCTGTAGTTTAGCGGACAACTGTTTGATTGACAGTGCCGCGTTGTCGGGCCAGTCTTCCAGGAATTTGAACACTATGTTGACATCCCAAAAGGATCCGTACCTGGGTTTAGGTGGCCGTGAAAAACGTATACCCTTGAGTAAGCGACATATCAGGGGGTTCTGACCGAGAGGGATCCCGTCCACCGTATCATGGCCTGCTGAGATAGCAGACCTGTAGATGTTGACTGTACGGAATGCCTTGCCCGATTCGAACAATTGAGTGAGGAAGTCCAGTACCGTCTTTACAGAAGCTGATATGGGATCCACTGATCTTTCCAGGCACCAATCGGACCAAGTTCTCCATGCCGTAGCATATGCGCGCCGTGTTCCCGGTGCCCAGGCGTTCGCCAAGAGTCGGGTAGTTGTTCCCGAAACTTCCGCGATTTCCCAGGGTCCCCGGAAAGGAGCCATGCCATGAGTCGGAGGATTCCCCGTTCTATCAAGTCGTGATTCTCCCCATCCGGGTTGGTTAACAGGGACGTTTGATCCGGTAGCAACCGTGGGAAGTCGATCGCCATTTCCAGAAGGTGAGGGAACCAGGGTTGGCATCTCCAGCACGGTGTTATCAAGACCAACGAGGTTCTGTAGCGTCGAATGTATGTTAGAGTCCGAGCGATCAGGTTGAACGGGGGAAAGGCGTATGCTCGTCCCCCGGTCCAGTCCTGAAGGAAGGCATCTGTCGCCAAGGCTTCCGGGTCCGGTCGCCAGCTGAAAAATTGAGGAAGTTGAGTGTTCAGTCTGGACGCAAAGAGGTCCACACTCAAGGGACCCCATAGTCGAGCTATCCTGGCGAAGACTTTCGGTTGAAGCTTCCAGTCTCCTAAATCCCTCAGATATCGGGAGTTCCAGTCTGCGGTGTAATTGTCCAGGCCTGGTATGTGTTCCGCGGTCACCGACACATTGTTTTGTAAACAGTAATGCCAGAAGTCTCGAGCTAAAACCGCTAGGATGCGTGACTTGGTACCTCCAAGATGATTTATGTACCTGACTGCCGAGATGTTGTCTAACTTGAGGAGGATCGAGCATGAGACGCCCCTGGGTGTGAGGCTGCGAATGGCAAATGAGGCCGCCAGTAGTTCCAGTGAGTTTATGTGCAGGAATGATTCGTTTACTGACCACCTGCCTCCTGTGGATATGGAGCCGCAGCGCGCGCCCCAGCCATGTAAGCTTGCATCCGACTCGATTATCATGTCTGGAGTGGAACCGAAGATCGCCCGTCCATTCCACGCTTCCATGTGGGTTAGCCACCAGTCCAGTTCCTCCCTGGATTCTTCGTCCAGCGTGATGTTGGATTCGTACGACTGACCCTTCCTTAGGCAGGAAGCTTTTAGGCGTTGTAGCGCCCGATAGTGGAGCGGTCCCGGGAAGATCGCCTGTATAGAGGCCGCTAGTAAGCCGATTACCCGAGCCAGTTGTCTTAGAGAAATGTCCGAACGGTTCATTATCCTCCTGATCTCCTTCTTGATGTTGGACATCTTGTCTGAAGGGAGGCACAGGATTTGTTGTACAGAATCGACTCGGAATCCTAGGAATTCCATCTGTTGAGAAGGTTGTAATACCGATTTCTCCCAGTTCACTAGGAAACCGAGGTTCTGCAGGAGGTGAAGGGTCCACGACAGGTGAGACAGCAGAAGGGATCGTGTCCCAGACATTATGAGGATATCGTCCAGATAGATAATGAGGCGAATCCCGTGTAACCTGAGAAATGCTACCACTGGTTTCAGCACTTTCGTAAAGCACCAGGGAGCGGAGGAGAGCCCGAAAGGGAGGCAACAGAAGCGCCATTTCTTTGTGCCCCACCGGAACTGTAGCAGATTCCTGTGTGTTGGTGCTATCGGGATCGTGAGATATGCATCTTGCAGATCGAGTTTCACCATCCAGTCTCCTGGGAGAAGGAGGTCTCGGAGGCAGTGTATGCCCTCCATTTTGAAATGCCGATATTGTATGAAGGCATTGAGGGGTCTCAGGTTGATAACTGGGCGAACACCCCCGCCTTTCTTCGGCACCAAGAACAGGTTGCTTATAAAACCTGGGGTATCTAGAGGAATTTCTTCTATGGCATTTTTGTTGTACAAGGTCTCTATCTCCGTGGAGATGAGGTCGTAGTGGGACTGTGGCATGTGTGGCACACGTGGGAGGAAACCTGAAAGGGAAGACCCGTCAATTCTAGGTGGTAACCCTCTACAGTCTGCAGTACCCAACTGTCGGACGTGATAGTGGCCCAAGTCTGAGAAAACAAAGCCAGTCTGCCCCCCACATTTATATGGGAAAAATGGGGAAAAATCGTACTCACCATAAGGGCGTTTTCCTGGGGTCGTTCCTCTGCCGCCACGGGCATTCCAAGATCTTCCTCGAGAAGGGAAGAACGGAGTGTAGGAACGCTCCTGGTTTTGTCTCTGTGTGTTGGAGGAGCCTCTGCCCGGTCTTGAGAAACCCCGGGGGTTGCGGCCGGATAGACGGCTCCTACCTCTACCGGCCCCACCAAAAACCTTTTGGTGGAAGACCCTCTTCATGGATGATTGGGCTTTATCCAGCGCCGTGAATGTTTTGACATAGGAGCCCAGGTCTTTGACGAAGGATTCGCCAAACAACAGACCCTTAGCCGCGGCCCCTGGTTCAGAGGAGGCCATACTAGCCAGCTTGGGTTCGATTTTCAGCAGGATGGCTTTCCTGCGTTCTGTTGACATGGCAGTATTGGCATTGCCGATCATGCAGACCAAGCGTTGGAGCCAGCCAAACGCTACTTCAAAGTCTACTGGTGCCTCACCCGACTGAGCTGCTTCCAGCAGTTCGTACAGCTTAGTGACAGGACCCAGAGTGTCTAGGAACTTGTCCTGACAATTACGGAGGGAGTAATCCAGTCCCCTCTTGGCCTTCCAGCCGGTTTTGGCTAGAAACTGGGCTATCTGGGGGTCCACTTCTGGGGTTTTTGCCACAGCATCAGGAATTATGGGTCGGGGGCACTCCGCTCTCAATTTATTACGGCTCTCTTGAGAAAGGGACTTACGTACCCTGAGGGCTAGGTATCGGCTGATGTGCTCGGATGGTTCCCACTCGGCAGAGCGTGGGTGCCGTAAGTTGTCAGGGTCGAATAGCGGAACCTCTTTAGGGTCGCGGGTTGTTTCTGCCTCGGGCGCCCCTGAATGAGCAGGGGTACGCGTTGGTGTCAAGGGGAACTGCTTTCCCTGGAGGCTTTCACCCTCTGAGAGCTCGTCCTCGTACGGGTCAGAGTACGGGGCGTCAGACCCCTCATCCCCCTCCTCGTCTGAGTCAGACAGTATATCATGGGCCTTAGCCCTTTTCCAGTCTCTGGTAGCCGTAGCTCGCCCAGAAGCTCTATTGCGCGGTTGTTGCGCGCCATCATGGACAGCCTGAGGCATGTCAATCAGAGCAGGGTCAACCTGCATGGGGGGGGGGTCTTGTGAATGTCTGCGTTTGGTTAGCGCTTTGCGCCCTGGTAGTCTCCCTTCAGGAGGGGTATGGGTCAAGGCTGGGGTAGAGTGAGGTTGTACCTGTTTGAGCGCTTGCGTAATGGAGTCCGAGATGGTAGAGGACATCGCGCCCATGTCTGAGGATATGGCCTTTGAAATAGATTTGGACATGGTGGTGTCCAGAAGGGATTGGAATTCCTCAGAGCCCATGAGCCCAGGGTCGACCTGAGGATCAGGATCAGTAGTAGCCATAGAGGGGCTATGTTTGCCAGGGAATTTATCACCAGATTGCATGGTAGGTAATAGAGTGCAAGTGGGAAAATAACAAATAGAAAATAATAAAGTGTAAATGCAGAGTACTAGGATTGATTAACCCAGGTACAGGATGGAAAGTACAGGGAGATGGAAGGTAATTCCAAAATATAAATGCAGAGAAATCAAACTGTACTAGTAGGGGGGGCTGCCGGAACGAAATCCGGTGAGGGAGGGGTCAAACGGCACTAAAAACCGAGTAGAGGAAATGGCCGCCGCCTAAAACGGCGACCAGAAACCAAGAAAATGGCCGCCGCGAGCTACCGCGCATGCGCGGTGCGTGCGAGCGGCGGGAACTAAAGTAAAGCGAATCGCCGCGCGGACGAAAGTAGGTCCGGCCGGCGGTGCTGAAAATAGTGCCGGGAAATGCCGCGGGGTTGACCGATGGGTCCCCCCGGCGCAAAACCGGCAGACTGTGACCGGGGAGGGAGCCCCAACCGGAGGGAGGGGGCTGGGGGGAGGGAATTGTATGAATACCCAGGGAACAGAGAGGGACCGGCCACAGTAAAATAAACACAGGCAATAGAGATAAAACAGGCAGTGTAAGAAGAAGTGGGAAGAAAAACAGAGAAAAAAAAGGAGGGATAAACCAGATAAGGAGTATCCCCACAGTAGTAACACAAAGATATAAATCTAACAACTATATAATATCCTCTGAGACATCCCACAGTGTACACATAGAAATAATAATATGAGAGTGTACTTATCTTCTGAGGGAGCAGCGAAGAAAGAGGAAGAAGCATGGAGTGCTACACCTTATATACTAAGGGGGTGGATACCTATGAGCTCTGTTCCATATGCTAATGTTATTGTTATTTTTTCTCTCATTTGCATATATCTCTCTTCGCTGCTGAGGGAGAATTAAAGAAAGAGAAGCATAATAGGAGCCTCCGTGTCTTTAATAAAATTCTTGTTAGCTTGATTACTGTGGCCTAAATGTTACAGTTTGCTTCTGATTCACAACAGTTCATTGTTATAAACAAAACGCACAGAATCTGAATGTAAAACAGTAAATCTGGGCATTTATGATCAGACAGTCAGTTTGTTACCTGGTTCTGCCACTCCACGGAAATAGAACCTGCTGGTGAATAGTCTTCAGGGAATGTGCTTCAGGGAGATAGAAGCTGTGCTGCTTCTAATAGTGTACTTTGTAAAGAGTAATGGACTGCAGTGTAATGTGGGTGAAAGTTCCCAGCTGCTGGGGACATTGTATGAATGAGCTAAGTGTTTAATACAGTTTATCTTATCGCTAGTGTAGACTCTGAATTGTGAAAGCACTGACGTTTTGCTGCTTCTGAATTTTTTGGCTCTTTTATATTTTAATCTGCTCTGTATAACAGAAATCCCTTTCACCCACTGACCTTTGGCTCGATTACGACCACGATTGCCATGGTTTTACTAGCAGTGGCCTGTAAATAGCTTTTTGGCAACGTCCCTTTATCCACTATTTTTCTTCCCTCCCTCTTTGCTGTCTCATTCTGTCTCTCTCATTCTCTCTCTTTCTCTCTCTCTCTCTCGTGAATTATGAAATGTTTAATATTATGCACTTGATACATTCTTGATTCACATTTAACATAGAACTTCCACCATGGAAAGATTGGCTATCTGTAATATTAAGTTCTGCACGATGTTGGGCAGTACGTGACGAGTGTTCCCTAGCAGTATGTAGCATTCACATGTTTCCACAACAAATAATCATGGCATTTCCTATGGAATATTATTAATGGCTATTATTAATTAATGGATTTCCTCTGGCACTGTGTTATATGAAACTTGCTCAGTAGCATTGTGAAGTTCCATTCAAACATCTGCATAATGACTTGCAGGAAAACTGCCCTCAGTTTTAAATAATACTCAAAATGAAAGATTACTGTACATTACTTGTCTATATAAGACGCTCCAGAATATAAGACACACCCATATATTTCCACTAGGAATTTAAGATAAAAAATGAAACAACCTGGTCCATATTTACAGAAAGCTGTAGGCTTTCTGTAAATATGGACCAGGTTGTTTCAGTACAGGGGGGTGTAGTAAGTATACATAATGGGGATGTGTGGCAATATAGCATTTAGTGTGGATATGGTGTGTTTGTATGGGGTGTGGTGGATGTAGTGTGTGTACACAATGTGGTGGCTGTAGTGTGTGTACACAATGTGGTGGCTATAGTGTGTTTGTACGAGATGTGGTGGATGTAGTGTGTGTACACGATGTGGTGGATGTAGTGTGTTTGTACTAGATGTGGTGGATGTAGTGTGTTTGTACATAATGTGGTGGATGGTGAAATTTCAATTTTTATTTTACACATAACAAGTCCATAAATAAAATATCTATTTATATATATTGCATTTCGTGTGGATATGGTGTGTTTGTTTGAGGTGTGGTGGATGTAGTGTAGTGTGTTTGTACGAGATGTGGTGGATGTAGTGTGTGTACACGATGTGGTGGATGTAGTTTGTTTGTACGAGATGTGGTGGATGTAGTGTGTTGTACATAATGTGGTAGATGGTGAAATTTCAATTTTTATTTTACACATAACAAGTCCATAAATAAAATATCTATTTATATATATTGCATTTCGTGTGGATATGGTGTGTTTGTTTGAGGTGTGGTGGATGTAGTGTAGTGTGTTTGTACGAGATGTGGTGGATGTAGTGTGTGTACACGATGTGGTGGATGTAGTTTGTTTGTACGAGATGTGGTGGATGTAGTGTGTTGTACATAATGTGGTAGATGGTGAAATTTCAGTTTTTATTTTACACATAACAAGTCCATAAATAAAATATCTATTTTGCAGTTATTGTGTAAACAACTCTGGAGAGCAGTAAGTTGGGGCACCAGCCAAAATCAAGTTTGGAAGTATACATATTCCAACAAAGACACTTGACTACTGACTGTGGCGGGCCACCGCCACTAAGTGCTATGCCCACTTGGTATTCATATGTTTTGGCCTTGTATTTTGTGTTCCCAATGTTTATTCTTCCGATTTTCCCTTCTACTCTGTGTTTCCCCATGTATTTATATGTAGTTGTGTTGTATTCGTGTGTCTTACCTGCTTCCAGTTCGGGAGAGCTCATACGAACGGGTTCTGTTCGGCTAGCGAACGGGAACTAACCCGACACCTAATTTAGAATGTCTGTTTAGAACGTTCACACCTTGTAATGAGGTGCGAAAACCGCAAACCGAAAAGGAAACAAGCGGCGCATGTAGAGGCAGCATTCGTATCCCAACCGGCATACGCACAGAGTCCCACTGGCTGCATGGAAGTTTGTATGGACCAATGGGAGAGGGCGCGCCCATTCAAACTGGGTTTGCACCATTTTCCTGATTGGTTGGCACAAACACTGGGCGCTGATTGGTCGCTGTGTGGCGCAGGCGACCAATCAGAGAACAAGCGCTCTGTCAAACAGGATTTCGCGCCCATTCTTCTGATTGGCCAGCAATATCCCTCTCCACCCCGAGTGCCAATTGGTGTAATTGAATTTCACGCCCTTTCACCTGATTGGGCGGCGAAACTCTTCTCCACACTGCGAGCTGATTGGCGCAATTAGGTTTTGTGCCTTTCAGCTGATTGTTTGATGATTGGTTTAGGCATTAAGTTTGAATTCGTCAGACGAAACCAAGCAACTTCATGAAACTAATTTCGTGGGTGTAGAGAGCCGCGAGCTCCAAACTTTAGACAATTATTTCTTGGGCTCTGTACATTTGATCGCCCCGCTATTTGCAGGGATCCTAGTAGGGACCTGGGACTATCTAGCAATGTGTGCTAAATCCCCTAACCATATAAGAGTTCCTGATCAGCTGAAGGAAGGGAACTAGAGGAGGTAACCGGTCGTGTTACCAGGTATCCTGCTACACTGACATTTGAGGAGTTTCTACTACACTGACTGCGTAAAACTCGGTCAATTGACATGGAATCTCATAAGAAAGCATTGAATGTGTGAGCAGCGATTGAACCATCACTGGAGGAAGCCATGCCTTCTTGATGAATTTGCAGCAGATGGAGAGGTGAGCAGGGTAAAGGGAGTCTTACCCATGGAAAAAGGTGAGTAAAACCTATATTTTGTTAATCCTATTGGAAAAAGTGGGGGACACTATAGATACAGGGACGCTATAGTTTAGGAATACAGATTTGTGTTTCTTTAATTATTAGCAAACTATTTAATTTGTTTCTTACATTAAAATTAGTGTGGAACCTACTGATATTGGGGTATTATTGCGTAGTGATGGGCTTAACACGATATGGACATTTCGTGGAACTGAATCCCCATATTTGTTTGCTGAGATAGGGGATTCTTAGTAACTTTGTAAATTTTAAACTTTTTTTTATTTCTATGGAATCACCATTGCTGAGAACTGCATGCTCCTAGTGTATCCCCAATTTCCTTTTTTTCTATGTACATTTGGAGTCCAGACCAGATTCTTTATGGGTTGAACACCCTGCCGCGCCCCCCAGCTTCAGATGTTGTGTTTTAAAAACTTGGAAACCATGTTAATGGATATGGAGAAAAAACGAATGTTAAATCAACTTTTTAGGAATTTGTGCTATCTTACGGATGTTGAACATGTGACAAATAGAACAAGTTCCAAGATATGCACATCATGGTGGAAGACTGGACTTTTGAACTTATAATATTGTTTTGAATAAGGATTAGAGAATTTAGAAATTAAGGGAAAAGAGGGCTGACCTGCTTAGGATTCTTACGAATCCAATGTCCTTTTATTTGCATTTACACCAATGCTCAGTGTGTGATATATTTGTTAAAGCTTTCTACAATAAAAAAAACGTTTGATGTTAATGGTAGCGGTTTCCTGTGATAATGTGGGATATTGGTGTATCTTCAATATTTTCTTAGATATTAATAGTGTTTACACATTGGAAAATGCCTTGAACATCTGCCAAGATGCTCTAACAGATTAAAGCAGGCCCAAAAAGGTCACTTATATGAACTACCAGCCAACATTAACACAACTGGAACATATATATCTATATCTACAAAGAAATCCATTCCATACTGTATGTCATATAAACATATTGCTTTCTACTGTTTCAAAACTGTGTTCTGTGTGTTTATAAATAAATAAAATACAAAGAAAATGGAAAACAAGGAAAGTCAATATAAAAAAGGATACCATACATTTTATTAGAGATCATTATTTTTAAGTATTAACACATGGTATATTATATACTGGAGATGTTTTGGTATTGTCTGAAATACTCTGATTTAACTAGCAGCTTTGAACTCTAACTTTAATTTCTAAATATATGGCTTAACCTTTAGCCTAACCTTATCCATACAACCATACATTTGACTTCTAACACTATATACATTGAAAAGCCACCACATTAAAACCACTGACAGGGTAGTAAATAGCATTATAGCATAAAAGATTATATTTTGGATAAAAGAGAGAGGTTGGCACACACGATGGATAGCTTTGCAACAATCTGTAATAAATATAACAGAACCTTCATAGGGCAACATATATAAGAAAATAACCAAATATACGTGTAACTGGAAGCACTCACAATTTTGAGAGCCATATAAGTCGGCTCTCTACTGTAGTAGCATGTAGGTAGTTCCAATACGACAAATAGCCACAATGATGGTGGTCCCCCAGAGGAAGACCAGTGTATTGGTCGAAACGCGTTGTGCTAGTACTTTTTATGTTTACCTTTATCTAATAAAGAGCTATTTTAGCTATCCTTGGTTCCTGAACTTCTATCCAGGCAGAGTTCAAGTTTTCCTTTTCCTGGGGGACCACCATCATTGCGGCTCTTTGTCGTATTGAAACTACCTACATACTACTACAGTAGAGAGCCGACTTATATGGCTCTCAAAATTGTGAGTACTTCCAGTTACACTTATATTTGATTATTTTTTATATATGTTGCCCTATGAAGGTTCTGTTCTATTTATTACAGATTATTGCAAAGCTATCCATCATGTGCGCCAACCTCTCTCTTTTATCCAAACTTTATGTTTGTAAGTGTTTAAGGTGACATAACACTTGTGTGGTTTGAGACGCACTGGGATATATTTATTGTTCTATTTATCGCGCCATTTTTACACCTTTTTTGTCTGTGATAATAGATTATATGGTTACAATGGCACCTGTCAAAGGGTTGTGGGACATATTAGGCAGCAAATGAACAGTCAGTTCTTGAATTTCATTGTTGGAAGCACGAAAAATTGGCAAGAAAAAAATTCTGAGTGACTTTGACAAGGGCCAAACAGTGATTGCAAGATGACTGGATCTCTAAAATGGCAAGTCTTGTGGGGTGTTCCCTGTATGCAGTGGTTAGTGCCTACCAAAAATGGTGCAAGGTAGGACAACCGTTTAACTGGCATCAAGGTCATGGGTGCCCATGGCAAATTGATGCACATGGGGAGTGAAGGCTACCTTGTCTAGTCACAGCTCGATCACACAGAAGAGCTACTGGAGCTCAAATGGCTTAAAATGTAATGCTGACCATGATAGAAATGTGTCAGAACAAACAGTGAATCACAATTTGGTGCATAAGCCACATACTGGACAGAGTTCCTATAATTACCTTTTTCCACCACCAAAAGTGCCTTCACTGGGTACATGAATGTCACACCTGAATCATGGAGACATGGAAGAAGATTGCCTGGTCTGATGAATCACATTTTCTTTTAATTCAGGAAGATGGTTGAGTCCATGTGTACGTTACCTGGGGAAGATATGGCATCAGGATGCACTATGGGAGGAAGGCAGACCAGCTGAGGCAGTGTTATGCTAATGACAATGTTTTGCTGGGAAACTTACATTCAAGCATTCATGTGGATGTTACTTTGACATGTACTACCTGCCTAGATAATACACCGTGCCACACTTTGTTCAGGAATGGTTTGAGGAACATGACAAATAGTTTAAGGTGTTGCCATCACCTCCAAATTCCCCAGAACTCAATCCAATTTAACATCTTTAGGATGTGCTGAAAGAACAACTCAGCTCCATGGAGGCCACATTGGACAACTTGCAGGACACATTCACAGGTCGTATGGAGTCCCTGCCTCGATGAATTAGAGCTGTGTATGAGGCAGCTAGTTTTAATGTTATGGCAGATCAGTCTATAAACATACTCCTAACTATATATGTGAATCCCAGCCCAAAATACTATCCCTAACCCAAAATATTTGCCCCATATCTGTATGTTTCTCAGTTTGAATACAAGACTCAATTGTGTTTTCTATTGAGAATGATCAAACGTCAGCTACCAAAGGCAGAGTTTAGTGACTTAACCTTCGGTGAGTGTTAGAAGAATAAAGACCTGTCAGTCAGTTCTGCAAACCGAACAGATGTAAAACATAAAACAGCCTTTGTTTGGCGCTCTGACAGGTACATTCTGTGAAAACTCTTTTTTTTTTTTCTAACTAATCCTAGCTTAATAGAAACATCACCTACAAGTTAGATCAAGTCACAGAAACGTCTGAAAGATCACTCATGAGGGGGACTGTCATGTAAGCATCAAAACATGTCTCATGTAAGGGCCAAAGCCCAATTCCTACTGTGCGTTTGTGGTTTACAGTTTGTTCTCCAAGTTTGTATTCACAACCAACAAGCTAAGCATTCTCAACACAGTAGAAATTGAACATAATGATAGTAAAACAAAATGTGAAAAATGCAGAAAGTAAAAAGCAATGATGTTTTTAAAGGTATAAATATAAGATAAATAAGTCATCCAATTACCACCATCCTAACGTCTCTAAAGATTGGAGAGAGGAGCTCTTTTTGTTGTGCATGGGGAGATTCACAACATTCATATTGGCTTATGCTCAATACATTGTTTTTAATTTTCTGGAAAAGCAGAGAGTTTGTTATTATTACTTTGATAGAGTCCTGGGTAAATCAGAGCATGTTCCATAGTATATGTTTAGACTAGGGCTGGAGAGAAAAAGACAGACTATTACTCTTTCTCTTGCACCTTTCACAGTATATTATTAATGAAAAAGGGAAAAATGTAATGGTCATGGCAAGCACCACCAGTGATTTGAAGTGGTCATGGTGCCTCAAATCTGTATGTGCAGTGTTTGATTATAAGTGTAACCCCTCTGCTGCCAGAGCTGTAGGGCTACCTCCAGCATGGTCATTAGGTGGTCTTCGGCCAGCCCAGAAATAGAAGCACATCACCAGACTACAGCTTCCAGCTTCTGTGGCTCTGCAGGAGCTGGGTGTTTGTCACCAGACCAACAGGGATCCTTTGAGCCCAGGGATGTGGGGGGCCCAGATAAGGGGCAAACGGTTTTCCCCATTAAAGTAAACTGGGCCAGGGTGCTCCTGGTATCATAACCACCATAGCAGTGCCACCATAGCAGGCTGAAGTGATTATAATGACTGGAGTAACCCTTTCATGAGAGCTACTGCCAGTCATAGCAGTGCCTCAGGGTTCTAACTCCTGTTAATCGCAGACAGCCTGGGACATATGTTAAGGATTCCACAATTCCTATGTGGTTATTAACTAAAGTGAGTATCAAAGGGAATTTCAAATTTAAGGTTAAAATACTCTAAAAATTGTCTAAATCAGCTATGCTTTCAGATCAGCAACTCTGGCATTTAAATAGGAAATTCCCTTTGAAATCTCACTTTCGGAAATAACCCTGCTTAGTGGTAGCACATTATGTGTTCTGGTTCAACTATACTGGCTTCTCACAGAGTAAATCAAGATTTAAAAATAATTAATAGCTCATTAAAATAGTATAGGTATATATTATGCTGAACTAGTCATTAGGCGTTTAGAAACAAGCCACATTCGAGATTGCTTAGCTGAATGTATTCAAGTTATTAGAATTAAAGAACCTGCATGAGATTACTTTATTGTAGTGCTGGGTCACACTTTTATCTCGGTCCTTTTATTTCCAGGGATGTAAAACCTTCCCTTTCTTTTCCTGGATAGTGTCAGTAACTCAGTGAGCTGTAGAATGGTCTAAGTGTAAATTCCATATTGAGCGTGACATTTCTTTAATGTTCCATTAAATCACTTGTCAAATGAGAATCCCCAGCTGTCTGCAACTGTAAAATCCTTTGTTCTAATATTTACTGATTTAAAGCGGACGCGCGTTTATTTAGTGGAAGGCAAAGCTTATTCTTCAGATAGGCACGCAGGTTTAATTTTGACATCGTGCTAATGAAATCACTAGGATATGTATAGATAAAATAATATACGTATTGCTTCTCTATCATTTTTTCAATGACTCCTTATAATAATATTAAAACATTGGAAATCTCCTGTAACATGTTTTAACCTATGAATATAATGTAACATTTTCTTTTCATTATATATTAAAGATATGGAAATTGTCACAATCCAACTTGCCCTGGCTTTGCCTTGTCTGAACTCGATTATAATGTAATTTGCTACTTTTTTATTTGAAGAAAAAGAGCATTTCATTAAAAATGGTTAACACAAATTATGTGTATCTTTTAATGTTTTATTCAATGGTACAAATTCCAGAAAAGTGTCAATCCCCTTTAAATTCCTACATGACTGGTGTTCTCTAATTATGTAACTGGGGAATAAATGTGTTACAACGTCTCTTTATCTTTGGTATTTTTCAAATAATGGAAACTCCCAGACCTGATTGAATGGATCAGATTATTCCCAATTCGTTAGTTAGCTATAAGGTTCCATGTACTAAAGATTTGCTTGAATTGCATGAAAAGTTAGGTTAAATGGTAAAGCTACAAAAAAATCTCCAAATCTACTGAATCTGAAATTTTATCCATTTATTTCAATCTATGTTTTGCTAAGTAGTTCTTAAACAATGTATCTGGGCTGCTAGGAACAAACAGCATTATGATGCCTGCTACACACTGAATGTCCATCGTATATTGTCTATCTCTTGTCTCTGGTCATATCTTTCTCTATGTTCCCATTCATCAGTAAACAGTGCTTATAATAGTACATTTTTGATCAGCCCCAAATGGGTTGGATATTGAGAGACTTTGTTAGAACATGGACTTGTTTTGTGGATGAGCCACAATGGTCTTGATAAGATTGTTCCAGTAATCGAAGGGAAATGGGTTAGTGTAACAGTAACAATCTATTAATGAATTGAACCCAGGACATACTTGAAAACAAGAGAAATCTCAGTGTATCTTTCCTGGTAAAATATTTTATAGATAAATAAATAAATATATAAATAATAAAGGGGTTCATATATCAATGGACAATGCACATCCCAGCCCTGCATCTGACTGTACCGGAGAGCTACGCCGTATTCCAGGCAGTGAACGTAACTTTATTGACTTCAGATGTAGACATTATACTCTCTCTCTATGGCGATATATGGCCCCCAATCCCATCTCCTCATGTCATCTTTATACTGTATTCATGTAATATTACAGTTCTCACTCACACCTCTTTAGCGGATACTGAATTGCTAAATGTATGGAACCCACAGGTGAAGTGGGTTCTAGGGCATTTGGGCATTTGCTCCCCTACGCTGGTATTCCAGCATAAATCAGAATCTTCCCTTTCCTACTTGTCAGAGGCCAATATATTGTACTTGGTATTGTATCTCAATGATCTCCAGCATGAAGGAACTCTACCTTTCTAAGGCATGGCAATACGGCATACTTTAAGTCCTATCTTTCCTGTCTTTAAAGATTTCTGTGGACACTGGCGCTAAGGAGTGAGGTGCGGCTGAGTTGGCTTTAATTCTGTTTGACACGGAGTTGTGACTATCTTACCATTATATATTATAACACAGCAAAACCCCAAATATTATCTCTCAGCCAGAAGCAAACTTGTGCAATACATTTTGCGTTTTACAAAGGGTTTTTTTTTCCCCCTTTTTTTTCTGTGTGCCTCGTTGGTTTGATATTGTTTCTGTTTAACTAATTTGAAGTTATTCTATCACAGTTATTTTTATATCAAGCCAAACTTACTGAATGTTACAGAACTAATATAAAGATGATAACCGCATACTTTAATCTAAGCACCCAGTGATATTATAATAATATTTCCATAATATAAATATTTTCACTTATGATTCACATTGAAATGCACTCTGCGTGATATTTCATCACATTCCAAAGTAAGAATAACACTGGCAAATACATATTCTACAGAGACATGCATAGTTCACCTTCCATTATTCCCCATATAAATGGTACAGTCCAGTAATACAGCTTTAACCCCTTAAGGACCAAACTTCTGGAATAAAAGGGAATCATGACATGTCACACATGTCATGTGTCCTTAAGGGGTTAAAGCTATAAGGTAGGCACATAGGTAGGTACACTCTGTAATACTCGTTTAGAGTTACGGTTTGTCTTAGGACTAGGGTTATATAGAATGCTGGATATACGACATTAGGGTAATGCAATACAACATACATTTTTGTGACAATATTGAGGTGATCGTTTTTTTCTCTATGTCTTTTTGGTGATGGTGACATTGTCCATCTTCACTTTTGACGCTCAAACGTTTCTGAGCACATTCTACTAACTTGATAGATTATTATCTGTTAAATTGTTTTGAGATAGTACTTCTCAATTCAGGACTGTAGAAACATAGAATGTGACAGCAGATAAGAACCATTCAGCCCATCTAGTCTGCCCAAATTTCTAAATACTTTCATTAGTCCCTGGCCTTCTCTTATAGTTAGGATAGCCTTATGCCTATCCCACGCATGCTTAAACTCCTTTACTGTGTTAACCTCTACCACTTCAGCTGGAAGGCTATTCCATGCATCCACTACCCTCTCAGTAAAGTAATACTTCCTGATATTATTTTTAAACCTTTGTCCCTCTAATTTAAGACTATGTCCTCTTGTTGTGGTAGTTTTTCTTCTTTTAAATATAGTCTCCTCCTTTACTGTGTTGATTCCCTTTATATATTTAAATGTTTCTATCATATCCCCCCTGTCTCGTCTTTCCTCCAAGCTATACATGTTAAGATCCTTTAACCTTTCCTGGTAAGTTTTATCCCGCAATCCATGAACCAGTTTAGTAGCCCTTCTCTGAAATCTCTCTAAGGTATCAATATCCTTCTGAAGATACGGTCTCCAGTACTGTGTACAATACTCCAAGTGAGGTCTCACCAGTGTTCTGTACAATGGCATGAGCACTTCCCTCTTTCTACTGCTAATACCTCTCCCTATACAACCAAGCATTCTGCTAGCATTTCCTGTTGCTCTGTTACATTGTCTGCCTAGCTTTTAAGTAATCTAAAATAATTACCCCTAAATCTCTTTCTTCAGATGTTGAGGTAAGTAGGGTATCAAATATTTTATACTCTGCCCTTAGGTTTTTAGGTCCAAGATGCATTATCTTGCACTTATCCACATTAAATGTCAGTTTCCACAACTCTGATCATTTTTCTAGTTTACCTAAACCATTTACAATTTGGCTTATCCCTCCTGGAACATCATTCCTTTTGCAAATCTTTGTATCATCAGCAAAAATACACGTTTTACCATCAAGACCTTCTGCAATATCACTAATATAAATATTAAAGACAATGGGTCCAAGTACAGATCCCTGAGGTACCCCACTGGTGACAAGACCATGCTTCGAATACACTCCATTGACTACAACCCTCTGTTTCCTCTCACTCAGCCACCGCCTTACCCATTCAACAATATTGGAATCCAAACTTAAATATAGCAGTTTATTGATACAGAAAAACAGAGAAAAGGTGGCACTAAAATTTAATAAAATATCGGAAATAAAACCCAGTGCAGCAAACAATCACCCAAGTCTTTAGTCACTAAATAACACAATAACACTTACATACAAAGAATAAAACTGGAGATAAGGTGATTGCGCACAGATTGCTAAATGGTTTTCTTGCTTTTAGTGTGCAATCTCAAGGTTCTATAAATATTAAAAAAAAACAACATAGGGCAATATGTATCAATACAGTAAATACAATAATAAACTTGGAATACTCCAAATATTTGGAGCCCATATGAGTTGGCTCTAAACTGTAACAGCAGGTACATCAATCAGATGTAGATATAGATGTATGGTCAGGTCCCCCAGAAGGGGTTGAAATTCCTCTGTGCAGTAAATCAGGAACCAGATAGATAAAAGGTAAATACTTTTATTTGACAGCATAAAATAAAAAAGCACAGCGCGTTTTGACCTTTTAAAATAGGTCTTCCTCAGGTGCATGTAGTGCAGCATATGAGCAAATACTCTTATATAGGTAAAAATGATTAAAGCAATTAACAGGTGGTTGTTCATTACACAGCCCCACCCTTTCTCCATATAGGGAGCGTATCCAGAGCATTTCCAGAGCGGTTCCGCCTCACCCAACATGGCCGGTGAGGTTATATCTTAGATGGAAATGTGCACGACCTTCCCAACATGGCCGCATGTCTATTCCATATAGCGGTCGTTCACATGTACTTTTCACTTCCGGTTGCGTCCGTCATGTATCCGGCGGTCATGAGCTTGTGCATCTATGCCTGTTTTCCAAGTTCTTGCCAATCAGAAGGCAATGTTCATGTGTTTCCACATAGGAACAGTGTTCGTTAAGAAAGTTCATTACAATCACCATTTTGAAAGAGGGAAGAGTATATTTGGAGTATTTGGAGTGTTCCAAGTTTATTATTGTATTTACTGTGTTGAAACATGTTGCCCTATGTTGTTTTTTTATATTTACAGAACCTTGGAATTGTACACTAAAAACAGGACAACCATTTACCAATGTGTGCGCAATCACCTTATCTCCAGTTTATTGATGCGTCTTCTATGTGCAATCATGTAAAAAGCCTTACCGAAATCTAGGTAAGCAATGTCTACTGCACCACCCTGATCTATTATTTTAGTTACCCAATCAAAAAACCTTAGTTTGGCATGATCTCTCTCAAGTAAACCCATGTTGTCTCTGATCTTGAAATCAATGTGATTTTAGATGTTCAACAATCCTATCCTTTAACATGGTTTCCATTACTTTCCCCACTACTGAAGTAAGGCTTACTGCCCTATAGTTGCCCGACTCCTTCCTAATACCTTTCTTGTGAATTGGCACAACATTCACTAATTTCCAATCTTCTGGGACTACACCCGTTAACAGTAATTGGTTAAATAAGTCCATTAACTGTCCTACTTAAAGTGTGACTAGAATAGTTGAATGCCGTGTACTGCTTGGGCCAGGGATTCATGGGCACATTTAAATATATCTTATTTAAAACCAATATTGGCTTTTTATATTTTATATTTTTGGATAAGCTGTTCAAATTATTTAATATTTTTAAACCTTTAAAATATTTTTTTTTTCAAAATGTATTTGAAAGTTTACCTTCTGTTAAAAATAAAAACTGTATTACCTTATTAGTGATTTTTTAAAATATATTTGTTTAAATCATATGTTAAGCTAAGGTAAGATCTAGCAGTTTCTTTAACTACGTTGTTTCCAAAATTGTCTTTATAACTAAAATAAATGCATGGGAAAACAGGAGGGAAATAATTAAACGTCTCTAAGCCATCTAAGTATCCTTTGTTTCTTACAATGTAATTACTACTAGACTGATTTATATCACTGATATTGCTGCCTTCTCGAATGATTTAGCATTGCTCATCTTAAAGTGTTTATACATCAAAGTACTTGGATACAACATAATATAGCAACCAAATGTTACCGAAACTGATTACATTACATATAGATGGCAAATAACTTCTACAGACACTTTTTATTTTATTACTTTTTTTTTCGCTCTATGCCTTCTCTTATGAGTATTTTCACTCATCTAAGGGGTTTATAGACTGTCTGAACTTTTAGACACCATGATGTACAATTTTGTTGTTTAGTGTAATTTTTTTTTTTTCTAACTCTGTAAATATGAATGAAAACCCAAAACTCAGACACGAACTAGCAGGTCTTCTGTCTGCATTTTAGGTCCTCAAGAAAAGTGGTCGGTTTCTGAGGGGGTTTGTTGAGGGGACTTTTATTTCTACCAGTGATTGGCTGATTTTGTAGCCCCCTGCCCTCCCAATCAGTATAATCCCCAAACGAGTTAGAATAGCTTCTGAATAATAATAATAATAAAGTATCTAGCCAGGAAAGGTACGTTCAGATTACTTTGGTTTTTAAGTACGTCCTGCTAAACATCCAGGGTTTGTTACTCAGTTTAATGGTACTCATTTTATCTACCTCAAAGGATGATGGACTGAGTCATACCTGCTGGGATTTGAACCTGTGACCGACATGCATTACTTTGAAGGAAATGTAATTATTGGAACAGGATTTCATTTTATACTAGTAGATGTGTAAAAAAAAAATATATCCTTTGCAGTGGCCCTTGCTTCTTCAGCATATGAGGTCTTTAAGTAGTAATTGTGAGTAATTCTCTTTAGAAGACACCCACCTTATTCTGATAGCTTGAGGTATTGTAACTACCTCCAGACACACTCTTAAATACCATCTAAGAAGCCAGGCATTGCACAGTTATAATTCAATGGTTATTTTGCATACAAATGCTATTGTCACGGCTGCTAGTGTGGTCCAACACGCAGAAACTATGTAAACATATACATACAAAAGGAAAGGACTAATACGCTAGAGATAGAGAATGGTCAAAGGGAAAGCCGAGGTCAAGGAAGCCAGAAATACTCAGATACCATTTAAACAAGCCAAGTCAGGAGAACCAGAATTCGAAATAACCAGGGAAAAGCCAAGATCAGGATACCAGGAAGTAATATTTACAAAGATAAACGCACTCTAGGGAACCAGGAGCAGGAAACCACGACAGGGCAAGGTACTGGGGTGAATTAGGGATTTAAATATCCCTCTCTAGGCTCTGATTGGTCAGAGGGTGACCTCTGACCCCAGAACGTGCGCATGCGTTGATGTTGTGATGTCACGCGCACGTTCGTATAATTTATGGGGATGGAGCCATAGATGGACGCGACCTCAGGGTCGCCGCCATCTTGGATTTCCCCGAGTGGCGTGGAGGAACGGTTCCCGGGTCGCCGCTAAGCAGGTAAGCTCAGTGAGTTGGTGCTGTCGTGCCGGTTGGGCACGGACGCACATGGCGGCGAGCCGGGGGCCGTGACAGCTATGAATTGATTTATCTGAAGTTGAGCTGTTCATCCAATGGCATCCTTGGTAATGGCATTGATCAAATGCATGCTGCTATAAATAGAAAAAAAAACCTCCTTTGTGCAATTGGCAATAATGATTTTACATGTAGATGATGTAATACTAATTATTCTAGAGTACAAATATTAAATAACCATTCCTGGAAAGTGGCTTTTGTGGACCCTCTGCTCAACACTTTACAACATAACACCTTGGTGGACTAGAGAAAATATAACTGTTTAACAAAAGTGTGTTTTCTTTTTTACATCATAACTGGAGGATTTAGCAATGTAGCTTTAGGCAATAATTATAAACAGTGTTTCCCTAAGGATACTTTTAGGAGGCAATCCATTATTGTGCAAGGAAGGCCCTTTGAATAGTTAGGAGGATAAACTGTTCTGTTGTGATTGTCATTTCTTGAGGTGTAAACTATGGAGGTGATTAATTTGTATCTTATTTCCAATTATGGAAGCACTATCATGCCTGACAAAATACCCAGTACATCATCATGCTGCTAACAAGCTCTGTAGGGGGAATGTTCTTAGCCACTGTCCTATTAAAGGGTTACTCCAAGCATCATAACCACTACAGCCCACTGTAATGCCTCATTTCCCAATAATGGAGCAAACTGTTTTGCAATGGTTTGCCCTTTTACCTTGGTCACCAGTGATGCCATCCAGCTTTTGCAGAACTACAGAAGCTGGTAGTCGATCCTGAACACCATCCATTGGCTGATAGCACCAAGTAACCACTCTCAGCCAATGCATGCAATTCAGTGCTTAGGGATATGCACAAAACCAACATAAGCCAGCCTGACATACTAATGACGGCCCTACAATGCTGCCCTCCCGTAGCAAAGAGGTTAAGTTCCTTACGTGCAATATTTTAAAGCAAGACCCTGCACACACATCATGGTGCTTGGAGTAACCCTTCTAAAAAACAAATGTGTTACTATAAACAGGCCATACCACAAGTTATGGGTCGCCAGTTATTCACACTTACCTGCTTGAGGTTATTTTTATCCAGGTCACCCTATGTATTGAAAGGTTACATAAGGGCTATTGAGTTTCTGATATTTCGAGATCAGTAGTCAGCCTTATCAATAAGTCTTAAATATATCCTACTCATTTAATCCTCTTTTGTATTTGCACAAGACTTATTGTTTATTTAAAGATGTTTTCTTAAAGCACATCCAAAAATAGCTCGTGTACCAACAGCATATATGCACTTAGAATTATCACAGCCGGTAGTGGATCACTTTGTAGTGAAACTCTGATGGAACATTTTTTGACACATTTGGTATAATTAGATAGGTAGCTTTCCTGGAGTGATTTAGGCACTAATTATTCAATCAATCATCTACTGATTTCAAGAGATTCGGGGTTCACGCACTATTCACAGATACATTGATATCATAGTGGGCCAATTAGCACCAGAACAGAATCTTAACATCTTATAATGAAACATAACAAGCTTCTCTTTCTGCGTACCTGTGCGTGTGTCCTCCAACTGACTACTGCAAAGGCCATATGCGATTCAGTAGCTTAAATTAAGAGGGACCACACCTTATTTAATTAATTTTATACAGTATGACCTACAGACTTTACAGGCTTGATGGGTTCTGTACAAAATGTTTTTAAAGATCATGGAACGTCAATATAGAAACAGAAATTCCATGAGCTAGTCAGAAGGTCAAGAGGTATCCTCATTCAAGGGAAGACAATAGGAGAACTTTAAGAATGATATTCTCTGAAGAGTCACTGATAAGTAAGCAAATGGTAAACAGTATAGTCCTTTTTGTACCTCTACACATCTCAACGGCAAGTAAAATGCAATTTTTCATTATATTAATATACTTAATTATGTTGTAATTTTCCACTATAAGAAAACAGTCAGATTAATTACCAGATAAATTATTATCATTGTAATTTTTATTGTGAATAACTCATGCTGTGGTCATGCCCTTACACTATTTGATGACCTTACAGTCAGTCTTTGTAAGAAACAACTTTTTTGATCTAACACATTGATGAATTAGTCGGACCTGGATTTTTTTTAACACTTCCAACACTTTTGCCTTTGTCTTTAATAACAAATACAGTCATAATACTCAAGCCAGCAAAAGTAGAAATAAAGTGAAACCGGACAGTTTATGATTTACAACAAGGTTAGACACATTAGGTCTCTCAAGCTTTAGTTGAAAAAATAACCCCATCAGCTTTGGTACTACTGTGAGTTATAATTCAACAACAGCTGGGGAGTCACAATCTGACCACCATAGATTTATGTAGACAGCATGCGTCAGTGGAATCAGAATTCAGCGACAGAACAGATGTAATTTTTTTCATCTTTTCACAATGATTCTTTTTTATATTTTAAATAATCCTCTGCTTGAAAGTGATATAAGGTTTTACTAAGACATGGAAACATTGTAAATGTAGTCTCCAATAAAACCATAGACTCAAGGCAGCCAAAATCAAAAGAATATTATTGGTGCTTTTGCATAACTTTTTACTTCTAAGGTGTTTGTTCAGTAACTCAGTTAAAAAAAAAGTGGTTAAAGAACTTGCTTTGAGCCTAGCTAGTTGTCTATCTGCTGATTTCAGTTCCCGCTAAGTTTAAATCACTCTCACTTCCATTAGAATTTGATACTGAAGTTACATTCAAGACTAATTTACACAATTTAGACATTTTAGACAATTTTAGAGATGTTTACAGTAATGTGAGTAGGACAAAAATAAATGAACACTTGGAAAACAAAAAAGTGTAATTTACTGAACAGACCCTGGAAATGAGAACAGTTACTAATAAGGAACTATATCATGCTATTAATTCTAGTTACCTTGAGATTGAGGTTTCATCCGAGGCTGCCTTTACACTCTTTCAATGTCCATGGGAAATTTCTTTCTATGTTTTTAGACATTTACTGTCTTTAGCTGGAAAAGAGATTTTGGTGATAACTTCAATTTACAAGTCATAAAGTGCAGGAACTATTGGGACAGATCTTCTCCTTCCTTCTCACGTGGTTCTGCTCTGCATTACTCGTTGAAGACCATCAATTATTCCACACCCCAGTACCTTCTGGGCTAACAGTTAGGCCAGAGAAAGGAAGATAAAATGTCATGGTGCTGTTGATTATGAGTATTCCATAAAGACAGATCTGATCTTTCGGAATTACTGATGATGACTGCAGTGGGATTTCATGGAAATTCCAACATAGTCAAAAGTTATCATTAGGCAAAGTAGTGACTACTTTGCCTTATAGACATACCCCAGGTTAACACAACTTTACAAAAGGCATTGCATTTTGTCAGTGTCCACAACTGTCGCTAGCAATGATTGTGGGAATAGGGCAGTTTAACAGATTGTGAGTATCTACTTTCAGCTGTACCCCTGCGGGTTGCTGCACACCAAGAGAATGATGCCACCTTTTGTGATCTTTGCAAACTTCACAGAATTCACACTAGCACAAGGCATTTTAGTGCCCATACTTAGTCAAATAGCTGATGTAAAAGTAATTTTTTTTTTAGAATTCTCTGCCAGTCCTCAGGGGTCATTGTCAATGTCATTGTCTACCAACAGAATGAAAGGGAGGCAAAAAGGGGACGGAATCATTGGTCTCAATGAGAATAAAAACTAACTTCAGGGACATGTGCATCGTAGGAAATACAATATATGAAGAATTTAATAACACGTTGTTGGTGTAAATTCTGTACAAGTACATAATATAACAACTTAATTCTTTTTCAATACAAACGGGTTAAATTAAGTTTTATATATAATATATAACTTTAAGCATGATGCATTATTTTTCTTAAATATATTTTTAAGGAACATCCCAGACATCATAGCTGCTATAGCGTGCTGTGGTGGTTATGGAGCCAGGAGTGGCCTGGCACCCTCATTATAAGTAGAAGCATTTTAGAATGCTTTGACTTCTTACTTGGGATTCACCAAGTTCAGCTCCACATCTCCACTATTGACGAGCTTGAAGGTCCTGCAAGTCCTACAGGGCTTAACTCACACAAAGAGCTTCAAGCCCACCATTAGCGTTAGTGGAGGTGGGGAGTGGCTCTAAAACAGTTTGACAACTTAAACCATAACCACTACAGTTTCCTTTAAGGACAACATTCTTTATAGAAATATGAGTGTGAATACATGTAAATGGGTTGTGCACCCTTAAAGGGACACTATAGTCACCAGGACAACTACAGCTTATTGAATTTGTTCTGGTGAGTAGAATCATTACCTTTAGGCTTTTTGCTGTAAACACTGTCTTTTCAGAGAAAATGCAGTGTTTACATTACAGCCTAGTGATAACTTCACTGGCCACTCCTTTGATGGCTGTTAGAGATCCTTCCTGGGTCATGGATGCCTAAAATGCATCCAAACATTTAGTGTCTCCTCCGTCTGCATGCAGACACTGAACTTTCCTTATAGAGATTTATTGATTCAATTCCTCTCTATGAGGAGATGCTGATTGGCCAGGGCTGTGTTTGAATTGTGCTGGCTCTGCCCCTGATTTGCCTCCTTGTCAGTCTCAGCCAATCCTATGGAGAAGCACTGTGATTGAATCAGGCCACCACTTCTGATGATGTCAGCAGACAGCTTGTTTTTCTGAGGCTGAGTCTAACAGTATGCAAAGCTACAGCTTCAGGCTTGAATACAAGTACAATTTTGCTATATTTAGGGAGGCATGAGGGGCCCAGGGGGGCTAGATGGTGGTTTTAACACTATAGGGTCAGGAATACATGTTTGTGTTCCTGACCATATAGTGTTCCTTTAAGTAAGTGCAAGTAATTGCAAAAGTGACTTTGATAGATCAGGGGTGTTTGACCTTTCTGAAAATACTCAGCCATCTATTGGAAGGATGAACATTTTAGGGTTTGTAGCCCAACCACTGCTGTACTACATTGATACCCCTATATTACAGACGATGGTCCTGGTTATGGTGCCTGGAATGTGCTGACACTGCCTCGCCATAACCTGCTGAACTGTTTTAGCTGCTTCCTGTTTTCTTGAGCTGTAGAAACCTGATGTGGATTTAGTGCAAGATAGGAAATTGTTTACTGGCTGATAGTGCTCAGCTTACAATCTCAGCCAATCAATGAGTACCATCTTGCACAAAATTGACATTGGCTACTATTGCTTTATTAAACCAGAATCAATATGGATACCCAAGTATCTAAGACTAAGTCTTCAGTCATGCTGAAATGGTTTGACAGGTTTTGGTGAGATGGTGCCAGGGAACTCCCGGAACAATAACCACAATAACCGGCTGCTTCAAGTGCTTTGAGTACCCTTTTAAACAATGTTTAGCTCAATTCTCCACATCAGTCAGCATGAGTTTAAGCTGCTCATTCAGCCTGCGATACAAAGATTGGAGTGAAATCCCTGCAACTCAGATTCAAACTTTGACAAAACCCAAGTGTGTCAATGGGGAGTCACGTTGAACAGATGAAACTAGTTTGGTTGTACAAAAAGGAACAGCAAACAGTAACAATCGTGGAAGCACATTTGACACATCACTCTTGGAAAAAGGCTAATAAAGATACCGTTATACCCAGGGACGGATCTTCAGCAACATATTGTGCCAAAAAACTCAACTACTATTACCCTCTGCCACTGCTTGCATGGCTGTGACTAATGGGAGTTGCAGATTAACAGCTATGGTGGTTTCACATTGTCAAACACCTTCTCTTCTCACCGAATTTGTTTTCTTGTATTTGCTGCATGAGAGCTCTGACTGTACATTCACTCTTATCACTCTCAGCCACATATATTTCCTCTATAAAGAGGACACTTTAAAAAACCAAGTCAGACGGCATCACATTTTGAAATCTCATAGAGTCTATAAACTGCGGGATAAGACTCCCCAATGTTCCTGTCGGCAATCCCTAACAGACAGTAATCTATTGTAAATGACTCATGTGGTTGTATAAAGTTTATGACTTACTTACTTTCTTTAATAGCCAATAAAAGTGGAATATATGAACTTCTTACGAATACGCATTATGCAATATGGTAACCTTCTTAAAAAATACTTGTCAAATGCAATGGGTGAAAAACGCTATACTAATCCCAGGGTGTGAGGATCAGGTATCAGATACTACATTTAAACCAGAGATTCCTAAATAAACCGCTCCTAATTGTAGCATGAGTATCTGGTTTATGAACAGCTCAAAAAATTATTTTAAAAATTGTGTCTGTGTGTCTCTCTGTCTATCATCTCATTCTTTATAAATCTCTAGCTTAACACATTGCACAATTGAAAAAAAACAACAACATTGTCTGTTAACCCCTTTGTGGTTTACAGACTTAATTTGGGATTAAGTGAACTGAAAAAAAAGAAAATTTAAGATTTTATGCCATAATATTCATGGATAAAAATCACTTAGTTACTTGTCCAGCTCAGTTCTGTACCATACAACTTGCACTTTCCTTGTCAGTTTTTCGCCAAAACCACTCTAGTGAATACACCGTTTCTTCCCATCAGATATTCTAAGAGGGCACTGATCACCCCCATAATATTTTTTTTTAATTGTGAGGTTTTCGAAAGTGCTTTACTCATCATTCATACCTTGGAGGACCTTCTCCAAGGATTAACTTCATAGTTTTGCTCTGTGTCATTCATTTGATTGAACAAAGACTGTCCATGTTTAAGACATGTCTTAACTACGACAGGAAACCAGGAATTCGAGAAAATTGACTAGGGAATTGCAAATTTTTGTTCAAAATAATGAAGAAAAAAATCCATCTGAACAATTCATCAGCTTGTCTGGTTAAGACTGAAATTTGCCATTCCCTTGTCAAATGATTAAAGTATATTCATATTTACAACTGTTTTCTTATTTATAACTTTTTATACTGTTATCACTATCTGATATGGTAATATTTTAGCTACTTAATATAAAACTTATACCTTCTCAATTCTTCAAAAAATAAAATCTGAAGTTTAAAAAATATAGTTCAGGCAACATCAGGTATAACTTTTAAATGTCATATATTTTTTCAATTTATATTAAATGAGGTTTTAAACTCTAGCAGTGTAAGCATATATGTATGTTAGGAGTTAAAAAGACATACGCTCAAAACTGATTTATAGCAATATACTTAGTATGTACAAAATAGTCATTTTAGAAGGATGCAGCAATTCAATAAAATAAATAATATACCCTGGTGTACATTGCATCACTATGTCCATGAGTGTGTTAAATCACAATACTGGTTTTAAGACAAAATGATATGTTCTCTGTAAATAGTGTTAACCCATTAATTGCATGTGGAATATGTAAAGCAAGTCGATTCATGGACCCCACAGCAGTCAATAGGTTAAAAACAATTTAAGAATCAACCAAAATGTTGACAGAGTGTAGCTATTTAAATATTAAAAACAATGCATTCAATGGTTTCCAATGCATTTAACTTCCCCATGGCACAGTCATTTAGTAGAACCGCAGAACGGTTACTCTGTACCTACTGGCACAGCAAGGGCATTCCATGTACCTGGTTTTGTACACACTCATTAACATGGGAAAGTTCTCCTGTACATGAAAATCTACAAGGATGATTTGCATAAATTGCACTTAGGTAGATTGAAAATAAAAGGTGTCAAACCTTTAAATACTCATTTTTCATTCTGCTTAGTCTAGTACCATGACTTCTAATGGTTAAAGAAAGCAGTTCATATCTATCCCTCAGTCCTGAAGAGATATCTATTGTTTCTTTGAGCACAGCTCTTGTGTGAATCATCATAGCGATAAAGTTATCGTTTAACCCCTTGATTTCATTTCTCTCATTGTCCTGGCTCTGTTGAAACTTAACTTCCAGCTCTGACAGAGACTTGTCTGAGTTGCTGAAGGATTCACTGATCTGAGAAGATTCCCTTCCTAGATACTTTCCATAGCTGTCTTCTCCATCAAGGTCATACGATATGCTCTTCCCGATGCTCTCAATAACCCTCTGTGCATCCTCAATTTGCCTTTTAATGATTATAAATTCATCCTTTAGTGAGAGAGGTGCGCCATCCCCATAAGCACAGGCCCTCTCATCTGTCACCTTGAATAACATCTGGCATTTTTCAGGGTCATCGTTCTCCTCATAGTCTCCATCGGGAACAAAGTAATGGTGGAGACTCCCATTGGACATTTCAGGGTAGAGAGGTCCATCATAGTAAGCATTGCACAGGCTGAAAAGAATCCCAAACCAGAAAAGGTTAAGTCCTGTCATCGTGAAACGAGATAGTCTTCAGTGTGTTCTGAACCTATAAAATGATCTCTCCTTCTCCTAAGTAATAAACCAGTCCAAAAATCCTTCTTGGCTGTTGGATCCACACTTTATATTCCACAAGCTGATGAGATTTGCATTATAGAGTGACAAATTGTCTTTCGGTACATCCAGGTGCTTGTGAGTCTGTAATGTGCAGGAACGGTCTGGATCAAGTCTTCCTAGCTGTGCAGACAAAATATTGTCTGCTTTCAATGTGGAAGAGAGACACTGGGAAGATGGAGAAGGGCTCATATGTAAACATATCAATCTGTTATGTCTTCTTTTGGAAGTAGCAGGAGGAACATAGCAAGTCTGTGCTGAGAGTGCTTGCTGTCTGTGTAGTGCTGTTTGCTACTGCACTGTGTCTACATCTGGACTGCTAATGCAGTGCTCTGCTTTCTGGCTAATGATATGCTTTAGAAGAGGTATCTGTTCTCAAATTACAGCTTGGTTTCGTCACTAAAGGAGCCAAGAAGCAGTTTTGGAAAAGAATCCTTTCAGTATGTCTCAGTTATTAAAGCTACATTAAGTCATTTTTCCCTTTCCTGTTGCGAGGATTCCAAAGATAAAGAATATAAAGAGCATTTCAATGACCACGGGCTGTTGACCTTTTTTGATGCATAAAAAAGGCTACCCAGTCTATGCAACATTTTTGCAATGAAAGAGTTACCAAGGAAGCACGTGGAGTGCCTATAAATAAACACACACCATTGGCTATTCCTGATTCCGAGATGGAATTTCAAAGTGTTATTCCAGTTGGGATAAAAAACAATATTTAGATTATGAGTGAATATCACCACGGAATTTTTTCCCTTAGCTGGAAGAGAATGCAGAGGAGCCTGGTGGCAGCAAGGCTTGTTAAAGTAATATTATCTTTCAGTTCTCTGGCACAAGTTTGAAACTTGATTAAATGCCAATTTAGATAGACAGGCTATTAATAAATCATAAATTACTACAGACACAAAACACACACAAAAAACATAACATCAATACAGTGCAGAGACTGGCCCCTAATAACATTGATTATCAACAAGCAACCAAACCCTGCAGGAAATCCTACGCAGAGACCGGACCCCTAATAACAGCATTAATTATCAACACCCAGAACTCACAAGAAACCAGCTCTGCAGAATCGCCTAAGCAGACTACCTTACTGCTCTTTCAAACCTCTACCCACCCCCCCTTCCCTCTCTTTCCCATCATTTGAAATTCATTTGATTCACCTCTTCAAACCCTTGTTTGCTAACATTGCCGTTATTGATCACCCCCCTGGCTCCCCTCTCCTCTTCCTTGACCACTTTGCTGCCTGGCTACCCTACTTCCTCTCTTCTAATATTCCATCCCTAATTTTTGGGGATTTCAGTATTCCCATTAAGCCACATTTGAACTCAGCAGCCTCTAAACTACTTTTAATTACTTCCTCCCTCAGACTATCGCAGTGGACTAATTCTCCCACCCATGTAGCAGGCAATACCCTTGACCTCATTTTCTCTTATGCATGTACAGTATTTAATATCTGCAACACTCCATTTTCTCTCTCTGATCACAATCTCTTATCGTTTGCTCTCAAGTACCCTCTCAGCCCAACCTCCCTCAACTCAGGAGGAGCCTTAATTCTATTGACCTCCATCAGCTGTCAGCTGATATTGATTCACAACTCCTATCCATTCCTTCCCTCTCCTGTCCCTCACTGGCCATCTCCACATGTAACACTACTCTCACCTCTGCCTTGAATGCTGCAGCTCCGCTCCTAACATGCACCTCAAGGAGGACATGCCCCCAACCGTGGCATACTAAATCAACACGTTACCTGCAAAGATGCTCCCGTTGTGCTGAACACTCCAGGAGGAAGTCTCACACCCAGACAATCTCCATTCTAGATTCATATTATATTCATACAGCGCAGCTCTTAAATCAAGACTTTCAATAGAAATCAGCTGTTAAATCAGACAGACACTCACACTGCACCCTAGCTCAAGGCTGAAGTGAGGGCTTCTTTTAGATGCTGTGGTAGGCAAGCTTTGGCACTCCAGATGTTGTGATCTACATCTTCCTTGATGCTTTGTCAGCATTATGGCTGTAGGAGCCTTATGGGAGATGATGTCCATAATATCTGGAGTGCAGAAGGTTTCCTACCCCTATCCTAGAGAGGTACTGGTTTTCAATACATATCTATGAGAAATGCAGTGGACACAGAATGGTGATTGACCTGTAGGTACCTCTCTCCCAATGCTTCTCTCTCTGAAACATTCAAGTCGCCTGGAGACTATCTCTAGTGCTGACCTACTGGGGGCAGAGCGGAAATGCAGCGGGGGATCCTTTCACCACTGGATTCCAGATAACATAGCTCTTCTTTTGGTGTAGTTAACACTGGGGTGTTTCTTTAAAAAATGTGTTTAATATCCAGCTCATAAAATAAAGGGGTGTTCATGAAAACCAAAATTAACAAACTGATTAAAACATTCATCCTTTATAGAAATATTGGGATGATAATTTAGAGAATCTTTAATGCTCAAGATTGGAACATAAGGAATTCACAGAAAATGTTTTTTAGGAATGTTAGCTTCTACAATAACCACCAGAGTGTTAAAGTTATATTTAAACATGGGAGCTATTGCAATGAGTGTTGTACTGTACTTATTGCGTTCTGTCTCTCCCTCCTTAGCTGATAAGAAGTTTGACTTTAAATTGTTGCTATATTGTCAATATAGTCGTAGATATCTTCAGCCTTGTGGCAATTATATTTTTAAATATGTGGTTCTTTTGGGGTCTTTTTGTGGCAAATCTTAAATTATCTATACAATAGAAACATTTGTTTTTCAAGAGCAAACATGACAACAAAGTCTTTGAAATTATAATTTGTTCTAAAGTTACATTTTATTTTAATATCTCAGTTCATATCCAGTTGTCCTGCAGAGATGAGGTCAATATATTCAGGGGACTATTATAGATATTATAGTATTATAGATACACGTTTGCTTCATGGCACAAGACATTGCTTGAGGTTGCGTGTGACAAAAGTCAGAAGTCAGAAGTTAGAACAATGAGCGCCATCTTTAACTCTGGTTTCAGAATACCAATATTGTCCTGCCTTTAGGTAATACAATAGTCAGAGCACTTTAGAGTAGTTTCCTTCCAGGTGTTTTCTTGACTGAGTCATAGATTATCTCAAATTGACTGCTTCACACAAACGTCAGTAAATTTATGAGGGAATTTAGTCTAGGATTTCAACTGAAAACGTATGGTATGTTAGTGTGAGGTCTTTGGGGATTTTTTTTTTAAAACCTCTATTGATCCAGTACACTGAGAACAGTCTCAGGAGAGTTCATACAAATTGTTGTCATGCTTTTTATAGTCTGAAACCCAAATGGAAGATCTTCATTCTCTGTGGTCTCAGCTGAAAGTTTTCTGATCATCACACACTTTCAATCGACAAATAGACAAAGAGAACCCAAGTAAAAATGAAAAATCAGTTTTTAATGTTAATTTTATTTATTTGAGGAAAAACTTTATCCAACAGCAACTGACCCTATGTGTAAAGTAATTGCTCCAGCGTTGGCTGGTGAACTTTCAAGATGGTGGGAAACTAGGCTCTACCACTGGAATGAGATTCCACCCCCTGACTTAATGGGCCTACTTAATCCCATGTGCTAAACTCCTGAACCAGAGACGTCTAGTTAGAAAACAAACACTTTTAAGAGATCCAGCTTCATTCCCAAAGCTGTTATTTAATGACAACAATAGAAGACAAATAGGGCAAAAAACGTGGTGATTTTTTTCTCCAAAATGTTTACATGGTTAACTGCTCCATCTCTCGGCATCATATCTAGCTATGTATAAAGGGGAAGGAGGGGAGGAGGAAAGACAGTGCAAAACTAATGATAACAGACAAAACATCAGAGATCTGTAATCTATTCATATTTTTTAAATAGTTCTAAAAAGTCTGCCTAAATTAAACCCTTTTCACAGAATTATCACTTGCAGAAAAAAATCATGAAGTGTAAAGTGGCAGAAAAAAGTGATGGAAAGATTGAGAACTACCTTTTATCTCAGTAGAAGGGCATACATTCAAAAAGGACAGTTACAGTTCAAAAGAAGCAACAGGTGAAAAAAGTGACAGATTTAATAAATTGCACCAAAAAAGAGGAAAAAAACAACTCCAAAAGGTTTGATAATTATTTTTATTACAACAAAAACTGTAGGAAAGCTGCTCCACACCTGTGGACCAGGCACTCCTGTGGAACTGCCCATCTGAACTTATCTTGTGCCAACTACAACAGCAACAACTGCAACCAAGTGCTTTCTATAATTGGAAGTGTGTGCATATGGGTCTGTATGTGTATCTGTGTGTCTGTATGTGTATCTGTGTGTTTGTATGTGTGTATGTGTGTCTGGATGTGAATATGTGTCTGTATGTGCATCTGTAGGTAAAAATGTGTGTCTGTATGTATATCTGTGTATCTGTAAGTGAATATATGTGTCTGTGTGTCTGCATGTATATCTGTTTGTCTGCATGTGTGTCTGTATGTCTTTATGTGTGTCTGTGTATCTGTACATATATCTTTGTATCTGGTTATCAGTAAATCTGTATGTGTATCTATCTGTGTGTCTATGTGTGTATCTCCATGTCTGCATGTGTGCCTGCATGTTTATCTGCCTGTGTGTATGTGTATCTGTGTGTCAGTTTATCTATTTGTGTGTCAGTGCATCTGCATCAATGTCTGTATGTGTGTCTGTGTATCTGTGTGTCTTTGTATCTGCATGTATCTGTATGTGTGTCTGTATATCTATCTGTGTGTCTGTATGTGTGTCTGTGTATCTGCATACTTCTGTATATCTGTTTATATGTATATCAGTGTGTCAGTGTATCTATTTGTTTGTCTGCATGTGTATATCTGTATCTGTATTTGTACATTGAGGAGAGAGAAGGATGCCTTATGTATTTTTCCTATGCTTGACCTTCTTTGACCAAAGGAGGAGCCTCATTCTGCTAAAAGACCTATTGCCTCTCTCCTCGGAGATGAATTGGGGGACCTAATGTCTCCCTCCTGGCGCTCACCCATGTGCCGCTGGTAGGGGCCTTAAGTGATAATGGAAGGTACCTACTGTCTCCCCCCCGCCCCAGCCACCACCCATGAGTGGTGGGTTGTGGCCTTAAGTGATAAAGTAATAATGTTTTTGCAAGGCATGTGCTCTGGCCAATTGCCTAACTCTAACGTTTAGCTCCACACAGCTAAACAAACCAGGAAGTATCAGGACCGGTTTTATGATTGTCAGCCAGGGGGTGTAGCAAAGTTTATTTACAAAAGTGCCAATTTCTATTAAAAAATGTAAACACTCTTCACACAGAAAGCACAAACTCAAGTGCTTTAAGGTCTGGAGTGTTTCTTTAATTGTGTTTCTTTGGAGCCATTCAGAGGTGGACATGCTTTTATCTTATGTAAGTGTCTGGCGGTTTTGTGACATCCTAGTAGCTTCTGCACCCTTGAATGATTTTTGCTAGACCAACCACTACTGAAAAGATTAATCTCTGTTCTCCAAAGTTTTCTCCATTTGTTGATAATGGCTTCCACTGTAGTTCACCGGAATCCAGAAGCATCAGAAATGGCTTTGTAACCCTTTCCTGATTTATAAATCACAGCACATTTTTTTCTCATGTCTTCTGGAAATTCGTTTGATCACTATATTTGTTGATATCTTGCAGCCAACAGTTCTATAAAAGTAAAGCCTTGATTCGACAGTCACGCCAGGGTGTGTCTGCTCTGATTGCATCCAGTGATTAATTATGTTTGATAAATGGGTTCTCTTTGTGATATATTTTAGTTTGTATGAGGTTCTTAAACCATTTACTGTTACTTATATGCAAAAATAGAGGAATTCAAGGAAATGGCAAATCATTTCTCACAGCACTTTCTTTGAAACTCTAACTAGTTCTAACTAAAAAAAAAAAAAGTACAAAAAACTATTTGGTAAATCAAATCTGTGTCCAATCTGTCGGCTGATGGATGTAAAATCACATATTGATTTGTTTATAATATTTAGTTCAAATACAGATGATAAAACAATATATTTGACATTCAGATCTATATTTTAAGGTTCGAAATGCAGATTGAGGGGGAAAATCTTTCAAAGTGTACTTATTTCTCCAGAACAACAATCATACATTTACGCATGATGTCATTTCCTGACTCTAAAACACATGATGATATCCCCATAGATCAACAAGCTGTCACTTTTGGGACATGATAAATTCAGATTTACGCTAGAAAGTCATGTTGACCCAAAAAACTCTATTTCAAAAACTATTAAAGGGACACCACAGGCACCAAAACCACTGCAACTTCATTTCTGGTGCGTATAGCCTTTCGCTGCATTATTTTCAATGTAAATGTTTTTTTTTTTCAAGTAAAGGAAGAGTTTACATTGCTTGCTAGTAACCTCTCTAGGTGCCGTCACTCAAACAGACACTACAGGCCATGTCGTATTTTCAGCCCTGCAAGCTGAATATATGAAATAAACCAGCCCCCACCAAAAAAAATAATAATATATGTTATATATATAATCTATAAACTCTCAAGATATGTTAGGTATATTTCAAAGTAGAAATGATTTATTAAAAATAAACTAACTTTTATAACTACAGTGGGACCTCAGTTTACGAATTGAATCCGTTCTCTGGGACGTTTCTTATTGCAAAACATTTGTAAACCGAAACCCAGTTTCCCATAGGAATGCATTGAAAACCAATTAATCCGTTCTGGAGGTCAGAAAAAAGTCAAAATGAGCTGGCATGGAAACCAGCCCACAATGCAGAACACATAATAAAAGGCATGCAAACGACGAAGCTCAGCTCCCTACCTTTCCATAGCTTGAGAAATGTACCAAAAAGTCCCAAAACAACTGCAAACAATTTCCAGAATGGCTCCAAAACTCGCTGCAAAAGCCGCTCCAGCACCTCCACACTCGATGCCACGTGCTACCCACAGGCTCCAGCATGCAGGGGGCGGTGCTATAAACCTCCCAGGTGCAATGCATCCTGGGGAAAATCGCTTTGTATTGCGAAAAAAAAATTGTAAACCGAGGCATTATTTTCAATGGATTTTCATTTGTAAACCGAAAATTATGTTAACCGAGGCGTTTGCAAACTGAGGTCCCACTGTATAAGGTTACCACCTTAAACTACACAAATGTGATCCAAATATAAATAGCAATTTAAATATAAGACTAACAATTACAATTACTATGCTGTGTACTGTATCATAGAATATACAATTACATAAAATAACAAAATGGTAACCGTAACAAGCCTAGTAAGGAGAAAGAAAAAAACATTGTCAATCAGCAACATAAACATTATACTTAGCTGGGGAAATACAAAAGAGATTGCCCAACCTATATATCCAGGGAATATGGGTAGAATACTGCAAAACCCCTATACTGGTGTCAATCAGCTTAGTCCCTTATGGTAGTAATGTGCATGGGCAAAATATTTTGGTTTGGCACTTCCGAAATTCAGGTCTTCGGCAATTTAGCACTTCGGTTCGGTTCGGCACTTCCGAACTTTGGGACTTCGGTGATTAGGCACCTCGGCTCGGTTCGGCACTTCCGAAATGCGGGACTTTGGTAATTCGTCAATTTTGGCATTTGGGACTTTGGCACTTCGAGACTTCGGGACTTCGGGAACTCAGGACTTCAGGAACTCGGGACTTTGGCAATTCGGCACTTTGGGAATTTGGCAATTCCCTTATCCCTACTCCTACCCTTAACCATACCGCTACCCCTAACTCTACCCCTCTTCTAACACGTAACCCCAACCCTAACTCCATCTTCTGTTTTGCCACTTTTCAGAAATCCGAAGCAGTTCGGCAATTCGGTTTGGTTCGGCACTTCCAAAATTCAGCACTTTGGCAATTCGGCAGTTCTGACATTTGGAAGCATCCGAATGTCTGAATTGCCGAAATTTGTCTGAATTTAAATTCGAACCAAAATGAATTGCACATGTCTACTGTATGGGACATGCGATTTAAATGTGAGCCCTCGAGCAAGCCCAAATTCCTACGGTGCTGCCTCCTGCAGCAATAATCAACCAGTGACCACCTGTAGGCTGACTGAAGATCAGAGTAAAACCTCAGTCTAAGGCGTGCTTCTCTGCAAATTCTCCGTCCAAGGTGACCCATCCACTTTTAAAGCTCAAATAAGATCTTGGTCAACACGTTTCATCCTACTCATATGACTTGTCAAAACCTGAGTTAGTGCTGCATAATTTTCAAGCGGTTCAGACGCCAATAAACAGCCCACTTTCAATAAAGTCTTAAAGGTGTATATCAGATATTTATAATGAATAATTCCTGTTATCATTAATTAATATAATGATACATAATGATAGAAATGCACTTCATGCATAAGACTGAATATATGAATATATAAATATTTGATAACAGATCCAGTATAAAACATTAAACCTGTTCATTCTGGCATATATTGAGTAAATTCTATAAAAATCATAGAACACGCCAGTCCCCTCCCTCTCTCAATGACCTAAACTACAGTTTATTGAGAAGCATAGGAAAGCCCCAATCACATGCTCCAGCACAAAGGGCTTCTCTATATGAAGTCTATTATTAGTGTAGTCCCCAGCACAGTAAAATAAGGGACATTTCGGCCCCCAATTCGAGACTTTCTCAAGCTTGGATAGGGAGCCGAAACGTTGCCATTCTATTCTGATTACAGTCAGATCTTTTAGATACAACCTATATGTGCCAAACATGTGAATGAGGTATGTAACCTCCCCAGTCTGTGAGGTGCCACATGATTTTCTATGTGTGTGCAGTGCCTCCTTGGATTTTGTGGATTTGAAATATTCCTTCAAACATTTCTCAATTTCTGGGTTACTTGTGCACTTGTGCTAATGAAAAGAGGCTTGTAAAATGATATGTTACACAGTGGCAAGGGCTGATAAGTGGGAGGAGAAACAAGCATGTAGCAGAGTATGATATATATAAAATCACATAACTCTGGAAAACCTCATCTGACACACAGATGGAATTATTCCCTTCTACTCCGAGATCTTGGCTAGCTCAGCTAAATATTTTGGGAAGATACAGATATGATTTATCACTAGGAGCACTGGCTCAATTAATATTTAATACATATATAGTAGGCAAAAAATGTGATATCAGGCAAAAAGCTTTTTGCACGTTTCTTAAAGTTCTTTTTTTTCTCAGATAAGTGCACAAACAGTTTGACTGCTTACACTTGGGGTACTCTAGGTCACCCCTAGCACCATAGGTAGTGTTTATGGTGCCTGGATTGTTCTTTCAAAACATAGATAATCCAAAAACATCATACTAAATACTAAAAGAAAGCAAAGTAAAATCTAGCATTGAACTATGCAGGATAATGCAGTGCAAATTAATAAAATTTACTTTCCAACACCTTACAAAAGTCAAGCATCCCGTACAAAAATTGTCCTGAATGGAAAAACTACGAAAAAAAAAATCTTCTCTGTAAGATTTCCTTTTCAAAAAGACAGCTGTATTTATATTATGAGTACAGCTGCTTGGAGAGGAGATGTAACTTTAGAATAGGGTTCTTTGATTAAAATTACTGAATGTTTGTTTGCATTATTTGGACATCAAATTGTCAGTGTACTGGGTTCAAAAGTTTGATTACATATACTCTGCCTTTGTATGGGAATAATCTTGAGTGATCAGAAAAAGAATTCTAAAAGGCACAACATGGGCCAACGTTCTAAAGAAATGTCCTTGAAAATAATACCAAAGCAATTTTTTTTTAAATGAAACCATGTACATATTTTTTTAAGAATATTAAAAGGCTACAGCCGGCTAGATGTGATGTTAACAGTGAAGGCTAGGGACGTGCATGATCCTAAAATTCGGTTCGGAAATTCGGCACTTCGGTTCGGCACTTTGGAAATTCTGTACTTCGGCAATTCGGGACTTTGGAACTTCGGTTCGGAACTTCCGAAATTCTGTACTTCAGCAATTTGGGACTTTGTCAATTTGGGACTTCGGCATTTTGGTTTGGTTTGGGCCTTTGGCAATTCGGGACCTCAGCAATTCGGAAAATCTGTAGGGCTCCCTATCCTTAACCCTACCCAAACCCTAACCCTACCCTACCCCTACCCTAACCCTACCCTAAATTTAACCCTAACCCTAAGGTAACCCTAACCCTTACCCTAACCCTTCCCTAACCCTACCTTAACCCTAACCCTTCTTGGGGTACTCTAGGTCACCCCTAGCACCATAGGTAGTGTTTATGGTGCCTGGATTGTTCTTTCAAAACATAGATAATCCAAAAACATCATACTAAATACTAAAAGAAAGCAAAGTAAAATCTAGCATTTAACTATGCAGGATAATGCAGTGCAAATTAATAAAATTTACTTTCCAACACCTTACAAAAGTCAAGCATCCCGTACAAAAATTGTCCTGAATGGAAAAACTACGAAAAAAAAAAAATCTTCTCTGTAAGATTTCCTTTTCAAAAAAGACAGCTGTATTTATATTATGAGTACAGCTGCTTGGAGAGGAGATGTAACTTTAGAATAGGGTTCTTCTCTGTGTTTGATTAAAATTACTGAATGTTTGTTTGCATTATTTGGACATCAAATTGTCAGTGTACTGGGTTCAAAAGTTTGATTACATATACTCTGCCTTTGTATGGGAATAATCTTGAGTGATCAGAAAAAGAATTCTAAAAGGCACAACATGGGCCAACGTTCTAAAGAAATGTCCTTGAAAATAATACCAAAGCAATTTTTCTTTAAAATGAAACCATGTACATATTTTTTTTAAGAATATTAAAAGGCTACAGCCGGCTAGATGTGATGTTAACAGTGAAGGCTAGGGACGTGCATGATCCAAAAATTCAGTTCAGAAATTCGGGACTTCGGGACTTCGGCACTTCGGTTCGGCACTTCGGAAATTCTGTACTTCGGCAATTCGGTTCGGCACTTCGGAAATTCTGTACTTCGGCAATTCGGGACTTTGGCACTTCCATTCGGCACTTCAGCAATTCGGGACTTTGGCAATTTGGGACTTCGGCATTTCGGTTCGGTTCGGGCCTTTGGCAATTCGGGACTTCAGCAATTCGGAAAATCTGTAGGGCTCCCTATCCTTAACCCTACCCAAACCCTAACCCTACCCTACCCCTTCCCTAGCCCTACCCCTACTCTAACCCAACCCTACCCTAACCCTAACCATACCCTAACCTTACCCCTACCCCTACCCCTATCCTAACCCTACCCTACCCTAACCCTGCCCTACCCCTACCCTAACCCTAACCATACCCTAATCCTACATCTGACCCCACCCTAGCCCTATCCTAACCTTAACCCTACCCTAACCCTACCCTAACCGAACCCTAACCATACTCTAACCCTATCCTAACCTTACCCTAACTCTAACTCTAACCTTAACCCCACCCTAACCGCCACCCACCCTAACCCTACCCTTACCCTACTTTAACCCTACCCTAACCCTACCCTAACCCTGTCAGAATTCACGTAATTTTAACTCCCTCTCTTATTTTGCCACTTTTCAGAAATCCGAAGCACTTCGGCACATCTGAAATTTGGCACTTTGGCCATTTGGTTCTGTTTGGCACCTCCGAAATTCGGGACTTCTGCAATTCGGTTTGGTTCGGCACCTCCGAAATGCGTGACTTTGGCAATTTGGCACTACGGCAACTCGGCACTTTGAATGTCCGAATTTCCCAAAATTCGGCCGAATTCACAGGTCTAGTGAAGGCACTTTATTCCTACTTTGTTGATTTTAATAGAGCACATATATCCCAAGCAGTGTTCTACATCCACCAAAATTAGAGTCCCTGAAAATAACCCTGAAAATAACCTTCCATATGTATCGTACTTCCATAATATATACAAGGTTATTTACGAAAGAGAACATTCAAATTGAATTCAAAATGAATTTCAAATTTAAGGCCAGAGTAACCAATATGAAAGCATAGCTTGTTAGACTATTTTGACTTTGAACTTGAAATTGCTTTGAATTCTCGGTTTACTGAATGAATAACCTTGATTGCAAAGGACTTTAATATAACCAAATCTGCAGATGGGATAGATCTCAATTTTAACTATCTGTTTTTTTTTTAAATATGAAAAATTGTGGATCAGCGCCTTTGAGCTCCAATAAAAACAAAAATGGCAGCTAACCTAGATCAATTGGGCTCCCACACAAACCCCACAAATAGGTAAACAGTATATGGAAAAAAAGGAGACCGGTAGCGGCAATAATATTAATGTTTTTAATATTTATAAAATATAGTTACAGGCAATAAAAATATAATAGTCCACAGTAAAGTCCAATATAAATTTAAATTGCAACTTGCAAGAAAACAGGCCAGGTCACGGAGGATATTCTTCTACTTAGACTCATGTATGGTGATGTAGGCAAGTTTGTTACCTATGCATTTAGCAACAGAAGGATATGGATAATATGTGCCTTTCTAATGCCAGGTGTTCAGAATGCTCTAAAATGCTCTAAATGTCTCATGTCAATGTTCAGAAAGCACCATTATCCTTTGTCTTGTAAAATAGATAGACATAAAGATAGCTAGCTAGATAGATAGATAGATAGATAGATAGATAGATAGATAGACAAACAGACAGCTGGATGGACAAACAGGCAGACAACTGGGCTGATAGGCAGGTAGGTAGGTAGATAGATAGATAGATAGTGTTTAGTGTTGAGTGAATAGGAATTGATCCATCCGGAAGATGAAACAAACCTCAGTCACGTTGGAAAACCCAAGACTGAATGACTCATCTACCTGCCAAACTCTCCTTCGACAGAATGCTTTTCTTTTCTCTGTGGGAGTGCTTTCTGGTAATTAGTGAATATAACCATTCCTCTCCTACCTCTGAGGCATCTCTATTAAGTACAAACTGTTTTTCAATGTCTGGCCTCTCTAGGGTGACTCCTTATACAGACATTGCTTTATTATCTCATAAACCCTCCGGCATTCAGATATCTATGCTACCTGCGTGGGAGCTCTGTGCAGTCAGGCTTATGGAGAATGACAGCTAGAAACAGCAACAGAGTGGAAAGTTTCCTACACATCCATATTGAAGGCTGAATACTTTTTATTTTTAGAGGAACACAGTAAGAACGCAGGGCTGGATTAACATAGGTGCTGATGGAGCTGCAGCTCCAGGCCCAGGCCCATGCCCATGGAATAGGCCCATTTAAAAAAATATATATAAATATATATTTTATTTTTTTACACACACTACTCTTAGGTTTGCCACCTGACTGGTATTTTACTGGCACAGCCGGTATTTGAGGCTGCCTGGCCATGTCGGTATCACAGTAATACCGGCAATACAAATGCAGGTATTTTTCTCAGAATAAATGGAGATTACTCTGCAATACCAGCACCAGCCTCTCTCTACTACTTACTGATCCGTGGGGGAGCAGCAACACAGCACAGAGTCCAGACAGCAGCTCTACAGCTCAGGTGAGGGATGGGGGGAAAGGCAGCAGGGACACATGAGGACACTGAGACACTAGGGGACACATGTTGAAACTGAGACACTGGGGGACACTGAGACACTAGTGGACATATGGGGACACTGAGAAACTAGGGGACACAGACACTAGAGGACACATGGGGACACAGACACTAGGGGACACTGAGACACTAGGACACATGGGGACACAGACACTGGGAGACCTGGAAAAACTGAGACACTTGGGGACACTAGAAAACATGGGGACACTGAGACACTAGGGGACACTGGGACACATGAGTATGCTGAGACACATGGGACATTGGGAGACATAGGGACATTGGGAGACACTGAGACATTGGGACACAGAGATACTATGTCCCCATTTCTCCCAGTGTCCCCATGTCCTCCATCCAGTGTCGATAGTGTCTCAGTGTCCCTAAGTCTCCCAGTGTCTGTGTCCCATGTCTCTCAGTGTGCCTAGTGTCCCTATATGTCCCAGTGTCCCCATGTCTATGTCCACAACTGTCCCCAAGTCTCCCAGTGTCTGTGTCCCATAGTCTCCCAGTGTTCCCATGTCTCTGTGTCCCTAGTGTCTTAGTGTCCCTTAAATGTTTCAGTGTCCCCATGTCTCCCAGTGTCTGTGTTCCTAGTGTCTCAGTGTGCCTAGTGTCCCCATGTCTCCCATTGTCCCTATATGTCCCAGTGTCCCCATGTCTATGTAAACAACTGTCCCCATGTCTCCCAGTGTCCCCAAGTGTCTGTCTCCCAGACAGTGAACCCCTGTCTCCCAGTGTTCCCATGTCTCTGTGTCCCTAGTGTCTTAGTGTCCCCAAATGTTTCAGTGTCCCCATGTCTCCTTGTGTCTCAGTGTCCCCATTTCTCCCAGTTTCCCTAAATGTCTCAGTGTCCCCATGTCTCCCAGTGTCTCCATGTCTCCATGTCCCCAGGTCTCTCAGTGTCCCCGGCTCTCTCAGTGTCCCCATGTCTCTCAGTGTCCCCATGTCACACTGACACACTGAGACATTGGTACACTGGGAGAAATGAGGACACTGAGACACTGGGAGACTAGGGGACTGGGCGACATGGGGACACTGACACTGTGATACATAGGGACACTGAGACACTGGGTGACTTGCGAGACTGAGACACTGGGAGCAATCCATCTATACAGCAGAATCAAACTGTGAGTAGTTTGTTGGTGATTTTACAGAATTTTCTCTGATGTGATTATACAAATGATTAAGCTGGTATTTTTTCCAAGAAAGGTGGCAACCCTACTACTCTTCACATACGCTTGCTTAAAGGAGCACTATAGGGTCAGGAACACAATCATGTATTTCTGACCCTATTATGCTAAAACCACCACCCTGGCCTCTTCTTGCCTCCCTAAGTATAGTAAAATATAACTTGTATTCAAGTCTGCAGCTGCTGGCTCTGCCTCTGAATTGACTGTCTGCTGACATCATCAGAAGTGGTGGTCTGAGCAAATTACAAAACTTCCCCATAGGATTGGCTGAGACTGTCCACTAGGCAGATCAGGGGCAGAGCCAGCACAAGTCCAACATAGCCCTGGCCAATCAGCATCTCCTCATAAAGATAAATTGAATCAATGCATCTCTATGAGGAAAGTTCAGTGTCTGCATGCAGAGGGTGGAGACACTGAATGGCAGTGCTGCACACTAGGCAGTACTGCCCCAGGAAGCACTTCTAGCAGCCATCTAAGGAGTGGCCAGTGGAGTTATTTTCTCTGAAAAGACAGTGTTTACTGCAAAAGGCCTAAATGGAATGATTCTACTTACCAGAACAAATACAATAAGCTTTAGTTGTTCTGGTGACTATAGTGTCCCTTTAAGTTTGGAAGCTTAAGAGGGATGTATGGGAACAAAACTTGTGTGGACTAGCTGACAATAAAATTAGTTTAGGTAATGCAGATGCTGAACTGTGGCATGTCCCCTTTCTTCTACACTCACTACATATGCCTTTTCTCTGTATCAGACTATATACCAGGAACTTCTGCCTGCTAGTAAGAAGGCAAGGTGACAAGTGTACCAGCGAGTGCTAGGGGACAGTCCTTAGAAAGCACGGAGTGAGCGCATCATTAGATGAATTTATGTCAAGCTCATGGTGCTGCCTGCATAGTATGCCCTTAGTTGGACAGCCTGCAGGATTGGCGGGCAGCCTGACATGCATTCATGCCAGGTTGTCCTTCAAATTCTTTGGACAGACATGCCCCCTTTTTGGGCATGTTCTCCCCTTTTGGCAAGTCTGGTCATGTGATTCGCACCAGTGGCCCACCCTTTTACCGTGCCCATTGACTTCCTGCTTCACTGGACACTGCTGTTAGGGGTTATGGATTTACTTGAAAGATGAAAGCATAAATTAGAGAGAGATTAGCATAGAGTATGTGTTTTCTTATAAAAAAATTTAACAAGGTGAAAGCCTAGTGTGAAGGTAAAGTATCAAGGTAGTGAAGGGGTTAACTCTAAATGCAGGTATAATTGAGAAGAAGGAGAGAGAGCACTACCTAAAAAATATAATCTAAAATTTAACTTTTAATAGTGAACAAAATACAGAGTGATCATTTCACACATTGAATCTTAGTAAGCACAGATATATGCATATCAAGACACAGAAAGATAATGTGAAAAAATGTAAGATTTAAAAACCAAAAGACAGTATCTAAATATCAAAGATGTAATTAACAATGTTGAATGGATTTAGATATCCAGCTTTGAATAGAAACTGTCTGCTATTGTAGTACTGTTGCAATTTGTCAAGAGTACTCTGTTACAGTTAATCAAGCTTTGTAAGTAAAAAACGTCTGCTACTGTAGTTTGTAAAGAATACTTTGTTACAAATTGGTCATAAACGAAAATTAAACGCTCTAGTGGTATGACAACACGAGAATACTGTCTAATTTGACTATTAGGCTGCAGTTCGGCGTTCACAAGTGTGATGTAAAAAATGTGCGAGATAGCACTTTCTGGGAGTAATCCGTTCTATAAAACCCCAAAGTAGATGTAGTAAGAAGGTAAAGGTATATCTGTGCCTTCGAGGGCACCTGTCAGACAGAGAAGCTAACTGCAAGTAGTAAGGAAAAGGAGAGGAGAAAAGAATTATATCTATATCTTCAGTAAATAACTGTGCCTTCAAGGGCACCTCTCTAATAAATATAGCAAATAGTAAAGCTAACTAGCTAGCATCTAAATATCGAAAGCCTTAATCAGTATCCTGTAATATGTTGTTAAGTGTCAATATACTGCGAGCGTTATAGCCTCAAATAATACGAGCGGCTAAATCTTTGATTACCCTCCCGACATGCCCAATGTCTAAATAACTTTAACCGAGATATAAGTTTTTGAAGAATAATCCCTGCAGGTGCAGAGGGTTTTAGTGTTGGGAGGGATCGAAAAAACCCTGACGCGCGTTTCGCCGGTAAGGTGGCTTTTGGTTTTTAAATCTTACATTTTTTCACATTATCTTTCTGTGTCTTGATATGCATATATCTGGGCTTACTAAGATTCAATGTGTGAAATGATCACTCTGTATTTTGTTCACTATTAAAAGTTAAATTTTAGATTATATTTTTTAGGTAGTGCTCTCTCTCCTTCTTCTCAATTATATGTGTTTTCTTATAGCTGCATCCTTTGAGTTTCCCTCCAGCACCATTTCCATCAGATACATGACGCTTGGGAGGTATGACTGGTTTAGTGTTTTTGGTTGATAAGGTTCCGTAATTAGGCCCATCATATTTGTCAGCACTAGGCCCAGTGTGCTTTTAATCTGGCCCTGTAAGAATGCACTTATTGTTATTATTATCAGCATTTATATAGCGCTAACATATTCCGCAGCGCTTTACAATATTATAAAAGGGGGGAAATATAACAATAGATGAGATAATTACTAAATGTTACAGGAACAATAGGTGGATGAGGACCCTGCTCGAAAAAGCTTACAATCTTTTTGATTTAGTCTTGGTGTTTTAGTAGACCTAAATTTTTTTTTATTCACTTTAAATTCTCCAAAAACTCACATTTTAGGATTTTATTCACTAAACTTAACGTTGTAGTGCATTGACATGCAAATGGCTAAATTTAGGCCAAGCCTACAGTTTTATAATTATATAATTTTAGTTATAGAAATAGAATGTTTATAGAAACCAATTCTTCAGACATCTGATGTAAACTTCAGAACGGGACTCTTTGTCCTACTGTTGCATTCTAGCTGGGATTCATATGTTTCTAATAAATGTGACACTTTCAGGGTTAATAACTAAAGTATGAATTTCTTGGAAATCCCAGTAAATTCCAATTGAATTCAAACAACTGAAAAAACAGATACCTTGGAGAACCTCTCCAATTTAGGCTATTTGGCGTTAAAATGTTTGATTCCTTCTGATTTTAGATTGAAATCCTGACAATTCACACTCTAATAAATAACTCTAATAATAATTTTTCCTAGAATAACTAGGTAGTGAAGTGGTTAAAAGTCAATGTACACAAACTAACCAGTTACACATTCGTGCATTGTGAAATGAATCCAAATATTTGGCAGCGTAACCAAAGCTACACACACTGAGCAGTAAAGGCCACTGCTTTAAGTTGGAGTCAGGAATATAATTAAAGGAACAGAATAGGGTCAAAGATACAAACATGTAATCCTGACCCTGTAGTGTTAAAAAAAACATTTATTTGGCAGGACCCCCTTAAATAGGGTAAAAAGTTAACTTTATTCCGGCCCCACCCAACTCTGCCTCTCTGGATGAGATTATCAAAAATTACAATCCAATCCAATGATTTCCCATAGAGAAGCATTAGGAGCCCATTGCGCATACGTGGAAAAACACAGTGCTGCTCCAATCAGCATCTCCTCATAGAGATTCATTCAATCAATGCATCTCTATTAAGAACATTCAGTGCCTCCATGCAGAGGGTGGAGACACTGAATGTCAGTACTGCAAACTGTTCAGCACTGACACAGGAAGCACCTCTAGTGGCTGTCTGAGTGACTTCCATTGGAGGTATCACTAGGGAGCAATTCAAACACTGCCTTTTCTCTGAAATGGTAGTGTTACATGGAAATGCTTGCAGGGACTGACTATACTCACCAGAACAACTACATTAAACTGTAGTTTTCTGGTGACTATAGTGTGGTAGAACTTTCCACATATTTGTGTGTTTTATCCTTTATTTTTGTTTGTTTTACCCTTTTCTGTTCGAGAGTACTTCAAACGAACAATATCCATTCATCTCCCGAACAAGAACGACCCCATTAGAACGTTCACACCAGCAACTTAAGTGCGAAACTGCAAGGGAAGTAATTAATGAATGCTTCCCCTTTTCTCCCGAACGTGGGCAGGGGTACTTGGTTGTCAAGTGCCTGAAACTCTTTTCGGCTTGGCACTTGCACGAACGCAGGTAAAACTTAGACTGCGGCCTGTTTTATTTCCCGACCACCTATGTGAACGACGTTCGGGAGATATTGTGGCGAAAATGACCTTGCCACTGGTTTTTGGAGGGGCCTGTTTGCCAGCCTCCTGCCCAAAGACTATGGGCCCTGCAAAAAGACATGTTAATAAGTGACTTCCATGGGGAGTGCCTCTTATCCTCCCCCCTTTTCCTGTCCTATTGTTTCCCCAGCAGGGTGTTGTCCCAGGGACACTGCCAGACCAGTTTAAACTGGCTGCTTTGTCCCTCCTCAATCTCCTATCAGCAGTTGCTATTGTCTGACCCCACCCTTCCTTGTACTATAGTGCTCTATGTAACCTAATGTATGTAAATGAGGCTGTTGGGGGTCTAAATGTGTGTAGAAATTGTAAGTGCTTGCTTTGCATTAAAGAGTTCCTGTTTTACCCTCAACATAGAGTCTTGTCTCATGTGTGGGGGGAAAGGCTGCATCTACCCTGGGGATTGCCATATCACTATACTTCCAAGCGATTATAATCACTAAGTTCTTTTAAGAGCTGTTCCTGCTTGACTCTCTGGAGGAAGAGAAGTTCACCCACTGGAACCTGGAGCCTTGTCAAAAGGTCCAGGGTGGGTAGAAGATGGCAAGTTCCCAGCCTGGACCTGAGGACTGCGGTGCTGATGGTGTCTGGTGGAGTGCTTGGAGTCCTTGGTGAGCACTAGGAGCATCCGGCGGTGGAGGTACCCAACCGGGGTACAGGAAGCTCCATTACAGATATGAACTACTGAACAGGGAGAGCATTCATATCCTGTAATGAAGAGATCCCCTTGCTTGGTGTTCGCACAGGAACCCCACAAACAGAGACTGGCCAGAGGACCTAATTTTCCTGGAACTGTTTTGGTCTAGCGCCTCGTGTCTGGCCGGTCAAAATGTTACTTCGATGGTATTTCCTTTTCACCAAACCAATCTGAGTGATATATGAATATGTTATGCACTCAGATCGGGGCTATCCAGGGATGTACTTTTTGCGGGGTTCCAGAGTATGGAGGGGGCACTTTTGGGGTACTGTATATTTTGTATGGATTTTCTGTACCTGAGAGATAATTAGATCAGATGTTTTTCTCACGCAATTATCTCTCAGGCACAGAGGATCCTGGGATTGAAACCAATGTTTTATTGTATTGTTAAGGGGTCTGGACATAAAAGCCATGTGTGGCCTGAATAAACTCAGTTGACTCCCAGAACTATGTTTCGTCTGGTTACTGGGGGAATGGATGTCTGTATGCTTTAATGGTTCCAGAGTGGCTGAAGGAAGGAATTAGTGGATGTAACTAGTCTGGTTACTAGTGTCCCTTGAAGTATCTACTATAAGGAACATTAAAGGCACCATAATCATTTCAGTAGATACAAGTGATTATAGTGCCTGGAGTCTTTGAGTGCTGGATCCTGCATCACTACTACTGTTTACTCATAATTCTCATTCTCGGTCCCCGGCAGACTGAAACCCAGCCTCCAATGAGAATATTTCAGAGGCGGAGCTGTGCTTGGAACAGTGATTGGCTGATAGTGCTCAGCTAACACTCAACTTATCACTGTCTCCTACCCCAGATTTGGCATAAAGTGAAGCACAACTATGCCACTGCCATTTTGCCATTGGAGGCCATTGGAGGCCAGGCTTCAGGCTGCATGGGACCGCGAATATGCACTCAGTAAAGTGTTTTATAAAGTGCTTTCTGACAGGGTTATTTTTTAAACTCCAAATTTCATTGACTTAAATCCAAATTGTAAAATGTAGGGTAAAATAGGCAAGTTTGTACTAGGGGTGAACTAGAAAATGCTCCCAGATAAGTTTTTTTTTAGCCTAAATCTAAGAGCTTGGATTAAATTTACTGAAATTTAGAGTTTTCTAAATAACCTTGTGTCTGTAACACAAGAAAAACAAATTTTTATGACCCCACTGGAATAAGGGATTTCCGTAGTGAGAAGAGGACAAGAACTTCATGTGTATTTTACTTAATCTAGTTTGATAAATAGTAGTCGAAACTAAGATTTAACTGTACTTCTCTTAAATTATGTACAACTGTCACTGTGTCTGAGAAACGTCTGACCTAATCATCTTTAAAGACTTTCTTCTTTACCAAAAAACTTTTAAATTGGTGATGTCACCACACTAAAAACTTCTGGTTTCAATTTCACTAAAAAGCCTTTCTAAGTAATGTTTTGTGTAGATAATGTACAGCCCGTGGCATGGGTAATATATCATCATGTAGTGTTTCCTTTCATTTTGTTTTAACACTTTCTTGGAAGCCAAGAAGAATACTTTGTAAAAGGGGGGGATTTTAACTTTATTTTTGTAGAAATATCATGAAATCTCAGACTCCTAATTTGTAAATATTTTAGAGGAATTATTGTTTCCCTGGAAATAACGGTATTTTAAGGAGCACTAAAGTCACCCAGACAACTTTATCGGAATGAATGTTTACATTTGCAGGCTTTAGTCCACCTCTAGTGGCTGTCATACTGTAAAACTCATGTAAAACGTGGTCACGTGACATGGAAGCTCGCCTAGGAAAGCATTGATATGTTCCAATGGGGAAACTTGGATGTGCATATGGCATCTGCTGCACATGGACACTAGGTTCCCAATGCTCTTGAGGAGCATTAGATTAGACCATCATGAAGGTGAAGCCGACACTTCTATTGCTAGCTAGGAAGTATTGGAACGGAGTGACATGACGTCACTCTATGGCAACACCAAATCACACATCCAAGGAGAATGGGGGAGAAGGAATGCCTCTCACCAGATGGCAGTGAGTGAGCACTATATACTTTGTATATTAAGTGTTAAAATGAAAAATTAACCCTCTGGACTGATAGCATTACACAGGTCCTCAGAATTAACACTGCAAGATCATTTCTGTTTGATGATGATCAAGACCATTTCAGGTATAAACAAGTCTATATCCTGCAGTTAATGTATGTAGGAAAATGAACTTCACAACACGAGGAGCCATTTTTACTTTGCAGACAGTTTATTATCACCAGTAAGTTAAGTTCTGTTTTGTTTTTGACAGTGATTTATAAACAAATAGCGTGTATTGTATATGTTCAAACTTGTAAAAAAAATTAATATTAACGTATAATGCCTGAAAGACTCATTTATCATACAAGCTGACATTACTAGTGTAAATCCCCGAATCAGTGTTTCTACTCTAGTTACCGTTTAATATTACTGTAATAATCTTATCTGTTCCATGAACTGGTGGATTGCCACTTGTTTTAGTAATATAATTATTTTCATTATGAAGTCTTTATACGTGTGTATGTAATTTGAGGCTTTGCTTCCTGGGACATGCATTCCCAGCATGGAGAATTATGGTTTTAACAATTCCAGGTGCTTTTTCTCAGCTGGTTAGAAGGTGTTGACATCTCTTGATGCTGGACTGCATTCTTCTTTATTCCACTATGAGGCAGAGCTCCATCCAATGATGCATTATGTCGCCTTGTGCCATTAAATAATAAGATGAGCCTCACTGCTTTGCTTACAAGCAGGCACACTCAGATCATATTTGCTGATTTATTTGCTGTGAAGTGTTTATAGTATCACCCACGGCCTTTCTAAAGATCAGTGATTTATCGCACAATTAATACATAATGGGAATCAACACAGTAAAGGAGGAGACTATATTTAAAAGAAGAAAAACTACCACAACAAGAGGACATAGTCTTAAATTAGAGGTTTAAAAATAATATCAGGAAGGGTAGTGGATTCATGGAATAGCCTTCCAGCTGAAGTGGTAGAGGTTAACACAGTAAAGGAGTTTAAGCAGCGTGGGATAGGCATAAGGCTATCCTAACTATAAGATAAGGCCAGGGACTAATGAAAGTATTTAGAAAATTGGGCAGACCTGATGGGCCGAATGGTTCTTATCTGCTGTCACATTCTATGTTTCTATTACATCACCTCATTTTGCATGAAAGGGTCTAACTTGTGAGAGCATAAAAGAGACATTACAATTTGTAACTTTTTTCTTAAAGTGCTCTTTGTGCTGTTTAAGTACTCCTTCACAGCCAACGTATTGAAGCAGAAATGGGTATTTTTTGTAATATTGTACCCTATTGTATCAATGCTATGTTTTGTGGACCCAGGACATACTTGAAAACGAGAGAAATCTCAATGTATCTTTCCTGGTAAAATATTTTATAAATAAATAAAGTCAGTCAACATAAAAGACTTAAAAGATAGGGGTATAGAGGACTTTATGTTCCATTGGAAGTGCCTCTTTCTTTTGTGTTCTGGTAATTGGTGTATATTTTTTCTCAATTGCCTTATTTAGAAAAGTCAATTCAATACAGGTGATAAAGAGCAGGGTAAATCTAGCACATTTTCCCCAAAATGTTTGCTGCAATATTCTAAACTATAAAGGAATAGAAACATGACAGTAACACATCTTCACTATGCAATCTACAAATAAACCAATATAAATAGTCGATTTAACATTATTTCAAAGCTCAAATGGAATATACTTAATTCAGTCATGTTGTTAAAGGCATTAAAGGGACACTGTAGGCACCCAGACCACTTCAGCTCATTGAAGTAGTCTGGGTGCAGTGTCCCTTTTGCACCTTGTGCTGCAATGTTAAACATTGCCGTTCCAGGTCGCCACTAGAGGGCTTCCAGAATCGAAAAGGACTTTTGGTCCGGTATCTGACGCTGGACGTCCTCACGCTCTGTATTAGGACATCCAGTGTCAGATTTTTCCCCATTGAAAAGCATTGATTCAATGCTTTCCTACGGGAAGGTCTAATGTGCGCGTGCCATTTACATCGCATGCGCATTAGACCCCTATAGTTGCGGGATGTAGGAGGGACGGAGCTTTGACCCAGCGCCGATGTCCCTCAGGGATCAGGTAAGGTAAGTAAATAGAGGGTTTTTAACCCTTTATTTACCGGGTAGGAGGAGTGCGGGGGAGGAGGGAGGCAGAGGGATCGGTAGTGCCAGGAATACAGCTTTGTATTCCTGGCACTACAGTATCTCTTTAAGTTGTTCAGCAGGACATCAATATATCAGATATTCTTTAAGGCATTTGCATGATCAATTGCATAATTTTGGCATTAGATTCTTGCATTTCCATGCTGTCTAAATAAACTTTATATAACTCACTCACATTATAATCCTTAACTATAGATAGTATCAACATTTTTCACAATTCTTTTTAGGACTTGCCACTTTGACTGGTGATTATAGAAAATTAACAAACCTATCTGTTCAGTGCACAATTGGCCCAGGACGTATAAAGTACCAAACATATTTGTTCTGCTCCTCGCTGTCATGGGGAGGTCTACCTACCAAGTTGTGACAGTGAGAAGAATGTAGGCATTAAGTTGTTAAAAAAACACCCAGCCTCTTGCTACCTCTACAGGGGCATAACCTTAACCCCGAAATCTTATTTATACCACCCCAGATTGACTCTTCGGCCACACCCAAGAACATTTGATATGGGTGTCCTGGGTTACCCAAATAATGTTCCAGTTATATTTAAAGGAAAATTGTGCAGATATATCAGCTCCTAACACAATTAACACTCTGGTAACATGAATGACAACCTTATCTCTGGAGATTGTGAATTCAGACTAGAGCCCAGAGGCAGAATTAGATTATTCATATTTTAATAACAAAAAGACAAGTGAAAGTTACTTGAAACAAGGAACATCAAAATAAGCACAATAAACCAATCTGAAATGCAGTTTATATACTTTCTTTTTTTATTTGTCCAGAAAATCCATGTATCAGGTTCTCACTCCAGACCCTGCTCCCCACACGGTCCACATAATACAATGTCAGTTGGATACAGAGGCACACTGCGTAAAATCTAAGTATTCGTTATTAGAAATATCAAAAAAGTAAATACATAATCCATATATACAATTATAGTACACAGATGAAAAATAGGGCACAAAAAGGTATCTATATAGTCAAGGACATTTAGGTTGCAAATCCAGATGAGAAGTCAATCAGAAGCCAGATATAATCAGGAAAATACACAAATCTTGATATATGTACAAAATGTCAGATATATACCAACAATCAAAGACGCCGATATACACATCCACCCAAGCTATGTATGTGAAACACTGCGCATACCTACTCCAGGTACCATGACAACTTCAAACCTTACACTATTTTACATGGTTGTATTCAATAATTGAATTTAGGTAATTTTTTATTCTTTTTATTTTTTTGCAAACAATATTAGAGGTCTAATATATACATATATAAAAATAAACAAATTATAATTTTAACCAAAATATTTTATGAAGTGCATTTATAGTTGTAGATACCATTCAGGTGATTTTGGTTATAAAGTAATTTTTGAAACATTCTTAATGCTGTAATTGTGCAGCATTCTCATTTCATGTTTCAGATAGCTTTTAAACTTGTTCACTACTATTTCACTCATTTCAAGCTGTTCAATACTTGTTCACTTAATTAATAGTTGGTGGCTACACATGGTTCATTTAATGAGGAACCTCATTCATTGTTGCATTTTAGAACATTGCTATTTAATGTAATTTGTGTAGTGCATTCATGAATTGGTCACTTGGTAGAGGACAGATGTCAGAAAGGGTCAATGTAAATTATATAGGAATGTGATAGAGGTCAGATAGATGACAACCTGAATTGCTTTTTTGATCAACCAAGGCTTCAGCAAGGTGTGACATTTTACACATATGTTGCTTCCGAGTCTCCTTCAATATAAACTAACTCTCTAGTTTGCCCTATGTCTAGATTCCCTCTTAGATAGGTGTTTTTTTTTTAAGAGAACCCTTTTGTCTCAGTGTTATATCCACTGTATTACTTGCCAAATAAACATTAATAACTCACAGATTAGAATGGGGAAATCCCACCCAAAAAGTCTAAATATGACTATAAAAGCGTGAATTGTGAAGTTCATTGTATTAGGTCTCAAGTAAGTAAGAAAAAAATGGAATCATGCACAACTGGTATTTAAAGTGCACACCCAGGTGCTACCACATTTATTTGAAGGACAATGTACAGAATGCAGACATTTTGGACAAAAATCCCTTTATCAATGCTAATGTCCTTGGTTATAACAATAATCCAAAGAAATATACATACATACAAGTGCTTACATCAGTTCAAGTGCCGCCACCCACAATTACAGTGTGATCAAAATCAGCTATGCAATCAGTTCCAGCGTCCATCTGCCATCCTGGGAGCTCCAACCACATCCTTGTTCATCAAAACGCGTGTGATGACGTCAGACGTTGCGTCCATAGCACGTAACATCATAACCACGTGCGGTTGCTAAGGAACGGTTAAACAAAAACTCATTATAATATATAAAGTCAGTATTACAAGCCATAACTGAAGTTGGATTGTATGTTTAGAGGTCAAACGCTAAACTTTAAATACCAGTTGTGTATGATTCAATTTTTTTCCTTTCTTGGCTATTATACACTGGTGAAACTACAGTGTGGAGTCATTGCTGCATGGTTTATTTTATTTAATTTGCTTTAATAATCAGTGTAGGCAGGTACTCTGCCTCTACCCCATACACTATATAGAGGTCATAAGTAAGAGAAGTGACATATCTATGGAATTCAAAAATTACAACCAAGTCATAGATGTAATTTTTATTTCTGTGGCAAGCACAAAAAAAGGAGATAAAACCAAAAGTTTCTGGAACCCACTTATAGTTTCTATGGATATTCCTCATTTCCACCTCTGCATCAGGCCTGGAAACCAGAGATGAATCCAGATGGTATATGTCCAATGATATGTGAATGTCTAGTGTACTTACTGGGGCCCAAAATCTAATTTTGAGTGAGTCACCATCTTTCTTTGCCAGAGACCCCCTGGGCAGAAGTTTTATGTGAGTGAGTAATTTAGGACTTCTGTTAATGTCTCTTTTTTTTTTGGTTTATCTGTTGTTGGTGTAAGTAATGTATGTGTCTGTAACGTGTCTGTGATGTATGTGTCTGAATAATTCAGAGAACGCATATGTTTTTGTATGTCAATACATGACTACTTTCTCTTGTCCTTAATTAGCTGATTTATATGAATTTACCAGATTAAAAACTTCTGTGTGTTAAGCCCATTTGAATTCTAATTCTACACCTAACATATTTGTTTCCATTATTTTTTTCCATTGGATAATCACGCGAATTCAGAGATCTTTTTAAGAGTGTAATTTGTAAATTTCTCACAAATAGTTTTTAATTCACAAATAAGATTAATAAAATACATTTTCTCCCTATAAAATATGACTAAACTTTCAGGATGTCGAATTATCTAAATGCATACATTTAATATTTTTCCTTTGATGTTGTAGCAGACCTTTTATTGCACTTATTATTTTTGATGTTTAACATGTTTTGAAGCAATAGTGGGCAATCTTGTTTTTTGTTTTAAACAAAGTCCTTAGAGTGACACTCCGGGCACCATAGCAACCTCATTGGCCATGGCTTAACTAAAGGAGTTAATCCATTAAAGGACCACTCTAGGCACCCAGACCACTTCAGCTTAATGAAGTGGTCTGGGTGCCAGGTCCTTCTAGGGTTAACCCATTTTTTCATAAACATAGCAGTTTCAGAGCTGCTATGTTTATGAATGGTTAAGCCTTCCCCTATAATCCTCTAGTGGCTGTCTCATTGACAGCCACTAGAACGCTAACGCTTCTCCTGTGTTTCACAGTGAGAACGCATAGCGTCCAGAAAGCATTATAAATGCTTTCCTATGTGACCAGCTGAATGCGCGCGCAGCTCTTGCCGCACGTGCGCATTCAGCCGACGGGGAGGAGAAGAGGAGGATCGGAGGAGGAGAGCTCTCCGCCCAGCGGTAGAAAAAGGTAAGTTTAACCCCTTTTCCCCTTTCCAGAGCCGGGCGGGAAGGGGACCCTGAGGGTGGCGGCACCCTCAGGGCATTATAGTGCCAGGAAAACGAGTATGTTTTCCTGGCACTATAGTGGTCCTTTAACTAATTAGACCCAAAAGTCTTGAATTTGGCGTCTGATTATTCTGCTCACAAACATCCACGGGAGTCGAAGGTTTGAATCGGGAAGCCTCAGATAAGGGAGCCCCTTAGAGTGGCAGAGTGGTTGTGATCTGGATTCAAGACTTTAGGATTAAACTGTTTAATGTTTTAACTGCTTGAGGTAAGCTGGAGACCACCTTGCACCATAAAAACTTAAAAACTTAATTACAATGAAGTTGCTATGGTGCCCAGAAATTACATCATTCTACAGTGGATTTACTACTTGCCAAAGTTTTCATATAAGCTGTTAGTTTGCAACCCAGGTACTGCCAGCACGCATTCTTTGTCTTTTTAGAATTTTTAAAGAGATTTTATGTGTTTTCCCAGGACAAAATCATTCTAATATTTAGACCAAAAAAGAGCAAACAAATAGATACATAGAATCCCAGCACATAAAGTGTTGAGAAATCACTGTATCACCTGGAGATAAAGGTAGTTATTTATGTTATCTGTGATCAGGGGATGTTCTCTTATAAAGAGAGCCATATCCAATAAAGCTCTATATACATTTGAACTCTACCTGCACCTAACGATTCTGAGCTGTTACATATTTGTGACATCGGAGCATACCTTTTTAGGTGACCATTAGGATTTCTTTTATTACTTTATTGTTTTTTCCTTTATTATTATTATTATTTTTTCACCAGATCTTATTTATACTACATATTCACCTAGCTATAGGTATTTTGATTTTGTACAGTTACTATTTCAATAACTACCTTTATCTCCAGGTGATACAGTGATTTCTCAACCCTTTATGTGCTGGGATTCTATGTATCTATCTGTTTGCTCTTTATGCTTGGGTTAAGCCATGAGAGACCCCTGGAGTCTATGGATTGGTGCAAAGGATAGTCGGACACACCTGGGCGCTACTTCTTAGTTATAGTGACACAGGTGGTAGCCACTATCCTTCAATTGTTCGTTTGCTCATTCTAATATTTACATGACATTGTAACGTAGTCCTTCAGGATCATTTTGGATCTCTGTAAACATTTTCTTTTGCCCTCCACTTTATCTTCTCCTATTCTTACCATCAACTTCTAGCATAGCTTTCATTTATCTGCCAGGTGTATGTCTAATCATTTATTGTTTTGCATTTATGTTTTTCAAGTCACCACGTAAGTGACTCGCTTTACTATACTACCTCCCTTCTTGCAACAACCACCCACTCTACAGAACTTATCTTTAGCTTGGTCTGGCTGTTAGGGTACCCTAAGTGGCCATAGGTAGTTTTCCACTTCTTGTGCCATTATATAGCTGTCCCACGAGGCCAACTCCTATTCTCAACAACGGAGGTATTCACCCCTCGAGCCAAATCATAGTTACTGCCTCGCATCTCCGCCCTCTTGGCAAAAGCAGTTACGGCCTCACAGGGCCGCCATCAGAAATTTTGGGGCCCATGACAAAGCACAAGGTCTGGGCCCCCCCCCACTCCCTCCCGGGCCCGCCCACGCCCTACCTAGTCCGCTAACAATGATGCAGGACTGAATGTGGTGTGTATAGTGGACGTGAATTAGAATGTGTGTAATGGATGTAGTGTTTGTGTGTATTAGATACTGTTTGTGCAGTGAATGCAGAGTGTGTGTTTGTGAAGCGGATGCAGTGTGTATAGTGAACGCAGAGTGTATTTGAGTAGTGGATGTAGTGTGTGTACAGTGATGTAGTGTGTGTTTGTGTAGTGGATATAGTGTTTGAATGTACTAGATGAAATGTGTTTAGTGGATGCAGTGTCTGTAGTGGATGTAGTGTGTGTATTAGACGCAGTGTCTGTGTATAGTGAATGCAGAGTGTTTCAATTTGTGGTGGATGTAGTGTGTGTACTGTGAATACAGGATGTTTGTGTAGTGGATGCTGTGTGTACAGTTAATGCAGAGTGTATGTTAGTGTAGTGAATGCAGAGTGTGTGTCAGTATACTGAATGCAGAGTGTGTGTTAGTGTGTAGTGAATGCAGAGTGTGTCAGTGTAATGAATGTAGCGTGTGTGTAAATTTGTAGTGAATGCAGAGTGTGTGTAAATTTGTAGTGAATGCAGAGTGTGTGTTAATGTGTAGTGAATGCAGAGTGTGTTAATGTGTAGCAGATGCAAAGTGTGTGTTAGTGTAGTGAATGCAGTGTTAATGTGTAGTGAATGCAGAGGGTGTGTTAGTGTGTAGTGAATGCAGAGAGTGTGTTAGTGTGTAGTGGATGCAGAGTGTGTGTTAGTGTAGCGGATGCAGAGTGTGTTGTGTTAGTGTATGCAGAGTGTGTGTTGTGTTAGTGTATGCAGTGTGTGTGTGTTGTGTTAGTGTATGCAGTGTTAGTGTATGCAGTGTGTGTGTGTGTTAGTGTATGCAGTGTGTGTGCATGTTAGTGTATGCTGTGTGTGTTAGTGTATACAGTGTGTGTGTTCGTGTATGCAGTGTGTGTTGTGTTAGTGTGTGAAGTGTGTGTTGTGTTAGTGTATGCAGTGTGTGTTGTGTTAGTGTACGCAGTGTGTGTGTGTTGTGTTAGTGTATGCAGTGTGTGTTGTGTTAGTGTATTTATTAAATTAATTAAATATTTCTCCCCCCTCCCTGCTTACCTGTGTCCAGGGAGGGGGGAGATTCCATCTGTGGTGGTCCGGTGGGGGCCCCCCCCCCGACTCCCTGTTACCGCAGAGGGGGCCCAGGCAGCACACAGCTTCTCCTCTCTTCTCTCTTCTAATAACTCTCGTGAGACCCGCAGAGCATTGCCATGGTAACCAGAGGCCTGCGGCTGCACACATAGATAGCAATATTCACTATCTATGTGTGCAGAAAGGGAAAGTAGGGCCCAGGACTGCCAGAGCAGTCCAGGCCCCCCAGGGCCGCCGGGTCCGTGACAACAGTCACGGTTGTCACCACCTGATGGCGGCCCTGAGGCCTCAACTGTCACTTTTTGAATCTTATTTTGAATCTCTTTAATCGTCACCGAGAGGCGAACACCCTGCCACAATGCTTGGTGGCAAACGTACCCAACGGGCCAAATCATAGGTAGAGCCTCTCATCACTACTTGGCAACTAGTTAGGTTGCTGTCAGGGTTCTTACCAGAGATGGAAGTCTGTAGCGCAGATATGTTTGCTCACCCTTGCAGATAGACACAGTTCAAGGTGACCAGATAAAAGCCACGTGGACTGTGAATCTGTGCAAAAAAGGTGATTCCAATGCAGTACCAACAAGGACACAAACAGCAGGATAGTCAAGGGAGAGCCGAAGTCAAGGGATGCCAGAGATCAGGATAAACAAAGACAAAAGCCGGGGTCATTATGGAGTATAGGTTCAAAAGACTGGAACACAGGAACTGAACACATACAACAGGATCAAAGACGTGATAAAGTTCTCAGGGCAAGGCTGTGTTTATATACCCTGCTGATGACTGATCTGAGTCAGGTAAAGCACTTGAAATGACCACAGACGAAGTCCAGCCCCCAGTGCTGCAGACATAGCCAGGAATAATTGGGCTAGAACAGCTCAAACTAAACAGAACTGCTGTGACTCAAAGACAGATAGCAGGCCCAGGGCAGCAAAGTGCCCAGGTTCAAATCCCCTGTCGGGCACCCATAGGGTGGCCATGCCTGTCTGTATGGCACGGTGAGAACCCTGACAGTTCCCAAGTCACCAATTTAGACTAATTGTTTTGCCACATAACATTGGCCAGCCAGTATCTTGGTGTTTTACAGTATCTCCCACTAACAAATTTTCTCTTTCACATATGGTTATAAATGCTGATAAAATTTAAAGTATTGATTGCGTAATGTAGACTTGTGTTAAACTATTAACTTTTTGCCCTTTTTTTACAGACCTACCCAAATGTCGGTTCGGCACACAACGGCTGACTTGTGCACCACTAACATAATTCGACTTACTTTCCCCGACCACAAATGAAAAGGCTGAGCCTGTGGGCGGAGCCTGTAGTTGTGGGAGGGTATATTGCTATAAATACACAGGTCACCCCTTCCTCTGGGTTGAGAGTGTCTGGTTCATCACACCCACCACTCCCTTCATCAAGCCATTTAAATTGGTGGGCCCTCTTTTTAAGAGTCCTACCCGAATGTCGGTTTCGGCACACCACACCGACTTGAGCACCACTAACATAATTCGGCTTATTGTCCCCGACCACAAATGCTGTAATTACATTTTCCAGAGATATCTGTCAAATAATATTAATGCTAGTAATAATAATATCAAAATGTAATAAATCATCTTTTATTTAATTGCATTTTATTACCTTGTTTGCTTATGTCTCTAATGGCGATGCCTACTATATCAAGGCTACTATATGGTGGGATTATATACGGTACGTAATACAAAGCACTACTTAATAGCTTTGTTATTGGGATTTCTACAAAAATACCTAGAAACATGTTATTAATGCAATTAGTGCAATGACCTTTCCTTTTTTGAGGTTTATTAGCTAATCCAGGAATTGTGTAGAACTGCCCATAAATCTCTTGGCATTTTGCCTCTTAAGGCAGATTGAAGTTAGGAATAAGTGCCGATAATTTCAATAAAAAATAAGGTCCCCTTGTTATAAATCTGTAAGCATAAGATGATTTCTAGTCCAAGAACGTACTCCATGTGTTATCCATATGAGGCAATGAAACAGACTGTTTTTGTTTCCCCTGGTAAATAATTCTGTTTATACATGCTATGAAACAGTGGGGGATAAACTGTTAGAGTCAAACATTTATATAGAAACTTATGATTTCCTTTCCCATGGGGGATTTCTTTTGAAATATTGTGTGTACTGTAATTTTGCAAGAACTGTGATTTTTAAATAAAATTGTAGATTTACCTTTTGTTTCTTATTTTTGGTCTTCAGAATTATTATTTTACATAAATAAGTTTTAAATATCGAGAGAAAGATAGATAGATAGAGCTGTAATCAAATTATTCAGCCCCCCATTGAAAATCAGGTTTATTGTCAAAATGTACAGACTTTTAGCTATTTGCAATGGACAAATCAAACAAAAGCAATTGAAATAGCTCAACGCAATGAATGCTTTAAGTGCTTTCCCCAAATGTAACTAAAAATTCAACTTATAATGACTTCTCCAGTCTCAAAATTATTCAACCCCTTCATGGGACGCATCTTTGGTAATTAGTAAAGCAACCTTTTGCTGTTATGACCTACTGCAAACAAGATGAGTAGCCAGACACCAACTTCTGGCAGTGATCCTGAGGAATCTTAGCCCATTGCACATGAGCATTGGCCTCCAGTTCAGTAATATTCTTGGGTTTGCATGCTGCCTCCACCTTATTCAAATCCCACCAGATATTTTCTATGGGGTACAAGTCAGGCCACTGTAGAATTTTTCCAGGGCTTCTTCTGCATCCAATTCTTGGTGGAATTTGAGGAATGCTTGGGATCATTGACTTTTTGGAAGTCACCCAATGACACCCAAGCTTCAGCTTCCTCACAGATGACATGACGTTTTCTCCTAGGATTTTCCTGATACTTCAATGAATCCCTCTTCACTTCTGCAGGATTCCAGTGGCAGAGAATGCAAAGAAGCATGAAAGTGTCACTGAGCCACCACCATGATTAACTGTAGGCAGAGTGTTCTTTTCAGCATATGCTTCATTTTTCCTCCAGACATACCACTAATCCATTGGGCCGAAAAGTTTTGTTTCATCGCTCCATGAAACAGAATCCCCAAACTTCTGTGGATTATTTATATGACTTTAAGCATATTGGAGCTTTTGTGTAAAAAAATCTGATTGCAGCCATTGATAGCTTCCTTTTTTTGCCCAGTCTAGTTAGTGTAACCACTGTTCCTTCAACTTTGAACTTGCAAACTATTCTTCTAACGGTGTCTATAGGAACATTTAATGCCTTCACTATCTTTTTTTTTGTCTGGTTCCTTGTTTGTGAAGGGTGATGATCTCTTCTCTTAATCTTAAGAACCATTTTTATGACTTATATTTCTAACACGCAGTCAAATGTGACACTCAACAAACCCCTAGCAAGTTCAGGTATTTCAAGTGTTCCAGCTCAAGCACACCTGGTGCAAATAATGAAGCCCTTGCATCAGTTGCATCAGGAATGCCCAAGACGACACCTGGTTTGCATATATGTGTGTTGTGAGGGATTCTATTCAGGGGGTTGAATCATTTTGAGACTGGAAAAGTCATTATAAGTTGCCTTTTCAGTTGAATTTGGGGAAACCACTAGAAGCATTTGTTGTGTTTTGCTATTTCAATTCCTTTTGTTTGATTTGTTTATTGCAAACAGCTGAAAGTGTCTAATTGTTTACAATAAACCTGATTTTCAACAGGGGTAGAATAATTATGATTACAAATGCAGATAGATAGATAGATAGATAAATAGATAAATAGATAGAAATTGTTTTTGTGCCTTTAACTAGCACATAAAGAAAGTGGAAAATAGCTAAAACAAATTTAATTTATAGATTACAGTTCTAGGAAATGGCATCATTTCATCCCTTGGAGACCAAATACAGAATAATATTTTCATTACAAACACGCTTTTATAAATTCGGGAACCTCGTGATAACCATTTGTGAGGCCCAAATTCTAGTGTGGAGAATGCTGCTTGAATTCAGAGCATGTTCTCAAAGAGGCAATGGGGCATCATGTCATTTTCTACTCTGATTAGTAAATTGGTCCAATCAATTAATACACAATGTTATTCACACTCAGCTGGCCCTATTTTTAGTGCCCAATCATGGTTTCTGTTCTCAGTACCCTTTAGTGTGTTCCTTGTATTGACTTGTGATATTTCTGGTATTGCCCTTGGCTTTCATTCACTCGGTTCATCAAACATAAAATACAGAACAAGTATCATGTCTTTTTGATTATATCTGTGCTATGGGATGCTTATTTATTTTGTGAAAATGTAAAACTGCTGATCTGTCTTTTTTTTCTAATCATTTACTTTTTTTCCACGTTTGGGTCATCCAATGGAATGTATAAATACTCAACAATAGCAACTCTTTCTGATCCAAGATAAGACCTGCCATTTCTTTACAATATTTAATGTGACTTTTAATTTTAGCAACACTTAATTTAGACCACCACAGATAATATCCACAAACTGTTATTTTCAGCTTAAAAATATAAATCATAGTATCCCCATGTATTTTCTATTGGGACTTTCTGGCTCTGCTTGTTAATATTCTTAATGTGGACATTAAGTCTGTGTTTGGAGATTGTGCGCTTCTGTACAAAGACAAGCATTATAAAAATATGTATAATAGTCACACAGTAGCTGTTCTTGACAAATCCGGTTTTCCAAGAGAAGAAATGAATAAGTAACATGATAAAAACAAGTTGGTGTAGTTTAAAGGGTCAAATTTCTACACAGAGAGAATTGGCAGAACAAATCTCTTTTATCCTAACTTTTCTTAAGAGTTTATGATTCTCAGCTTATCATTAATATTCTCGTTCTACCATCATTTGCCTTAAACGCATATTATAAAATCTCCCACAAAGTGCAATAAAGATCAAGGATCTGTGTTCCTGCAATATAGATTTCCTGAAAAATTATATCTAAACACAGGTCTAGTGTGGTGCCAGCACAACTTCTTTGTTATCCATGTGCAATACAATCTGTTTACTCTTTAACACTGTCTTCATGTGTATCCTGCAATCCCAATTCCATTATTTAATGTGCATATTTGGAATCCAGACCAGATTCCTTTTGGGTTGAGGACCCTAGCCCTCCACTATAGGTGATCCTTTGGAGTTGACCACACAACAACATAAATATAAATAAAGAGTCTCTGAAAGCCATTCAAGCAGGAAGTATTGTAGTCAGCATGTTAATCCCCCACGTTAAAACTAGTGTAAGACCCACCAATATTGAGGCACTCTGATGAGGTTCTGGGCTTAGCACAGTATGGCTATGGTGTAACTAAATCCCCATACTTGTTTTTGGTCATTTCAGGTAAATTTAAAACTGTATTTTTTGTTTGAGCGCTAACCTTAATAATTTTTTATTTATTATTATGTATTTTGCATATTATTTGGTCTTTCCGGAAACAGCACTACGTTACGGGTATGCCTCGCACATCCGCAATCACAAGTATTCAATGTAACATTGCCAATGCCCTTCATACCATCAAGACACCAAGATTTTAATAACTCTATCTTTTTTTATAAGACCAATTAACTTATTCTTTTATCTATTTAATTGTTTTCAAACTGTGCCTGTTGATGGGAATCCTTAAATAGCCAGACACTTATTTGATAAGATAGATATGGCCCAACTCCATCTTTATCACTGGTTAAACAAATGATGAATTATTCCAAAATAAACTTGAATTTCAGCAACCCATGTGAAGATTCAAACCTACAAAAAGCAGTATTGTGGATGACTTGAATTGTGATTATGGAAAGGCACGAACGACATCTCCCTAAAAATGTCCTAAATCTTAAAAGCAGTTAACGTAATTAATAATGTAGAGATTCTAGATATTTAAATAAATTAAATAGTTTATAGATAAATTATATATTTGTGAATCAGCAATATTAATATATGTTATACTTGTGACTATGGTTAAACTACATTTAAGTATATTTATGGTTATTACAGAAATTGTTCTAGTGATTAGTTAATCAACAAAAAAAAAATACAGAGAGCAATGACAATAAGGGTTCAAGGATAAATCTTTTAGATTGTTGGATTTTTTTAGACCACATGTAGACTTTTTTTTTTTTTTTAAAAGTCCATGTGGCAGAGCCATCACTCATTCATATGTTTTTTCCCCTTGTTCACAAATCATGTTTGGGCTTGATTAGGCGATTGTGCCTGTCCCATTCTGAATGTAGAATAGAAATGAAGTTTAGTTATTAATCTCTGTGTAAGTGTTAGTGTCTCTTTAATAGGATACTGGAGCACAGGGGGTTTTCTTGAGGGCTGATGACTATTCATATCAAAGGACACCTTATCTAGGAGGAAATCAGGACTTATGGCAAGTGAGAGAGTTAGTTTATACTGAAACCAGACTTCCAGGCCATTTGTGTGTGACTTCTCACACCTTGCAGAATGGCTCAGTTGGGGTCCCAGCTTCAAAGAGGAATTTGGATTGTAAACTCTGACCTCCCAAGCAATCAAATTAGCTCCTTTTGAAAATGTATTTTTTGGAGTATGCATAAAAGCTGTGTGTGTTCTAATAAACCTCAGGTGACTTCCAGAACTATGTTACATCTGGTTACTGGGGTAATATTTACTTGTGCTGATGGTTTCAGAGTGGCTGAAGGAAGGTAATAGCGGAGGTAACCAGTTGGGTTACCTGTGGTCTGCTACAGTCTACATGTGTTCGACTTTACAGGGAGTGCAGAATTATTAGGCAAATGAATATTTTGACCACATCATCCTCTTTATGCATGTTGTCTTACTCCAAGCTGTATAGGCTCGAAAGCCTACTACCAATTAAGCATATTAGGTGATGTGCATCTCTGTAATGAGAAGGGGTGTGGTCTAATGACATCAACACCCTATATCAGGTGTGCATAATTATTAGGCAACTTCCTTTCCTTTGGCAAAATGGGTCAAAAGAAGGACTTGACAGGCTCAGAAAAGTCAAAAATAGTGAGATATCTTGCAGAGGGATGCAGCACTCTTAAAATTGCAAAGCTTCTGAAGCGTGATCATCGAACAATCAAGCGTTTCATTCAAAATAGTCAACAGGGTCGCAAGAAGCGTGTGGAAAAACCAAGGCGCAAAATAACTGCCCATGAACTGAGAAAAGTCAAGCGTGCAGCTGCCACGATGCCACTTGCCACCAGTTTGGCCATATTTCAGAGCTGCAACATCACTGGAGTGCCCAAAAGCACAAGGTGTGCAATACTCAGAGACATGGCCAAGGTAAGAAAGGCTGAAAGACGACCACCACTGAACAAGACACACAAGCTGAAACGTCAAGACTGGGCCAAGAAATATCTCAAGACTGATTTTTCTAAGGTTTTATGGACTGATGAAATGAGAGTGAGTCTTGATGGGCCAGATGGATGGGCCCGTGGCTGGATTGGTAAAGGGCAGAGAGCTCCAGTCCGACTCAGACGCCAGCAAGGTGGAGGTGGAGTACTGGTTTGGGCTGGTATCATCAAAGATGAGCTTGTGGGGCCTTTTCGGGTTGAGGATGGAGTCAAGCTCAACTCCCAGTCCTACTGCCAGTTCCTGGAAGACACCTTCTTCAAGCAGTGGTACAGGAAGAAGTCTGCATCCTTCAAGAAAAACATGATTTTCATGCAGGACAATGCTCCATCACACGCGTCCAAGTACTCCACAGCGTGGCTGGCAAGAAAGGGTATAAAAGAAGAAAATCTAATGACATGGCCTCCTTGTTCACCTGATCTGAACCCCATTGAGAACCTGTGGTCCATCATCAAATGTGAGATTTACAAGGAGGGAAAACAGTACACCTCTCTGAACAGTGTCTGGGAGGCTGTGGTTGCTGCTGCACGCAATGTTGATGGTGAACAGATCAAAACACTGACAGAATCCATGGATGGCAGGCTTTTGAGTGTCCTTGCAAAGAAAGGTGGCTATATTGGTCACTGATTTGTTTTTGTTTTGTTTTTGAATGTCAGAAATGTATATTTGTGAATGTTGAGATGTTATATTGGTTTCACTGGTAATAATAAATAATTGAAATGGGTATATATTTGTTTTTTGTTAAGTTGCCTAATAATTATGCACAGTAATAGTCACCTGCACACACAGATATCCCCCTAACATAGCTAAAACTAAAAACAAACTAAAAACTACTTCCAAAAATATTCAGCTTTGATATTAATGAGTTTTTTGGGTTCATTGAGAACATGGTTGTTGTTCAATAATAAAATTAATCCTCAAAAATACAACTTGCCTAATAATTCTGCACTCCCTGTATAGAGAGAAGAAATATTTAAGCCTTTCCTTTCCTCTCCATTTTCTTTCCTTTTGTTCCCTCATTCATTTTAATTTATTTCTCGTTTTCCTTTCCCATTTTCTTCCTTTTCCTTTTCATGTAGCAAGATATAAAAGCTTTTACAGTTGGGATTTTTAATATTGTGTGTGGCTTCTAAATCTCCAGCAACAGTAAAAAGATAGAATATATGTGAAATAATACAATCCTGACCCCCACTGTATTATTCAACTTCCTACTAAAGCAATAACATGTTTTTTATTTTAAAAAAATATGCGTAATTTGGGATATAAGAGATATATTATCAGTATAATAATAGATATTGAGAACCATTTTTCAACCAAGGTTGTATTGACAGTCAAAATATTATTATTATTATTATTATTATTATTATTATTATTAATAGCAATTATATAGTACCAGGTTATTCTGCAGTGCTTTACAATTTTACAAATTATAACAAATTAACCCAATTACAAAATGGTACAGGAACAATAGGTCGATGAAGACCCTGCTCAAATAAGCTTATAATCTACAGGAGGTGGGGTATAAAAACACAACAAGAAGGGCATTAAAGGGGATAACAACTAAGCAATAAAGTGGGACAGTAGCAGAACTGGTAGGTGAAAGTAGAGTGTGGTTCTTTAAGAGACAACAAGAGACAGGTTATATATTTACTATGTTGTTAATTTCCAAACCCTCTATCTAATGGCAAGATATGCATTCACTAATGTTACATACTTACATTGCTTAAAAGAGACGTGTCCATCAAGTTCAGCCTTCCTCCCCTTTAGTTTTTTCCGTGATCCAAAAGAAGGCAAACCCCCCCCAGAATGAAGCACTTGCAATTTTGCAACAAACTAGGAAAAAAATTCCCTCTTGACCCCAGAAGCTATTACCCTACAGTTGAAAGATTATATCCTTGAATATTCTGTTTTTGCAAGTATGCATCTAGTTCCTGTTTAAATACCTGTACGGACTCTGATAGGTGCAGCACCTTGTCCTGAGTTAGCCAAGTACAATTTTTCTACAAGTTTTTTGCAGCAATCATTTGCATATGTATGGCCATAGGTTCTTCCTTAATATAAACAGAGGAGAAAGAGTTATTTAAAATTTCTGCCTCATAACATGCGTGGCAATACCAGTAATGGAATAAATGGAATGATTACTGCTTTTAACAATAGATAAACACGAATGCACACATTAAAGGGGCAGACCATGCACCATGCCTACATGCATGCTGTGTTAGTGGTCATGGTGCTCCTAGGCTGAGGTGGATTGCAAATCTGAGCCATGTGGAGGATATAGCAGATATGAAAGGCTTTAAATCATTACTAATTAGAGAAAATAAGACACCAAACAGAAATGTCTGGAGACCGTTGTACTACTTTTTTTAATCAGGTTTCTGCTTTTCAGCAATGGTTTCAGAATGAATATTATACAAGGTTTGCCTGGAGTTGACCGTGATATGATTTCCACATTGATGAAGTAGGCTTTACACCTACACAATAGATCACTTCGCCTTGTCTCAAGGCTCTGAAGAAACCCATTAAGATTTGGCAATTGGTTTCACATATGAGAAACTCATCACTTTTTATTTTTTGTATCGTGGTTTTGCAGCTCCATTGCAGGTTGCCAGTGCTGATTTCTGCCTTTGTCGAACACGTTAGGGAACGGGCCAAATATAAGTGAAGGAGAAGACATTATATCAACAACACATTCTTAATGAAACATTTGTAGATGACATTTGCTTTTTATTAGGTAATAATGTGACCTACGCGTTGCATGTATTCTCCTCCAGATTTGAGGCCCAGTTGAGCAGGGCTCCTTATATACTGTTTCTGTTATTTTTGTTATTTATGTATTTAATGTTGTATACCCCTCTAGTAAAGTTGTATATAAAAGTTTATAATATTCGTGCTTTGATGTATGCAATGTATTAGTGGCTTCTTCTTATTTGATCTGTGAGCTAAATGGTGCGAAAATCAGTGTACTTCAAAATATATGTAGAATATTATAATATGTGTTTATACACACACATAATTGCACAAATTTCACAAATTGCTGGGTGCATTGTCAGAGCCTTTAAATATCCAGAAATTTAGAACGGTAGCTGCACTCACAGTCTTCTATTAAACCAAGTCTTTATTGAACTCAAACTTTAAAAATAGGATCAACGTTTCAGTCCTTTCCCAGGACTTTCATCAGGATCGATCCTGATAAAAGTCCTGGGAAATAAATATATATATATATATATATATATACCAAATAAGAAAAAGGGTGCACTTACAGATCTATAAATTCAATGGTTTTTATCAAGACATAAAATCACAAAAATAACTGATCAACGTTTCGACTCATTCAGGTCTTCCTCAAGATCGATGTGACAACAAACATAGTGTGTATATATATATATATATAAGAAAATTAAAAAGTGCACTCACCAATCGTGTGTGAACGTCTCTCAATTCAGTGTTAACCAGGAAGTGATCTCGGAAGGTCACGTGACGTGACTGACGAGGAGTGATATGGTAATTCCCAGTGAGACAGTGGTTGATAAGTAGCGATGTAATAGGGTATACAAGCAGAGATTGTGAAACAGATCTCTTATGGACTAAAGGGTGAGTGCCAAGCTACTTGTGTTTATATATATATTTAAAATACAGAATCCAGCGCACTCGCCTATCCACTAAACAACGACCTCAAATCTCAGAGACCGCAATAGCGCTATCCAAAAACACCTCACCTAGGAAAAAAATGATGGAGGTTTAGTTACGCCATATGATCACACATTGCATAAGCCTGCCAACTACGTCAAAGTACCCCATATTGGGCAGGTCCTATCCTAGTAGCTGCCTAATGCTTGCTCTTATGAGATTAATCCACTTACTTAGGAAATACTTCCTTACTGGGACTCTCTGCAAGTCAAGACTAAATAGGGTCCTGGAATGAGGCACATGTGACAGGGAGGGGTGCAAAACCAAGGAGTTGGCCTGGGACTCCCAAATATAGAAAAAAGAAACCAAGAGGGCTGCACTCACCCGAACATGCACACACCATAAATGTAGCAGTACATTAATAGGTACATTTCTGCGCCATTTTGATTTGTCCAAATAGATTTTCCTGAAAAATATGCATAGACAAAATATGTCCAAACTGAAATGTAACGTAAACTAAAATAGAATCGCCTGAAACAAAAATTGGGAATTTTTGGATGAATCGATTTGGAAGAATCAAGTAATTTTTTGGCTTACACAAATCTATAGTTTATTTTTTTCCAAGGTAGTGCATTCACATTCCTAAACCACGGTTCAATATGTTGAAGTTGCTAAAATAGAGGGGCAATGCATATATTCATACAACATCCCCATAGTCCATGCCATTTACAATCTGTTCTCTTATTTTAGGATTTAAAGAATTGTATTTTATCTGAAGAGAATGCCTAGTTAGGAATACAGTTTGGGTGATAGCTTTTTAATATGCAGCTTAAATGAGTATTTGTGTTCTAACTACAAACCAGGATATTTCTGTGAATTGATTATTGTCAAGTTACAATTCACCTTTATATCAAGGATTATTTAGTTTAAATAATTTGGGATTTGTTTCAAGTACCACTCAGTCAGTGAAGCAAATATTGTTTTTAATGATTCATATTTCAGCATCTGAGAGTTTTATGGCCAATTAAAAAGTAGTTTGAAATGAATTGTGGATTAGCAGCAAAACTGTTGCAAGTGAAATTTTATTAAAGCGGTACGGGACTTGTTTATCTCATTTTGGCCTGTCACCATCAGTAACTTTGTTACAGTGAAAGTTAATTAAACATCTTATGAGTCCGCAGATGGTCAGCCACAGCACAAAAACATTTTAACTTAATGAAGTGTTTTTGGTGCATCGATTTAGCAGTTCAACCACTCTGTTTCTGCAGCCCTAGCCACACCTTCCCAGCTTCTGACTCACAAAGCATCACTTCCACTTCCTAAAAAAAAACATGTTTATTCGAAACACATGTGACATGCATAGCGTTTTTACTTCTAATCTTTGTATCTCCTCCTCTGTGGATTGCCTGCTAGTCTGGAGCAACATCCTGTATGATATTAGATAAAGTTAGATAAAGAAAGAACGTATCAAAACCTCATAGGCAGCAACACATATTCTTCATTATTTGCATCAAAGAAGCACAATGTGAATGTTTTATTAACATATTTTGTAAACGAAAGATCCAGGTTTCATTATTTATGTCCCTTTACCAAATACAAAACACATGAAACAAATGCGAGTAATATACCGTTTTGCTTTTTGTTCTCTAATATTCCAGACATCTTGTTGCAGTGAATGCAGAATGGGTATCATACCAGTTGCTTTGCTTACAAACGTGAACTTCTGTCAGTGTAATTAGAGGATTACACACGGACTGACTGCCCAGCTTAGGAAGCCGAGGAAAATTTGGCGAAACGCATCCTGGGGACAGATAAGACTTGTGGACTTTGCCTTTGTAGTGTGTTTATTTTATGTATAGCTAGTAAATTTAAAATTTGGGGGGGGGTTTATTCCATGTCCGGATAGACCCTTTAATAAATAGTGTTCTTATACACACTTTTGAAATGCTGGCAAGTCCCCTCTGCAAGAGAGCATCACAATCATTTCAGCCTTTCTTGGCCCTTATCATTGAGCTGTAGCTGAAAGTCTTCTATGCACAGTGAGCTGGATAACACATTTAACTTAGGGAAACCCTAAACAAATGCATTGAAGTCAAGACCGAAAATATGAGACCTCTGAGAATGGACACAACCTTACAGAAACTCAATAGCTTTCCATTCCTGCTCAGGTCTCAAAATGTCTGTTGTGTATTGCTTTGGGGTAATAAACCTCATAATGTATAAACTTCAAGTCTTAAAACTTGAAACTTATATATCATTGTCAATCTATAAATCAGTTAATTATGTTGCTAATAACTTGCCCTTATGTTTGTTCTTTCTAAAAAAATAAACCAAAAACCCCAAAACCCTTTAATTTTGACTTTACTTTCATGTAACTTGACTGACTCCAGATGATTGTCATATGTACCAATGGGTCATTCACCACATGTGTTGAGTTCAGTTTTGAAGGGACTTTTCATGTTGTAATGGTGGTGTTATAGGCGGCAGAAAATATTAGAAAGGTGATTTACGAGATGTTGACAGCTAAGTGGCAAGATGTAACACAAACTAGCTACATTTGTAAAATAGCTAAGTTAGAAAATGTCTCAAATTCAGATATATTGGCCAAAGTTTGCAACATAATTTTGACTTCTGCAACTCACAATTTAGTAAATATGTTCATAATAGATGCATTGGAATTGGCACCAGTTAACAAGATACATTGAAATTGTCTACATTTAGTATAATATATAGCAGTTGTTGGTAATTTTAAATCAGGTAAGTGTAATAGAATTAGTAAAATAAAATGTGGTGTGTTTCTCACTTAAAGGATTGTAGTAGATGAAGTTGCAAACACACAATGTAATCCTCATGTAGACATTATTCACAAAGGGGAAAATAGATTTTTATCAAATTATATGTTTGAGTAAATTGTTACTCACATTATTTCTGTACTGAGAACTAAAGCTTGCAATTTACAAAGGACAACTAGTGGCAAAGAAGGACACCATCGTACTACAAATAACAAATAAAGCACACATGTGTAAATGGCAGATGGCACTGGTAGTAACATCTAGGTAAGTGGAAATTAAAAAAAAAAAAATTGGTTCAATTTTTCATTAATTCACCAAACGTTCTGAGGTCCAACTATTCATGTCCAACCTGGCTCTGTAAATAAAGGGCACTATCATTATTATACCCCTTGCTTGGCCTAAGGGTGGTCATAGTAGTGACGGAGGAGGTTCCACTGATGGTAGTTGTTGTTCCTTCTCAACTCCAAAATCTAAATTTCTTCTTTGATCAACAATTTGTTATCTGACATAGTAAACAATTATATGCTTGACTATTCTGTTTTTCAAAGAAAGTATCCAGTAATTGTTTCAACATCTGTACAGAATCTGATAAAACAACCCCTTGAGCCAGATAATTACTAAAAATTAATTTTAAAAAGTGAATTAAAATTATATCTTTATTGTCCTTACTGTAAATAACCGTTTCCTCTATTGTATGCAAAATCTCCTTTGTGCAAGTGCTAATGGGTGATCTCTTGTCCTTTTCTTTGTATACATATGTATAATGTTATATTCCCTCACAGCAGAAAGTTTAGAATATAGTTACATTGAACATCATATACACCTTTCCCTTCTCTGTTAAAGGGACACTCCAATGCCAGGAAAACAAACCTGTTTTCCTTGCACTACAGGATCCTGCAGGGCCCCGTCAGCCACCTACCAGAATCCAGCGCCGATGTCCCTCGGTGCTGGGTCAGGCTCCTCCGCACGTGTATGCATTAGACCTGCCTATAGGAAAGCATTTAGTCAATGCTTTCTTAAGGGGAAAATCTGACGCTGGGGGTCGGTGAGGACCTCCAGCATCAGATAACGGACCAAAAGTCCGTTAGGAATCCGGAAGCACCCCTAGTGGCTGTCTGATAGACAACCACAGAGGGCAGACTTAGAGCTGCAATGTAATCATTGCAGTTGTCTGGAACTGCAATGTTTTACATGGCAGCACTAAGTGCAACAGAGGCACAGCACCCAGACTGCTTCAATTAGCTAAAGTGGTCTTGGTGCCTGGAGTGTCCCTTTCAATAATGTTCCAAAAAGGGCCTGACAAAAATAAACAACACAGCAGGTTCTTTGGGCAGGGAGATAATATTAGGCAGGAATTTACAGTTAGGTTGCACTCAAAAGGACATTTAGTTACATCTGAAGTTGGTAAAATAGAAGGGGAGTAACAAGATGTAACGCTAAACAGAGGCCTATTACCAATTCTAATACATGCTGTACGTAAATTCTAAAAGTAATTCGCAAGCACTGGTCTCTCTTATTGAATGAGTAGGTTTTAACAGAACACATTCCAGAGTTGTCTAAAATGTGTTTTAAAGAAGAAACTGCCTTTAAACATGACATTTAACAAGAAGCCATGAACAAATGTATCGCCAGTTTAGAAATAAACAAAGTATCTTTTACAGTGGTATATGACTTGCACACTGAGCTTTTTCCCTGAAATAAATCTTCCTCAAAGAAAAAAAATCACATATTTTAGTTATTAGCTATTTAAATATTATCATGTTTTGTAAAATGAATGCAGAGTTATCACCGAAATATCATACTGACATTTTCGCGAGCTATTCTAGAATTGGTGGTCATCCACTGGATCGATTTTACAAAAGGATATACTATTGAGCCTTTCTACAATTGTAAAGTGCTATGGAATATGTTGCTGAAATATAAATACTATTAATAGTGGAGAACAGGGGGACCCGGAATGCAGATCCCCAAATGATGTAGAACTACAACTACAACTTTAGAATGGCAAAGCATCATGGAACTTGTAGTTTTAAAACATCTGGTGATCTAACTTTTGGGCACCCCTGGTGTAGAACAGAACAGAAGCAAACTGCGTATAATGTAATGATATATTACTAAGTGCAAACTAATTTAAAAGGTGTTCAGCATTACTAACATTTTGATTAGTCATTCATTTCTTAAATAAGAGTATGTAAATGGTAGATTCCACATCTGTGAACATTTAACAGCTTAAAGGAACACTCCAAGCACCATATCCACTGCAGCATGCTGTACTGATTATGCTACCACAAGTGCTCTGGTGCCTCCCATTGTAAGTAGTCAAACCATTTTCTAACAGTTTGACTTATTACCATGTGTCTACTGGGTGCCATCCCCTGTTACAATGAGAGCGAGGGGCTCTCTGTTTGAGACAAGTTTAAGGCTTAGACTGGAAGGGAAGATAAATGGAGTTTCACCTGGCAGACTGCTAATGAGAAGCCAAACTGTTTTGATACGGTTTGACCACTTTAATTTGGGGAATAGTGGAGTTCTTCTGGTACCATAACCACTAAAGCACACTGTTATGGTTAGGGTGCTTAGAGTGTTTGTTTAATTGCTGTGTTAATAAGGAGATAATGTATTAATATACCATAGATATCATTATAAATTATACAAAAGTAGTGATGCACTCACCTGGCTCGTAGTGGACAGAGTAGGAAATGTTGGTGGTACTGAATGAACCAAGCAGTACTCCATGAAGCCCATCAGAGTAGTCCTATGATTACTGGATAATTGGAATGATAATGTTAACCTGAAAACTATGTAGCTCGAGTTACATGCTGTGACTTTGTGGAATTAAACAAACATTTAAATATCTCTAGTAATGTGATTTATGAATATTTTAATAAAACATAAACAACTAATTTATCATTGTATTGTACTCAGCAGGCCTTTGGACACTTTACTTGAGGAATATATATTTTGGAAGAAATACATAAGTGAAAGAATGATGGAACGGTTTGTTTTTAATAGAAATAATAAGAAAAGAGAGACCATTACAGTTACGATATGTCAGGTATCTACAGAAACATAAAAAAGAAAGTTATTAATGTAGAAGGTTTTATTTATTTATTTTATGTTACATATATAATTTATAGTGAAAATACGATCCTCTCACTGAAATAAGAAACGTTTCGGTTTATAAAGCAGGATGATTCAATCCTAAGGGAGACTGGATTAATTACAATCTGGAATGTAATACAACTAGGCAAATGTCTGAAGATATAAATCAACATTTAAAATTAAAAACTGCAGTGGAAACTTATTTTTATAACTTTTTATCATTACAGAAATATATCACACAATTCTGCTTTAACAGCAAAGTTTAGTAAGACTCCTATTGTGTGGGAGGAATGAAGTTCGTAATATATAATATTAACCCCTTAAGGACTGGACTTTTTTTGCGATGTTGTACATTTGCAACCAGGCCTCTTTTTACACTTTTGTGGTGTTTGTGTTTAGCTGTAATTTTCCACTCTCTTATTTACTGTTCCTATACAAATTATATATTGTTTTTTTCAGGACAAAAAAGGCTTTCGTTACATACCATTGTTTATATAATCTCATGTAATTTAATTTAAAAAAAATAAAAAAATATGATGAAAAATTTAAAAAAATACATGTTTTTTGACTTTTACTTGAAAAATCTTTTACTCATCTACAAAAGCGAATAAAAAAAACTGCTAAATAGATTCAAAATGTTGTCCTGAGTTTTAAAATACCCAGTGTTTACATGCTTTTCTGCTTTTTTTTTGCAAGTTATAGGGCTATAGGTACAAGTAGGATATTGCGGTTTCAAAACATAAATTATTTCAAATTTATCAATAGTGACATTGTAACACTATTATCTGTCATAAATCTCTGAATAACACCCCACATGTACATATTTTTTTTAAAGTAGACAACCCAGGGTATTCAATATGGGGTATGTCCAGGTTTTTTTAGTAGCCACCTAGTCGCAAACACTGGCCAAAGTTAGCGTTCATATTTGTTTGTGTGTGAAAAAAGTTAAAAACTGAATTGAACGCTAATTTTGGCCAGTGTTTATGACTAAGTGGTTACTAAAAAAGACTGGACATACCCCATTTGCAATACCTTGGGTTGTCTTCTTTTGCAAATGGTATGCCATCATGGCGATAATTCTCATTTCTGGGCTACCATACGCTCTCAAAGGCAACATAACCAACCTGGCCATTCAATGTAAAAATATTTGACCCATATATTTGACCCTGTAACTTTCAAAAACGTTATAAAATCTGTACATGGGCGGTACTGTTATACTCGGGAGACTTTGCTGAACACAAATATTAGTGTTTAAAAACAGGAAAACATATCATAACAATTATATAATCAATAAAAGTGCTGTTTGTGTGTGAAAAAAGCAAAAAAAATCACTTTCACTGACAATATCATCGCTGTCATATGTTTTACTGTTTTGAATCACTAATATTTGTGTTCAGCGAAGTCTCCCGAGTAAAATGGTAACCCCATGTACAGGCTTTAGGGTGTCATAGAAAGTTACAGGGTAAAATACAGTGCTAGCAAATTAAATTCTCTGGACTTTCGGCCTGGGTTGGCAGGCAGGTCCCTCAAATTGCAATCAATAAAATTACTGAATTATGTAAAAATATTACATAAATACACACGTAGAATTTAACTATATATGCATATTTATATATTTGAAGTCTACGTGTATATTTATATAATTATTTATGTAATTTTTGTATATGGACATATGTATATTTCGGATTATTTTTATTTATTTATTTATACATACATAGATATATATAAAATTTCATTCTAAGTGTATTTTGATATAAATATATATATATTAATATCAAAATACAGTTAGAATAAAATTTCATATAGGTATATAATTTTTTTTAAATTTGTATTATTATTTTTAATTTTTTTAAATTTAAATTAATCTATTTATTTGTATTTTATAATAATATATATATACAATATATATAGTTATTATATATATTATATATATATATATATATACATGTGTAATTTAATTATAAGTGTATTTTTATATTAATATATGTATATACACACTTAGTATGACATTATATATATGATATATATATATATACACATATATAAAAAAATGTTTTTATTAATCCTGCAGCCAGACACATGGATACCTATTGTGACCATGTGATCGCTCTGTTGAGCAATCACATGGCAACAGGGGTCCTAATCCGCCATGGGGAGACTGTCTGGGCTGCAGGCAGTCTCCCCACACCGGGAGCACCGCCAATCGCCGATCGAACAATGGCGATCGAGTAATACATCTTACCTCTAGGACGGTTCAGGACCGCCATCGGTCGGCAACACAAAAATGCCGATGACGGTCCTGAAACGTCCTCGGTCCTTAAGGGGTTAAATGATCTGCTTTAAAAAACAAAGTTTAAAAATAATCTGTAAAATACTAAGACAATTATCATTTTTATGTGAAAGATATTATCTTAAAGATGAATTTATCCATCCATCCAACCTGTCCCAAACATCCATCACACGAACGGGACACCTATTACTCCAACCTCTCAAGCTTGCTGCCCTAGATTTTATTTAGACTCTTACCTTTTCTCTTCACATCCAGTCTGACTCCAAATACTGGAACGTCCACCTTAGAAAGTATTGACCGCATTCACCCTTTTCTAACTCATGATGCAGCTAAGGTACTTATTCATGCACTCGTCATTTCCCATCTTGACTACTGCAACTCCCTACTCATCAGTGTTCCAAATACCCGCATTGCCACTCTTCAGTCTAAATTTGCCATCTATGGGCATAACAACTTCTCCGCCTTTTTGATATTAAGGGAAGTAATTTATAAGAAATAATATCACAACTAAATGTCAGGCAATTTAAAAAGTACAATGGAATAATACATGTTTTTTTAACACTTTTTTTTTTTTTAATGAAGATACAGAAAAGTAATAGAATTGTTCAGAGATTTGCTTAGGTGCAGGAGAAATTAAACATGAAAAATTATCCAGAAAGGGTCAGCCAGGTAAATATCAGATAAAATATCAGGATTGGGTTCAATTCTATTTAACATGCCATTTTTTGCATCTTAATAAAATTAAAAAAAAAAAATAAATGAAGAAAAAACCCCAATGTTATGACAGACATTATCGTCACTTAACTCAATCTGTACATCATTTAAATATTAAATAATTAATAAGCTCAAAATAACATGGAAATGAGGGCAGGGATAGAAAAGACCAAGGAAACTTAAACATATTAAAACCTGGAGATCATTGGAGGATTATAATTACTGGAATTTACTCGATATGGAGTTTGTTCACCATGTGGCGGTTTTCAGTGTTTTTTATTTTTTTAATTTGGGAGTCGTTTGTTCAAGGCAGTGGTTTGCAACCTTATTTTGACCAATGCACTTTTCAAATAAAGAAAATATTCCAAGGCACGCTTGTTTTTTTTTAACCCTCATAAGCAGCTTACGTAGTTACATAGGCTGAAAAGAGACATCTATCCATCAAGTTCAGACTTCCTCACATTAACTTTTACTGTTGACACAAAAGAAGGCAAAAAAAACCCAGTGGTACACTGAGGGCCTGATGCGCAGGTGGGTGAGCACTGAGCGCACATCCAAGGAGGAGATAAATGGGTTTCAAAGCTAAAGAAGATATGTCCTTCTCTTTTCAGGGTTTGTAAGTGTATCTCGTAACATGCCCTATACATTTTAAAATATGTCCTTCTCTGTCCATGGTTTGTAAGTATATCTCTTAACATGCCCTATACATTTTAAAATATGTCCTTCTCTGTCCATGGTTTGTAAGTATATCTCTTAACATGCCCTATACATTTTAAAATATGTCCTTCTCTGTCCATGGTTTGTAAGTGTATCTCGTAACATGCCCTAGTCTTTTTAAAATATGTCCTTCTCTGTCCATGGTTTGTAAGTGTATCTCGTAACATGCCCTATTCTTTTTAAAATATGTCCTTCTCTGTCCATGGTTTGTAAGTGTATCTCGTAACATGCCCTAGTCTTTTTAAAATATGTCCTTCTCTGTCCATGGTTTGTAAGTGTATCTCGTAACATGCCCTATTCTTTTTAAAATATGTCCTTCTCTGTCCATGGTTTGTAAGTATATCTCTTAACATGCCCTATACATTTTAAAATATGTCAGCAGTCCCAAATTCAAATGCATTTTCACTAACACCTTTTTTGGTGATTTTTCTGCTAAGTGCATTAATGTCCTATGTGTCCTTCCTATAATTAGATGCTAAATTAATCTAACCATTTCCTATATCTGTCTACACCATTCTAAATAATATTTCACGTAGCTGATTTATTAAACAAACTGTAGAATAAAAAATAAATAAATACATCATTACATTTACTGTATATTTCCATTTCAGAACACAGACCACAAAACAAAGAAACATTGGGTTCTGGATTTTAATTGACATTGTGGTCAGCACCCTGCCAACCACATATGTATTTCAAGTTACATTTCTGTGTGTCGAGATACGCATTTAACCATCCTGCAGATTCCTCTGCGGTCTAATTAGACATGTATGTAAACTTAACACCTCAGACTATGAAGGAATTTCACTTCTGCAGTTGGGCAAGAAGTCAGCTGTTTCTTTCTTCATTCATAAACCCGACTAATGTTTTTTCATATCATTTGATATGTTTCATATCTGTATAAACACTTAATATTCTGTTTTGTACAAAGTGGGGTATTTGCGGTAAATGTATCTCAAGTGACTCTTGAGAAAGACATTTTTTTTCAAGACTGATATTTAACTAGACTTATACTGCAATCAGAATTAGGGATTAATAATTAGAGTCTTTTTGTATTAACATTTAAAAAGTTAGCATCAGATGATCAGGAATTAGATTGAATTTACTACAATTAAACATAGAAGAATTAACCATATGGTGACCCTTAGCGACTGCCTGGGGCCCAGGGTTTAGACAAGAGCCACAAATTTAAGAAAAAATGTTACCTGCGCTCTTCCCAAATCCCGGTGCAAATTTAGACAAATGGAAGTTGTTCAGTTACGCCAATGCCATGAGAGGGGATGCCCACCTACCAATTGCATATCAGATTGATCAAATGGCAGCCAGATCTCAAATGCTCCCTCTTCGTGAGAAAAAAAGCAACCCCACCCCAGCTGGTTATTTTTCTTTGACCTTTTATAGGATCAATAATTGCATCCCCCATTCTGTTTCCCCCTATATTGTGGGTTGTATGGTGGCTGTATCCCATGTGTCTGGTGAGGGAACTTGCACTCCTTTGCTTGGTTTATTGTAATCGGCGGATGTGATAGGATATCATCTGCTTCTAGATACTCTCACTAAACACAGGGCTTAAAACTATCTCTGGTGACTGATTAAGGAGTGAGAACTCACTACTTTGCTGTATGTTCTGCAGGGTCCATTCAGGAAACAATAGGCATCACTGCATGCGTCCCAAATCTGAGACATGTACAAGTTATTCAGAGATGGGGTAAAGGCATGCCAATGACACTGTAATACTCTCAGAAATACCAAACAATAACATTCAATAACTGTGATCATGTCAGTGAATATATTACCCTTCGATTTATATGAACCTTTCTCAGGAGGCACTAGAGAAAATGCTTGCATGGCAGTAGAGGTGTACCAATTGATGACTGATCACTAGATCCGAGACTGTGGAGAGGGATGCCACTGAAATTTGATCCCTTAGAATGCGCTTAGAGTTAAAACATTTGCCTTTAGTGTTCATTTACATGGAACCAGAAAAGCTGTCTGTCCGAAAACACCCACACTGCTAAATGATGAAGTATTCAGCCCTACTTGACAAGTAACAGTAATATAGAGTTGACAGTTTAGGGGATATTTATTGCTCAGTAATGTTTTTTTATTTCGAAATACGGCATAAAAATGAGACTATTCACCTAATGTGAGGAAAATGTACATTTTGAAACATTTATATAAGTAAAGTTCCTCGGTAATGCTTGGGATGGAACACAGCACACAGCTACTGGTGAGGAAATTTACCATCTGAGACCATGCCAACTGGCACATATACTGTGGTAACAGCAACCGCAAAACTGCTAAATAAGCACATTTAGACACATTAATATGAAGCTACACTGATGTCTTGTAGACTGTTTATGAATTTCCCAGTGTGAAAGCGGTTCCTAGCGTCTAGACTTTGGTTCTTATATAATTCATCATTGTTACACATGTAAACCCTCATGAATTTCCATCTGCACTGACAGAGGAATATATAATGTAACAATTTGTCTGCAGCACAAATAGTTAAAGAGGAGTGGTGTCTTCCAAGGATTTTTAATATAATGTTTACTTGTGCCTATATTTAACACGTAAGTGTTTGTGAGGTATTAAATAGAGCAATTCACATATCGTTATCCTGAAACTGGGCGCCTCTATCTTAGCTCCCTGTCAATCATTGTTATAAGCTCCGCCCTTTACGCCTGGCAGTCAGTATAGAGAGAGCCACCTCCATCTTAGCTCCCTGTCAATCATTGTTATAAGCTCCGCCCTTTACACCTGGCAGTCAGTATAGAGAGAGCCACCTCCATCGTAGCTCCCTGTCAATCATTGTTATAAGCTCCGCCCTTTACACCTGGCAGTCAGTATAGAGAGAGCCTCCTCCATCTTAGCTCCCTGTCAATCATTGTTATAAGCTCCACCCTTTACACCTGGCAGTCAGTATAGAGAGAGCCACCTCCATCTTAGCTCCATGTCAATCATTGTTATAAGCTCCGCCCTTTACACCTGGCAGTCAGTATAGAGAGAGCCACCTCCATCTTAGCTCCCTGTCAATCATTGTTATAAGCTCCGCCCTTTACACCTGGCAGTCAGTATAGAGAGAGCCACCTCCATCTTAGCTCCCTGTCAATCATTGTTATAAGCTCCGCCCTTTACACCTGGCAGTCAGTATAGAGAGAGCCACCTCCATCTTAGCTCCCTGTCAATCATTGTTATAAGCTCCGCCCTTTACACCTGGCAGTCAGTATAGAGAGAGCCACCTCCATCTTAGCTCCCTGTCAATCATTGTTATAAGCTCCGCCCTTTACACCTGGCAGTCAGTATAGAGAGAGCCGCCTCCATCTTAGCTCCCTGTCAATCATTGTTATAAGCTCCGCCCTTTACACCTGGCAGTCAGTATAGAGAGAGCCGCCTCCATCTTAGCTCCCTGTCTGTCATTGTTATAAGCTCCGCCCATTACACCTGGTAGTCAGTATAGAGAGAGCCGCCTCCATCTTAGCTCCCTGTCAATCATTGTTATAAGCTCCGCCCTTTACACCTGGCAGTCAGCATAGAGAGAGCCACCTCCATCTTAGCTCCCTGTCAATCATTGTTATAAGCTCCGCCCTTTACACCTGGCAGTCAGTATAGAGAGAGCCACCTCCATCTTAGCTCCTTGTCAATCATTGTTATAAGCTCCGCCCTTTACACCTGGCAGTCAGTATAGAGAGAGCCGCCTCCATCTTAGCTCCCTGTCAATCATTGTTATAAGCTCCGCCCTTTACACCTGGCAGTCAGTATAGAGAGAGCCGCCTCCATCTTAGCTCCCTGTCAATCATTGTTATAAGCTCCGCCCTTTACACCTGGCAGTCAGTATAGAGAGAGCCACCTCCATCTTAGCTCCCTGTCAATCATTGTTATAAGCTCCGCCCTTTACTCCTGGCAGTCAGTATAGAGAGAGCCACCTCCATCTTAGCTCCCTGTCAATCATTGTTATAAGCTCTGCCCTTTACACCTGGCAGTCAGTATAGAGAGAGCCGCCTCCATCTTAGCTCCCTGTCAATCATTGTTATAAGCTCCGCCATTTACACCTGGCAGTCAGTATAGAGAGAGCCACCTCCATCTTAGCTCCCTGTCAATCATTGTTATAAGCCACGCCCTTTACACCTGGCAGTCAGTATAGAGAGAGCCACCTCCATCTTAGCTCCCTGTCAATCATTGTTATAAGCCCCACCCTTTACACCTGGCAGTCAGTATAGAGAGAGCCGCCTCCATCTTAGCTCCCTGTCAATCATTGTTATAAGTTCCGCCCTTTACACCTGGCAGTCAGTGTAGAGAGAGCCGCCTCCATCTTAGCTCCCTGTCAATCATTGTTATAAGCTCCGCCCTTTACACCTGTCAGTCAGTATAGAGAGCCACCTCCATCTTAGCCCCCTGTCAATCCTTGTTATAAGCTCTGTCCACCTGGAATAAAGAGTAATCACACAAAATAATTAATATTCATGTAATATTTATCATTGCCTTGCCTTGTCTGAACTGGATAATGGTGTCATTTGCTAAATCTTGAATTTGAAAAAAGGAGCATTTCATGAAAAAGGTTAACACAAGTTATAGGTGATTTTTAATAGGGATTTTCATGGGCAAAAAATGTGGGGACTACTGCAATTCGGGACTTCTGCAGTTCGGCACTTCTGAAATTTGGAACTTTGGCAATTTGCCACTGACCCTACCCCTAACCCTACCCCTAACTCTAATCCTAACCTCTAACCACCACAACCACTTACACATCTAGGGTTAGGGGTTGGGTTAGGGGTAGGGTTATATTAAACAGTAGAAAAGTTAAATTTAATCATCAAGTTAATTTGCAAAACTGAAATAAATACAGAACTGCTATAACTTATCAATATTTAATGTTATTCTAGCTTGGGGTAAACACAGAACTGCTATAACTTATCAATATTAAATGTTATTCTTGCTTGGGGTAGAACACTTGATATCCACTTATCAATATTAGAATCCCCACCTGCTGTTCATGGCTGTTATAAATATTTGAGCCCTCAGGGGTGGGGTCTGTAAGGGACATTATCAGGTTTATTTCCTAAACACTGGTTTTGTCCGGTAAAAAAAAATTCCAGTAAAAATGACCAAATTCAAACCACAGTGGCAATTCTTATATTTACGAAAGCCACATGAAGTTGGAATTTGCTTGGCACAAGAGAATCATCCAGATGCATTTAATGTCATGATTGCAATCGGTGCTTTCCCATCAGAATCCTATCCAAAGTATATTATTCTGAGGATTTACAAAGCATCAATTTCAAACTCGAAATGGATGAAATGCATAAGGCAAGATTTAAACTTGCAAACTTTCATTCACTTGGCTTTTTTGTTAGCAACCTGCGGGCAAATTGTTAAAAATCGCCAGCTGCGTGAGGGTTAATTATGTTGCGGTTAGTCAGCCACCACACATAAAAAAAAGTTAAAAAGAATGTGCTACGACCTGGCTTACACACAAATTGCATAAGTTCCTTTTAATGAATGCTGTAATGACTATGCTTTGCATTGAAAAATAAAGAATAAAAAAAATAAATAAAGAAAAGTAAAAAATAAAGACAGCCTATGGGGTCAATACGATCCCTATATCACTATAAAGGAGGTTTTAAATCTCTCCATGAAATCACTGTTTAAACTACTAAAAGATATCACCAGCTCAGTAAATATGTCAAGTCTCCGAGGAGAAAAAAGGGGCTCATCTAGACAGTCTGTAGATGGACCATTACTCCAGTCATGGTGCGTCTCGATGAGTATAAGGTGTTTTTTACTTGTGTTGGAATTTTTGTGCACCCCTATTTCCTTTTTCTTTAACTTGTTTTTTCTGGGTTGTTTTTGATGGACTCAACCTATAGGATTGGTGCATCTCACTTAAAACTAATTAAGGAGTATCTTCTCACATTTATTAGTTTTACTAGTATATATTATGTATATAAAATGACCCTGTTCTCCATTCTTTGTTGCCAGATAGACCTGTGATTACCTATAGAGGTGTTAACAACTTGAGCAGTAGTCTAGTACATAATCATTTACCATCAAGTAAGACTACTAATAAATCATCCTTTTTTAATGAGACTAATGGATTTTATGGGTGTGGCTCATGTGGAGCTTGTAGGAATACACAAAGTTCAAAAAGAGTAATTAGGGAATTTAATCATCCTAAAGATGACAGCAAGAGTTTTAAGATTAAACAATTAATTACATGCCACTCCACAAGGGTAATATATAAAATTATGTGCCCATGCAAACTTACATATGTAGGAAGAACCATTAGGACACTCAATACACGAATCCAAGAACATATAAGAAATATTAAAAATGGTTTCGAGAAACATAGTGTTTCTCAGCACTTTAAGGATAAACATAATTGTGACCCTCGCTGTATGGAATTCATGGGAATCCAAAGAATTTCTATGAATTGGAGGGGGGGAGATCTAATGAGGAATATAGGTCAAACTGAGATGAAGTGGATTTTTAATTTAAATACAATGCAACCATATGGATTAAATGATGATTTCGAAATTTGTCATTTTTTATAATTATACTTCAGTTTTATATATATTTTATATTAGAGATCTTTATATATATATACTAATTATTTTTACTAGATTATACTATTTCCATTTTTAATTATTATTTTTTTAGTTAAATCATCATGATGACCATATAGTGTGCATTTTTTAATTATGCTATAATATATCTTTTAACTGTTTTGTATTACTATATACACTCCTCTAAATCATTGTCCCCCATTTTTTTCCTTATCATGATTTAAATTTCGAATAACTATTTATATTTATGGACATTTCTGGGATATTGGATAATCAGTGATCTGAACTTGGATACCGAATGGATTTTGCCCTTAAGCAAGATGGCCGCAATACTATTGAGGATACCCAACATATTTCTTCACCAAGCAAAATGATCCCAATATCACGAATGGCTGGATTAATTGATATAATCAAATAAGACTTTTTTATAGTATTCGCTAAGTTGTTTTATTATAATCTTTTGTATGTGATATTGTATGTAATTGTGTACGATTGCAGCCCACTTCCGTAAGTGACGTCACGCGCACGAGGCGTCATGCGTGATGACGTCACGACATCAGTGATATCGGAAGCAGCTGGGCTTCACACTGGGACTAACGCCGTGATTGGATGTATCACGGACGTCTCCCTCCAATCAGCTCCCTACTAATGGGTATTTAAACTTCGGTTTAGCAGCATTATGTCCACCAATTGATAAAGCCGAACAGTATATCGTCGAAACGCGTCTTGGACACAGCACTGGCACTTGAGTATACAGATCTTATTTGTTTTTATAAGTTGCAATAAATGTTTATTTCTGTTACCAAGTTGACTAGTGATATATTTATGCTGCTATCAAGAAGGGAAGTGTCACTCTATAATTGACACTGTGCTTATACACTTGGAGCCCAGTTAAAGGCTCCTGACAAGGTGAGAAGTAAATTGTCATTTTCCTCACCTGATTACCTACTATATTAAGGATATCTGCACTAGGGTTAGCTCTGCTTCCCTATTTCTCCTATTTTTGTCTCCATTCTGAGGTCTCTTATTGAATATGGCGATTTAAAGGATCCTATTACCATCATTTTCATTACCTCCTGAAAGTTGCAGGAGTAAGTGTGTGTTTTTATTTTTAAGCGCTCCACCTTTGCACTGTTTTCTGCATGTATTTGCACTAAAGTGTTTTTCTCTATACACTTGATTATAAGTAGGTTGAAGAGTTCCTACTTTTGGTGTGTAAGCTGCTATTTACTATACTGTGTATTATACTATATTCACATTTTTTAAGCGCCTTTTACACAGCACATTTATCTTTTAATATATTATGTTTAGAATACAATCTGCTTCCCTATTACACATTATAATTTTACCTCCTAATGCCCAGAGGGAAGGGCAAGGGCAACCATTCGGCCTATCTAGTCTGCCCAATTTTCTAAATATGTTCATTAGTCCCTAGCCTTATCTTACAGTTAGGATAGCCTTATGCCTATCCCAGATTCCTTGTGAGTCTACAGGTAACCAACATCTTAGCCATCTTCCTGGCCAGATCTGTAATACTAGCCAAGTTAGAATTATGCCCATATTCCCTACCTCCTTGTTGGAGCTTGCAATGTTACTTTAATTTCATTCTACGAAATGTCCTTAATAAATGTAAAATCAATTTGCATACATGTCTTGTGTATTTTTTGTAACTTAAATGATTACATTGGCTGATTAGATGTTTAAGGATTAGGTAGCTACAATTCAGTTTTAGAGGTAAAGTATTTTGATATAAGGTGACAGTGCTTGTGTAGGGCAAGTTATCTCAGTTATTATAAACATCAAGGAATAAAAGATTTCCAATAATGGGGAACTATTTATGGAATTCTAATAAATCTCACAGAAGAAAATAATAGATAAATAAAAAGCAGGCATTGAGGTTTAGACCATCTTATATGGGATCACTGTTACAGAGAGTGAGGCATTTGGAGCAGACATTGTGATATGATTGCCTGTATGGAAATGTCTACGAGGTTCTTACCCCAACTGCGCTGGTCTCACAGTTTATATTGTCACTCGCCTGTTAATTGTGCCACTCAGATCAATGTAATATGCCACCAAGCCATAATTTAGTGGTGGCATTCCCGATAAATCACCTGTTATGCAGGGATTATGGAGATGTTAACATTAAGTCAGAATGCATATTTACAATCATAGTCTCATATTAGTGGGTGATAATATTTTACCTTAAGTTAGCCTCTTGTGGGCAGGTTCTGAATATTCACAAACAGAATATTTCATAATTATGTTCATATTAAATGAATCTTCTTTGCCTAATTCTCCTCAATTACCTTACTCCTCCACCAGTCATTAAATTGGTCTCCTATATGCTGAAAGGTACATTTCAAGGGTTTAGTTTTAAATTATATTCCTTGTTCAAATGACTCGCTCTCCACTGCAGGGCAGGACAAAACATTGTAATTGTGGAGGCAAAATTAGAAAACACTTACAGGTTTATTCACTAAACTGGGTGTTATTAGGTATTTTTAGGTAAAACTATCCATTTTCTATGTCAGAATGTGTTTGGCTTAACATTTGAAATTCTTTGATCAATTCCCAGCAGTTCCTGGTTTACTGAATAACTCTGTTAACCTCACACTTAAAATTGTGGTGAAATTTAAATAGTTGACATAACACTAAATTAAACGTTAGAAAAACACACATAAGAGAGGCATTTTTACAAAAGATTTCCTTTCACATATTGAGAGCCACATATTGAGAGCCTCCCAAACTCTGCACAGAAAGCGCAAATACGATTGTTTTAAAGTCGATGTCATTGAGGATTATCTCAGAACCTGGATAAATCCCATCGCGGTGAAGAACGGCCTCACCTTGGCTCTGATCTATTGCTTCGCTCGGCTGAGTCTCTCAAAACTGACAGGAAGAGCTCATGCTGACTGTGGGCCCAGTCAATGAGCTGTAAAATAGATCAGAGTTAGTACCTCAACAAGATCCTCCAGGTACAGGGTTTAATCTTCGGAAAAATCATTGCTGACATCACAAGCGCGAGTTAACTGCGAAGCAGGGGACCCCACACGGTCCATTACTGTACACTAATATTCATTTTGCCCCTAGAACTTGGGAGAATAAGCAGGAAGATTGTTTTACAGTTCTGGGAATAGTGGATACAATCATTACTTGCTCCACATGTTACAGAACTTGCGCAGCATATCATAAAAAATACTCCCAGATTACTCTCTACCTGGTGACATAAGATTCATAATTAAACTGTGCAATATATATATACCAGGAAAAACCTCAAAATTCATCACTACATTTTTATGCAATAGGTGCACTTTCAGGTTGTTGTTTTTTTATGACAGAGGACGTCAAAGAAACTTAACGAGGGATAAAATCAACAGTGACACTTGGTATATCTTTAGGTTGCTGAGGCATGAATATTTGATGATTACTTTTCCATACATTTCTTATTGTTGCATGTCTGGGATCCATACAGAAAAAGCTATACATTCTAAATTGGCCAAGTGCCTTGAATGTGACACAGTGTATTTCACTGGGAATAGCTAACTTCCTGCTGCCATAGCAACTCTACTTACAACAAAACACAAGATACACAATGCTATCTGTTCAGTATTATCAATAAGTCAGTGTGAAGCTAGGCTTTGGCAGCCTTCATTGTAAACACATTCTCCGAGTTCACTTGTGCAATGCATGTTAGAACACAGAATTACTTTGAGGTCCTTGTCTGCTTTCAAGTAGATACATCTCTCTTTCGCCATACATGGCAACCCTTTAATTCAGGAAAAAAGAAAGAGATCAGCAATAAGTCTCACCGAAGTCATAAACACCCGATATAGTTGATTACAATTCCATTTTCAGGCAATAAAAACTAAGCATTTTCGGAGTTTGGAGATAAAACCCTAAACATACAAAATAAAGAGACTGGAACCTCACTTAGGTCAACCTTGAGTAGGACCAGAAAACCTTACAACTGGAAATGTTTGCAGAATATATTTATTATTATGCTCAGCAGTGATGCGGCTGAATAACCTCCTGCACAAAACATTTTGAATCCTCTACAGCTTTTTGTTTTTTTAAATGAAGCATGTGAAAAAATTATTTGAAACACTTCTCCTTACCTCTAGTATATGACAGAATCCTTCATACTTGCACCTTGAGTCAGATAGTGTTTGAAAACTGACAGACTCTATGGTTTTCCCTGTTTCTTTTCCTGCACAGAAGTAGGAAAGACCATAGAGACTATCTGTCAAATGTAATCACTGTCTGACCCAAGGTACAAGTGCAAGGTGTATGTATATGATGGAAGGATCCTGTCACTCGTGGCTACCTTCCTTTGGAACAGCCTGTGTACCCCATCAGGCTCTCCCCCAGTCTTCAATTGTTTAAGAAGTCCCTCAAAATCCATCTGTTTAGAAATGCTTATGGAGGCCCAGAGTAACATATCTATACTTATCCATATCGATCTCTTGCTCTCCTAAAAAGCCACCCTCCACTCTCACCTTTAGTTCTGCTACTTTTCCACCTTGTTTGGTGGCTGTCTCCCTTGCTGCCCTGTGTTTTTGTACCCCACCTCCTCTAGACTGTAAGCTTGTTTGAGCAGGGCCCTCATCTACCTATTGTTCCTGTGTCACTGTGTAATTGTTTCATTTGTTGTAAAATTTCCCCCCTTCCATTATATTGTAAAGCGCTGCGGAATTAGTTGGCGCTATATAAATGCTAATAATAATAATAATATTAATAATAATATACTAAAGATAGTGGTATGTTTTTCTATTTTTTTTTACATATACTTCATTTGAATAATAATTTTAATTTTAAAATTATGATTATAGTTTTGAGGTGCGAGTTGTCATTAATAAAGTACACGTTTGGTCACTGGTAAGCAAAACTATTTGTTACAATATAAACTAATTGATATGTGTGACGGACCGCCTGGCACCCTGATCGAGTACCTCCATCAATCGCTGCTTCCTAGTACTTGCGAGCACCATAAGCACTGCACTGAAACACCATAACCACCGTACATCCCCATGAACCACCGAAGCTTGGTTGGGGATCTCGCCGTCCTCCACTCACCCTGGACCCAAGACCAGGATTCAGCTTCTAGTTGGTAGACCTCTTCTAGTCCAGAGACCATAGTAAGAACAGCTCTTATAAGAGCTAGTGATTATACTCAGGGGAGTATTGTGATATAGCAATCCCCAGAGTGAATATAGTTCTCAAGTCCCCCAAACATGAGCCAAGACTTCATGAAGGGGTAAAACCAACTCAGTTTAATGGGAGCCAAACTTGGCCTTATATGACAATCCCCATGCAAGGGGTACGCCCACATGGACCTGCTGATGGACTGATTTACAACGTCACAGACCAATAACAATAAGGTTACAAGGCACAACACTCCCACACACAGCACACAATCCCTCCCCTCTGCCTGGGTCAGATACTGTATTAACTCAATTATCTCCAGGCAGAAAAATCATATATTTCTATAAAACCCCAAAGTACCCCCAAAACACATAATATCTCCAAAAATGTTACATCCCCTGATAACCCTGATCTGGGTGACCAACATATCCAAAAATCATCCAGATCAGTTTAGGGGTTCAGGAATTCTTACCAAATGCCCGTTCGAATAGCCAAACATCCGTGGAAGGTAAATAGTTAGCGGTGTTCATGCCGTCGAGTGTCCGATTTGGGTTCCATGTAATCAACGATCAAACACCGCTCATTGGCTCACTGTCACGGCAAGGGTGTATAATTTATTATGACACTATGGAATATCATCTTTTAATGTGATTTCTTGTAGTAAATGGCGCAAATTACAGAGATGCTATTGCTGAGGTCAACAGGGGTTACATCTTCTGAAGCTGGGACCCCCACAAAGGTCAGATGACAGAAGGGGTAGTGTGAATGGCATAGGAATGTGAAAAGGATTTTACTATATGGATGTGAAGTAATAAAAGCTCTGCAAGGTGTGAGGTTCTACACTTGGAAAAAGTCTGAATGTCTCTTCATCCATTTGGCATGTACCTTGTAAGGGATGAGTAAATCTCTTTGATATGTAAATGCCATTAGCTTTGTTCTAGTATCATATCCAAAGGAAGGACAAAAACATTCATATTTACCCCCACAGAATAATAATAAAGCCTCATTTTTGTTATATTTGGAATGTGACAAGCGCCATCTTCTAACCAAGTCCAAACATGAGTGGCCTAACTTGACCCTAGGGAAAGGAATTGTGATGTCCGTCCTATTGGATCGTGGGTGGGACGTGCAACATGTCTATGGAATGGGAAAATAATAACAAATTTGTAGATGCAATTATTATTTCTGTGGCAGGTACAAAAAGGAAGATAGAGTCAAATGTTTCCATTTGGATTGACAGTGGTCTGGAACAAAGGAGGTGGTCAGTTATTATTTCTGTAGGTACGCCTTAACTCCACCCCTGGGCAAGACTTGATAAACCACAGGGTGTATCTCTAATGATCCTGAAGGGTGTTTGTGTACTTGCTTGGGGCCAAGATCTAATTTTGAGTGAGTCACCATCTTTCCTTACCAGAGACCCCCTGGACAGAAGTTGTACTTTGAAAAACCTAAGTGAGTAATTAGGACTTCTGTATTTTATCCTTTTTGTTTTTATCTGTTGTTGGTGTAAATAATTTGTTTATCATATATTTTTATATGCACTGTGACTATCTTTTGCTCATAATAAACATTCATTTATTAAGTTTTGCCTTTGTCTGGTTAAGAATCACGTTACCTGAAGAGACTAGTTAGTATTTTTGCAATAACTTAAATATTGTGCTAAGTCATATTTGGTGGGTTTTATTATTGATTTACCTGGGGGACCAAGGCACCCCATTTATAAATTGTCTTGGTGGTGGCAGCGTTAAAATAGTAATAGTTATATTATTATGTTTAAGTGTGGGTGGTTTTAAAAAGGGGGATTTTGTCATTATTTCCGGTCTAGTGCAGACAAATAGTGTACTTTAACCCCTTCACCACCACAACTACGTCACGCGCACTCTTGGAGTAGGGTGCGTTCGTGACACTCACGGCTTAAAATGGCCGCCGCCACGTGTTCGAATGCTGATTCGAACTGCTTTGAGAGTTCGAAGTGCTGCTTCGGACCACTTCGGAAGCTTGAAGTGTTACTGTACAAGTCCAAAAAGGCACAAACAGTGTCTTTAACCACAGTTTATTCCAGGGGCCATAGTCACAGGGGAGGAGGCTGGCAAACAGGCTCCTCCAAGAACCAGTGACGAGGTTCAGTTTGGCACAATATGCTTATTCTGTGTAATACAGTATGGCTGCATGCAAAAGAAGCATATCTAAATGTAATTAGTCTAAGCAAGTTGTTTTTCAACAACCTATTAAAAAAAGAACAAAAAACCCTTATATCTAATTTCACAGAAATCTGCTAAAGGCCCTTTGATGACTATTTTAACATAATTTAAACATTTTCCACAAATGTGGTCATAAAACCTTTCCATTTACCTCTGTTTGTAGTGGATGTTTTTCTTCGTTTAGTGTCAAGTGTAGATTACATCTTGTGCTCTTCTAGATTACCTGGACCAGTACATAAAAAGGTTGATGTAATAAGTTCTGAAGTGCTTGATTTTGCTGTGATTGGCCAGGGACACACGTTGACACGAAGACTTTCTTCAGTTCAGCACTGTCAGTTTTTCCTGTCTCATTGTCCGCATTATTATAGTTCCGTAAAATTCTGCCTGAAGTACCTTGTTCTCCAGGTTGCCAGTAAACTTTGATTTAGCTTCCAAGAATTGCGAGCTATATTTTACACGTCTGCTTTGAATTAATCACTTTTACAACTTTTTGGCTACTTGCAGTGAAACAGAAAATGGGCTGTCATCCATTATTTCTGCATTTTATATTCTGTTGATTAACTTTGTTTATTCATACCTCACTTGTTACTTAGTAACATTACTTAACACAATAAGGTATTGCACATGTGGTCCTGGGCTATAAACTAAAATAAATATTTGTGTAGGGAATAACAGATTGCATATAACTGATGGCTCTACTAAATTAAGCCCAACATTAAGATAAGTTAATATTAATAAAAAGATAATAAAAAGATAAATTGTCTAACAAAGTGTTTTACTGTTGATGCTGTTCAAAAGGATTTTCTTAAATCTATGCACTTAAAGAAACACAATATATGAAATTAGGATGGGGTGGGTCTATGGGGGTCCATGCCAGAGTGCCAGTAGCACTGCTTGAGTTACTGGCAATAGCCCAAATGGGCAGTCCCACCTGAAAAGGGGACAGACCGCTGAAAGAAGGGGTGTGTGAGCCTGGCAAGACTGACAGCCTATCTGAGTTGCCCCAATCAGGGCAGAACATAAACAAGTACCGCTTAAACAATTTCTGGTTCTAGATACTATTTGTCATTAAATTTGCTTGTTAGGGACAATTCCAGCGAACCAACCTGGGATGGCAGGACCGGTCCTCGAAATTAAGATGATACTGCCTGATCTGGAATTGTTGGTAGATATGTTATAATGTTAAAAATAGATCAAATCTTAGCATGCGGAATGATAGAACGTCTATGTAGCGGGCCCTGGGTAACCTGGCTGCTTACCCCCGCTATAAATGAATGATGAGAAACCCATTTTCCCCAGTAACTGGATGACACACAGTTCCAGGGGTACTACAACGACTTTATTGGCCACACTCGGCTTTATACTTTACCCATGCAAAGGTGGATCACTCATACAGACAATGTCCCCTCCCAGGGGTCGAATGACGGAATCGGACTCCAATCCACGAATGCCCCCCCTAGATGGCGTTCGTCTAACGAATGGGCCGCCACCCAGGGTTGGCATGCCACAAGGCTTCCCTTGTGGTTTGCGGTTTTGACACCTCGTTACGAGGTGTGAATGTTCTAAGACAACATTCTAAATTAGGTTTCGTGGTGCTCCCCATTCGGGAGGTGAACGGAACTCATTTGTATTGGCTCTCCTGAATGGGGAGCAGGTAAAACACAGGAATATAACAAAACACAGGGGCAACACAGAGAATGACACATAGCAATTCACGAACATTCAGCGGTCCCGCCACAGTCAACTCCTAAGCAAGACTGTTAAAGAATGTTGAGGAAAGCTTGCTATTGGATCCACAATGTAACATCATTAACAAACAGGGTTATTCACTAAGGTGAGAATTTAATTTAAATTCAAAGTGAATTTCAAATTTAAAGTCAAAATAGTAAAACTGGAAAAATGCTCCTCTGGCTTTAAATTTGGAATTCTCAATGTAGTTTCAAACTGCTTCAAGACAGTACGATAAAGTTACGTCTAGGCAGAGCAGCATTCTTTAATGGCATCCCTTCTGTTTCAGCAACACGTGGACTGTTTCTTAATAGAAAATGGAATTTACATTCCAATATACAGCTTAGTACTTAGGGTCCTGTGAGATGTCAATGCTGCGCAGCTCCAAATTGCTATTGGGCAAGGATTTTTTTATTTTAATTCATGGATTTTCTTAACTTTTTCATTGACGGATGGACAAGTCCTAAAAAGGATACAATTTCTTATTAAATTACAAATATTCAAAGGAATACTCCAGACACATGAAGCACTTCAGAGAATGGAATATGTCATATTTATGGCACTTTATAAAAGTGCTGATTTCAATAGCAATCAGCACTTTCATAAAGCTTTGCCGAAATGCCTCCTCAGCTGTCAATCAGACAACCCAGGAGGTTTTCCTCCACTTCCGATAGCTCTATGGCACCAGTGCTTGACTGCCAAGGCATGCCTGAAACACACAATGACCCCACCCACTTTCCCCAAACCCTCAATAAAGAAACTGATACCAAATTAAGGGGAAGTGCTTGGCCACAGATTTATTTAACCAACATTTAATTAACAATCCTTTAACTGCCAGTTGTAGGATTCCAGCCCACCTGCAAGTCTCAAATCACCCAGAGTTTGGTTGTTTTAAACTACCAACAACCAGGGCCGCCACCAGAAATTTTGGGGCCCCTAACTGAGCTCAGGGTCTGGGCCCCTGGGGGCCCGACTCCAAAACCGTCCACAGAGACCGCCTCCAAATCCCGCCCACAGGAATACAAACACAGACACAAACACATTCACTGATACAAAAGGACACAGATACACACACACACACACTGATACATACTAACAGACACACATACTCATACGCATATAGGCATACATACTGACACATACTGAGACATACACACATATGCAGACACACAGGCGTACATAGTGACAGACACATACATTCATACAGACAGACATTCATAATGACATGCAGACATACATACAATGACATTCATACACACATAATGACATGCATACAGACATACATACATACATACATACATACAGATATACAAACATGCATACAGACATACATACAGACATACAGACATGCATACAGACATACATACAGACATACAGACATGCATACAGACATACATACATACATACATACACACATTCATACTGGCATACAGACATACATTTATACTGGCATACATACATTCATACAGACAGACAGACATGCATACACACATTCACAATGACATGCAGACATACATACACTGACATTCATACACACATAATGACATGCATACAGACATACAGACATACATACATACAGACATACAAATATACATACATACAGACATACATACATACATATAGACATACATACATACATACATATAGACATACATTCATACTGGCATACATACTGTGGCAAACATAGCCACTTGGACACTATAAAGCGACTGTGCCTTTAAGGGTTGCCTATATGGTTGTGGGATATGGGCTTAACTATGTTGAATGTATGCGGGTTGTAATTTACATGTATTTGTTGTATTGGCTATCTGCCGAATGCAGATAGCTGTTTGTATTGGATTTTTCTTTCATTTCACGAATGGCACTTTTGCGGGCCGTTCGTGAACCGAAAACACCCCCATGTAGTAGCCCACACACTTAGAGGCTTGTGGCGCTTGTTAGCCGATTGCAACAATATTGCAATCGGTAATTAGAGGCTCTCCTAGGTGGCCGCCGTTCGACTACCGACCATGTGGCGGTCGGCCATCTTGGATCCTTTGTTCCCTCAGCGGTGTTAGGTCGTCGAGCGCATGGTACTAAAAACGGCTACTCGACGGCACGAACACCGCTGAGCCTCCAGGCCGTTCGGGAGTTCCGGGCCGTTCGGTACTTTGTTCCCTGGAAGGCAATCGGTCATTTAAACATGTATTTTAATAAATGTGTTTTTCGTGCGGCGTTCGGTTGTTTTAGCTGGGATCTGAGCGGTAATCTCACGAATGATGCGCTCAGACCCCAGCTATCTACCGAACGTCCATTCGTGCAAATAGACAGTATAGTACCACAGTTATGCATTTTAATATAAATTGTCGGTTCTGCTGCACGGAGGGATAATCCACTTAACGGTACATTCCAGTGGGAGGATCCCTCTCGTGCAGCAGTGCCTGATGGGAGAAATGCCCTGTATTGTAAGTCCCCCATGTAGTCCCCTCTGGGAATGCCCCTGGGAGGGGACTCAGGAAACCCCTTGCATGGGGACTTTTATAAATTGTGGAGCTGAAAATAAAGAACTCAGTTGACTCTCAGAACTGTGTTTCGTCCGGTTACTGGGAGGTTTGGGATATTGCCTTGCTTTTTCCAGCGCTTGACTGTGGATTACTTCCTGAACCAGCGGAATTCGTGGATTTAATATTGGCGTTCCGCTACACATACATTCATACAGACACTGACATCCATACATACACACATTCATAATGACATACAGACATACATTCATAATGACATACAGACATACATTCATACTGGCATACATACATTCATACAGACAGACAGACATACATACACACATTCATAATGACATGCAGACATGCACACACTGACATTCATACACGCATAATGACATGCATACAGACATGCAGACATGCATACAGACATACAGATATCCATACATACATACAGACACACATACAGACATACATACATACATACATACAGACATACATTCATACTGGCATACATACACACATTCATAATGACATACAGACATACATTCATACTGGCATACATACATTCATACAGACAGACAGGCATACATACACACATTCATAATGACATGCAGACATACATACACTGACATGCATACAGACATACAAACATGCATACAGACATACAAACATGCATACAGACATACATACAGACAGACATACATACATACATACAGACATACATACAGACATAACTATAGACATACAGACATACACACACACATACAGACATAACTATAGACATACAGACATACACACATACATACAGACATATAGACATACATTCATACTGGCATACATACATTCATACAGACATCCATACATACACACATTTATAATGACATACATACAGACATACATTCATACTGGCATACATACATGCATACATACAGACATACATACATACATACATACATACATACATACAGATATACATACATACATACAGACATACATACATACAGACATACAGACATACATACAGACATACATACAGACATACATACAGACAGACATACATACCAGAGGCGGCTCTCTAATTAGGCAATTTAGGCAGCCTCCTAAGGCCTTGCGCAGTCAGGGGCCTCGCGGCCGCCTAAATTGCCTGAGGGCAGACTGACATGTCGGGTTCTCTGTCTATGACCGAGGACCCGACACAGGAGGGGGTCCGGCGGCTTGCCCTTTGTGCCGCCGGGTGCGAGGCCCCTCCTGTCAGTCCACCTGGGGAGAGAGCCAGCCTCAGTCTGCAGCTCTGCCAGGTGTGAGCTGCAGACTGATGTCTCGCGATCTCCAGCCAATCAGAGCATTGCCGGGGGTTACCACGGCAACGCTCTGAATGAAGATCGCGAGACATTCCCCATGTCGTCTGCAGCTCTGCATCCTGTCACCCTCCTCTATCTCTTCCCTCTTACTCTGTCACACCCCTTACACGAATGTCACCCCCTCTTACTCTGTCACCCCCTTACTCTCACCCCCTCTTACTCTGTCACACCCCTTACACTAATGTAACCCTCTCACACTGTCACCCCCTTCTTACTCTGCCACCCCCTCACACTATGCCACCTCCCTACACTATGTCACGCCCTCTCACTATGTCACCCCCACACACTCTGTCACCTCTCTCCGCATACACTGTCACCCCCCTCCATACACACTGCCACCCCCCTCCATACACACTATCTCTCCCTCTAAACACACGGGCACCCCTCTCCGCACTCTGGCACCCTCCTGCTCTTTTTACAATCACCCTGCCACAGCTACTCCTTTACTCACCCTGTCACCCCCTGAAGGCAATCATTCTACACACTGTCATAAAACATAGCTTCGCCATGAACTTAATGCCAAAGGCCACAGGCAGTACACAAACACACACATGCTCAGAGAAACATGCAGGGCCGGCCTTTGGGGTGTGCGAGCTGTGCGGCCGCACAGGGCGCCATGGCAACAGGGGCGCCGGGCGGCCGACACAGCTCGCAGTCGCTCTGTCACTGGCCGGCCCGAGATTGTGTGAGAGCTGAGCCGCGGTCAGTTTCCGGAGCGTGGAGGAGGAGCTTGGGGCGCAGGCGCAGCGTCCAAGTGCTGCACCTTCACAGAGAGCCGCAGAGGGATCCGCTCCATGTGTGAGGGCGGCGGCCGGTGCTCTGCAGACAGGGAGGGAGCAGCAGCCTTCAAAGTAAGTACCTTATTTATTTTTAAGCCAAACATCTTTCATTAAATGGGGCAGGGTCTAATTAAGGGGGGCAGGGGACTAGATAAGGGTGACACTGGGTCTAATTAAGGGGGGCAGGGGACTAGATAAGGGTGGCACTGGGTCTAATTAAGGGGGCAGGGGACTGGATATGGGTGACACTGGGTCTAATTAAGGGGGGCAGGGGACTGGCTATGGGTGACACTGGGTCTAATTAAGGGGGGCAGGGGACTGGGACTGGCTATGGGTGACACTGGGTCTAATTAAGGGGGGCAGGGGACTGGGACTGGCTATGGGTGACACTGGGTCTAATTAAGGGGGGCAGGGGACTGGGACTGGCTATGGGTGACACTGGGTCTAATTAAGGGGGGCAGGGGACTGGGACTGGCTATGGGTGACACTGGGTCTAATTAAGGAAGGCAGGGGACTGGGACTGGCTATGGGTGACACTGGGTCTAATTAGGGGGGGCAGGGGACTAGATAAGGGTGACACTGGGTCTAATTAAGGGGGGCAGGGGACTAGATAAGGGTGGCACTGGGTGTAATTAAGGGGGCAGGGGACTAGATAAGGGTGACACTGGGTCTAATTAAGGGGGGCAGGGGACTAGATAAGGGTGGCACTGGGTCTAATTAAGGGGGGCAGGGGACTGGATATGGGTGACACTGGGTCTAATTAAGGGGGGCAGGGGACTGGCTATGGGTGACACTGGGTCTAATTAAGGGGGGCAGGGGACTGGGACTGGCTATGGGTGACACTGGGTCTAATTAAGGGGGGCAGGGGACTGATGAAGGGGTGGCCAGGGGTTGGATTATTTGGCATGGGATGTATTAAGGGGGCTGATGAAGGGGAGCAGGGGGTTGAAAAGGGGGGCATGGGACTGATTAAAGGGGGCAGGTGGGTGATAGGGGTGGGAGGGTACTGATGAGGGGGTCAGGGGGCTGATAAAAGGGGGAGGGGATTGGTGAGGGGGTCAGGGGACTGATGAATGGGGCAGAGGGCTGTTAAAGGGGTGGGAGGGGATTGATTAGGGGGTCAGGCGGCTGATGAATAGGGGCAGAGGGCTGAGTAAAGGGTGGGAGGGAATTGATGAGAGGGGCAGGGGACTGATGAAGGGGTGGCAGGAATTGATAAAGGGGTGGGAGGGGATTGATGAAGGGTAAGGGGTGGCTAGGAGTTTGACGAAGGGATGGCCAGGGCATTGATGAAGGGGAAGGGGTGGCCAGGAGTTTGATGAAGTGGTGGCCAGGGGCTTGGTGAAGATCTGGCCAGGGATTTTGGTTAAGAGGTGCAGTGGTTTTGTAGAAGGGGGTGGAGGCAACAGATTGTGAATGCTCCTAAAATAGTTTGAAGGGGTCCAAACAGAGACAGGTGAGGGGCGCCACAAGATTGTTTCGCACAGGGCGCCTGAAGACCTAAGGCCGGCCCTGGAAACATGCATACATATACAAAGATATTCACTGCCAGACACACACTCTCAGGCACACACAGGTAGACAATGCAACAACATATACAAAGACTAGTTCTCTATATCCAGTACTGCAACCCCGCCCTTCAATATATCTACAGCTTCTTATACACACACAAGTCAACTGCTGTTTTTTCCCAATAATGGTGTTAGTGGGGGCCTCATGTATGAGTTTCGCCTAAGGCCTCACCAAGTCTGGAGCCGCCACTGATACATACACACATTCATAATGACATGCAGACATACATACACTGACATACATACAGACATACAGACATACAGACAGACATACATACAGACATACAGACAGACATACATACATACAGACAGACAGACATACAGACATACATACAGACATACATACAGACATACAGACATACATGCAGACATACATACAGACATACAGACATACATGCAGACATACATACAGACATACAGACATGCAGACATTCATACAGACATACATTCATACAGACATCCATAAATAAACACATTCATAATGACATACAGACATACATTCATACTGTATAATTGATAGGATATTTTGGGATTCTGCTAGTGTACCTACAATAGAGGACAAAACATAGTGCAAATATTGCTACACACTATAAAACATCTGGTGATTAATATGCACTCACATATTCCAAAAAGTAAAAGCGTATTATGGGTGCCTCCCCTCGATGTAAATGGGGGGTTATTCTCCCTTAATTATCCCTCCTCAAGTGATGGCCAATGGGGTATCCAGGCCAGCAAGAAGATCCACAAACTGCAGCCAAAGGAATACTTCAAAGGCGATTTATTCACTTATAAAATCAGGAGGTGTACAAATAAAAATTAATAAAAACAATATAAGAAAGAGATGCTGGACCAGGTAGCTGACTCAGGCGCCTACTTAGATACTCAGAAACCCTGCCTATATGGGTGGAGACAGCCATGGACGACGGGCAGGTGTTAAAGTGAAGCCGCCGCAAGCGGCGTGCGGGAATGGGAAGCTGCCGATCGGAGCAAAGAACAGGTTGGAGACCTGACGCCATGGAAACCATTTCTTGAAGTACCATCGTGAGCACGTTTTGTGCTTACATTACTTACAGAGCAGTGTGGCACTTTGAATCTGTGTGCTCTATAGTTTTATTTCTGTTCTTTTCACAATTAGTTACTGACAGCCCATTAAAGTTTAAAATGACTTTTGGTAATGTCTGCTACTCACATCTATTTCCATGCTTCAAAATCTCACTGTTAGCAACTGGCAATTAGCAGCTACATGTGATATAGTGTAATAAGATGCCCTGCCTATAATGTCAAAGTATATCAAAAGTGAGCACGAAAAATGATTTGTGGTACCTGCAAGTTCTCTAACACCCTTTAGGAGAAACCAGAAATTGCAGCACCAAGACCAGTATTCTACCTATCATCACCCTTAATTATTATTTTTTTTTTGTAAAGATTAAAATAGAAATATAGAAACATAGAACCATTCGGCCCATCTAGTCTGCCCAATTTTCTAAATACTTTCATTAGTCCCTGGCCCTATCTTGTAGTTAGGATAGCCTTATGCCTATCCCACGCATGCTTAAACTCCTTTACTGTGTTAACCTCTACCACTTCAGCTGGAACGCTATTCCTTGCATCCACTACCCTCTCAGTAAAGTAATATATCCTGATATTATTTTTAAACCTTTGTCCCTCTAATTTAAGACTATGTCCTCTTGTTGTGGTAGTTTTTCTTCTTTTAAATATAGTCTCCTCCTTTACTGTGTTGATTCCCTTTATGTATTTAAATGTTTCTATCATATCCCCCCTGTCTCGTCTTTCCTCCAAGCTATACATGTTAAGATCCTTTAACCTTTCCTGGTAAATTTTATCCCGCAATCCATGAACCAGTTTAGTAGCCCTTCTCTGAACCCTCTCTAAGGTATCAATATCCTTCTGAAGATACGGTCTCCAGTACTGTGTACAATACTCCAAGTGAGGTCTCACCAGTGTTCTGTACAATGGCATGAGCACTTCCCTCTTTCTACTGCTAATACCTCTCCCTATACAACCAAGCATTCTGCTAGCAAAATATAGTTATATAAGTGATTGCAGGTTTTTAAAAATACATATTTGTGATTGATGATTTTCCATGCGTTCTTGCATCTTTCATCCATTAGAAAGACAAAACAATAGAACAATAGAAATCAGAATATTTGTAGAAAGCAGCGAATGATTATTGTTCATCACTTAAATCCATATGTATCCACCTGAAATGTCTCTATATAAGCAGGACTAGTAGTGCGCAGTCAAACTGGAAAAAATATTCTGTTTTACCACTCCCACTCATTTCCTGCAGTGGACGGAAAGAAATGTGCTTGTTATGGGAAATTTGGGCCAATAAAGACTTTTCCAATTTGTATTTTTTTTAATTCATTCATCAGCACCTAAATGTTTTGTACGTTCTGCCAAAAACAACCAAACTGTGAATGTTTCACATATACGCACTGGTATAAATATGTACCTACCTTCAAAAAGCTGATAAAATGTTTTGCATTTTTGAAAATGATAATTATGCACAGTGCAGGAAGTCTGACATTTTACATTCTAGCTATTCTCTGATACTCAAAGACAGCGCTCTTAAAAATAGATTATATTGCTTAATTTGTGTTGCTCAGCCTTTTTAATATTATTCCCAAAGTGGAAGCCAAAATATGAATGAACACACGGTTTATGGAACAGCTAAGCTGAAAAAAAAAATCTGTTGGCTAAAATGTGTAGCTGGCCCTGATTGAACAGAATCCACATAAGTGGTTTTATATTCCAGGCTTTTCATATTCACTGCTCATATTGTTTGTATTTAAAGTTGGAAGATCCAGCAAATCTTCAAAACCTGGCATTGGACATACCATAGAAATGACTATCTCGTCAACCTGGCTTTTATTTTAAAAACTTAAAATGATGCAAGATGATGTCCAACTCTAACAGACGTTTGTAAACTTTTTTTTTTTCTACCAAAATTACATCAAAACTGCATCATAATTGCAATTGTTTTTTAAAACCGATTAACGGAAACTCTAAGTACCCTAACAGCTTGATCCTCACTGATACGTTATAGAGCAAATCTATCTCCTGTGCTTACCTCCCTACACACAGCTCCATTAACTGAAGAAAATGTACATTTGTGCAACTGTACTAATAAAACTGCCCCTTCTCCCTCTGGTGTCAAAGTTTGGAGTCTGTATTTCCTCCTTTGTTATCTCTATAGCATGCACACTTGGGTGAGCACATCCTTTGCAAGTCTTTACCGCTAATCTGCAGAGTTCTACGCATGAACCTGTGAATGAAACTGACAGTAGGTTGATATCATCCATGGTAGAACTGATATCAGCCTAATCAACAGTTCTGATCATGCCATGATATATGGCAAAGCTGATTGGTGGTCCCTCCTCCTGGTGTCTCCAGTGCAAGTATCTTTTATATGTCATAGAGACCTAACTCAGAATTTTTTTATTCCCTCCTCATACTAGCCGAAATAATAGTTAATCTAACAACATATACTATGTGCTATCACAACGAAGTATATGCATGCGTGTGTAAGTAGGAGTGAACTTAGTGGTGTGCAGTGCAGCCCCTCTGACATCCCGCAACGAGCGGGGTCAAATCCAACTGTGAAAGTGGATTTACTATGTCTGTAATTCCTGTGGATTCTCTTTACAGTCAAATACAGTCAAAATAGCTTGTTAACAGTGTGTGCGGCTGTATTCTGAATCCATCATGTGTCTGTCACCATTCTGTATTACAAGTCCCCATTTGGTTTCCTTTACCTGTCGTGTACCCTGCAATATACTCCGAACTTGTTCATACATTATCCAGTCAGATACAGAAGCGTCTGCAAGCAGCAGCACATGCCGGTAAAAGTACAATGGCTATAGGAACTTTAAGGTTAAGTCGTTTTTTTTAATTATCCTTTTTTATATTTGTTAAAGAATGATCTATTATCTGTACCTCTAATGTTGCAGTTTACCCCATTATATCTCTTTAACCTAAGTACCCCAAACCAAAAAAACGTAATAACCTTAATGGCAGCATTAAAATAGCACTATTATGTTATAATTCTGCTACTGTCTAATGAATGCAGTACTATTACAGAGCAGATCAAATGACATCATTTATTTTGATGTCACTCTTTTTAACAAAAAACAGATTGACAAACTATTTCATGTATTATCACAGAGTTTAATAATGCAAATGGGCTCTTTAGAAATTCATTGAATTTAGTGAACCTGGGACAATGAGACATGTGGGTAAGTACACTGACTGACTCTTGATTAACTCTTTTCAAGAGTAGCGCACATTTTACAAAGCTCTTTGGGTTTGGGCGCCTTGCTTTTAAAACAGGCAATGTTTGCAGAACACATGTGATCGCAGAACACTTAAGTCTAAATACAACAGAAAGCAAATTAACAGAATAGCTGGAATCCTCAACCAGAGAAGGAATGCTTCAATCCGTATACAAAAAATACTACCTTTACTTTTTTCTTAAGTCAAACACAGAACAGCAAACTTTAGGAGTGGGGAGAAGCCAACACAATCGACATCTTACACATTTTATATAAAAAAAACTACCTGCATTCTCCTTGCAGATCACATACCAACTGCATGAAGATGGGCTATCTGTTTCCAGTGTTGTGCTGTCTGGTGTTAATGGTGCTCCAGTCAATATCTATTTTTATAACAACTATATCCTGGATTATGGAAGCAATACACAATGCAGCAGAGTAACAAGGCTATAATGTCTCTTTTGTTAACAGTTTCAGTGATAAAACACATGAGAATAATTGATAAATCTCCCCCAATATTTCTTGGTGTCTCCAAAGTGTTCTGTTCCATAAAGTGGAGCAAAAAATATAAAAAAGGGAGGGAGTTATTATTGGACCATGCTTACTGGATCCACTGGTTCCCATGGTGATTGCACAAATTGTAGAACTTTACATCATTTTTTCTTAACATACCACTTTAATAAATATGTCCTTGTATGTGTTTGTATATCTAACTGTGCGTATGCATGTGTGTATCTGTGCCTGTGTATCTGCATGTGTGTCATTATGTGTGACTTTGTGCCTGTATATCTATCTGTGTGCATATGTGTGTGTGTGTGTGTCTGTGTGTCTGTATGTGTGCATATGTGTGCATGTATGTGTGTGTGTGTCTGTATGTGTGTGTCTGTGTATCTGTATGTGTATGTGTGCATATGTGTGCATGTATGTGTGTGTATCTGTATGAGTGTGTCTGTGTATCTGCTTGTGTGTATGTCTGTTTGCGTGTGTCTGTGTATCTGCTTGTGTGTGTATCTGCTTGTGTGTGTGTATCTGTATGTGTGTGTCTGTGTATCTGCTTGTGTGTGTATCTGCATGTGTGTGTCTGTGTATCTGCATGTGTGTGTCTGTGTATCAGCATGTGTGTGTCTTTTTAGAACATAACACTTTGATAAATGTCTCCACTAGATCTGGGAGACGGTTCTCTAAACCTCTGGCTCCATGTTGCCTTAAAGCTAGGTTACATTAGTCACAGGAAGAGAAGATACAATCAGTCATTTAAGTATTTGAGGGAAATATTATTAAAGTGAATCAAGGTCCATGTAAATGTTTTTCAAAGGAGGCTGTGTGATATTATAAGAGTTAAAATGTTCCAAACCCTTATTGCTTTAAATTCACTGCAGGAATGGACGCAGAGTATATATTACGCAAGTTATGTATTAGACAAATTTACTCCTGCGTCATTGCTTAATCCCCCATAAATGAACTGCTCTGTTTTGCCGGTTATTGTCTGCAGTCTTGAGAACCTTACACAAACAATTCCCTATAAAGCTTTCACAGTATAGCTTACACCTAACCTGGAAACTGCAAACTGAAATGTCTGTGCTAACATTTAGACTTTTCTCAACTATGTTTGAGTGACATATTCTCTAAACGTCAGCTGCCAATACTGTGACTGCAATTGGGCTGTCACTCTACACCACGCCGGATATTTTTAGCTTTTAGACTGAAAGGGCCTATATTTTTCCACATTTTCTGTATTTTGGCCAGCGACATGTGGTTTTTATATTTTGTTTGCTACACATCCCTCCAGTATATAAAGTCTACAAAACAGATTACTCAGATTGAAAGTGTCTGTCTTTTAGATACCATTTATGAAATTTATTGCTACACAAAATTGTGTGCAATCCCCCCCCTCCCACAAAATAAAGTTTAACCCTTTTAGAGCCAGAGACGAGCACGTTTACTCAGTTTAACATTTTATTTTTTCTGTTTATAACCTGGCAACGGGTTCTGGTTCAAAGTAAAATGGATTCTCACTCAAACAAATCACATACATATATTGGGTCATAAAATTTAAGAAGAAGATAAACCCGCACAAGTTAGTTACAATCTAGAGAAGGGAAGTTCCTAAGCAGGTAAAAGCGATGCATTCAGACGAGAATTTTCAAGGTGTGAAATATGCAGGTTAGCCAGGGGTAGGTTGGTGTGGGGAGAATTACATGGTAAGTTGATATGCTTTCTTAAAGAAATAGGGTTTTTTCTGTGGTGAATTCCTTAAAGAGCTGGAGACTAGGGAAATGTCAGATTTTTTACCTACAAAATAATGCAGCTTTAATGAAATCTTGTAGATGAGTTTTAAAGGTGAAAGTGCTCAAAGGACACAAAATAAAATATAATATAACAAATAAAATGTGTAGCGGAGAGTGGTCAAAGGTGGGTAAATTTGAGAATTAGAGAAGATATAAAGTTCAGGATACAACTGTCGAGAGATTTGTAGGTATGTATCAGGATAATAAGAATAGTTTTTTAGACTACCGATGGCCAGTTTAGGATTGAAAAAGGGATAATGTGCACAAAGAATCGCAGACAAGATAGGCCTGGTGGCAGTATGATGCCATCCAACAATCTCAAAGGGGACAGATCTGCTTGGAATGGGGGTGGGTCACTAAATGCCAAGAGTAAAAGAAGGCTAGATTTAAAATAACATCAAGACAGTGAGCTTGTGAGGCAGAGTTAGTGGACCTGAAGAAGAAACTTTTAATAATTAAAAGAGGAATGAGAAAATGCATTGAAATATTTAGTTTCAAGAACTTGGCCATCATCCTTGCAAGAGACAGAAAAAGGGACTTAAATGAAAGAAATAGATCAGGGGAGGCAGGTTATATCAGAGTGTCATCGGGATATAGTGGAGTACTGGAATCCAACAGAAATAATTAGATGAGCAGTAGAGGTAACATAAAAACAGTATAAATTAAAAAAAAAGAAGGCAACCCAGAATTGTAGCTTTGGAGCATTCCAATTATCTGTGCCAAACCTATGGAATCAGTGTGAAAGCAAACTGAGACACATGCTTCAAAACCCACAATCAAACTATGAGTAGACCCTTGGATGGGAAATCGGTGGACTTTACTTGACACACGGTTGTCTCAGATTGGGAAGGAGGTAACCGCCTGAGACACACGGTCGTAATCAGAATAATGTACTTAAGTCTGGAGCTTTCAGCCAAAACATTACAGTGGCACATCCTAAAACATAGCTTTATTAGTAAGTGCCAGTGCTTCATGCATAATAATGAATACCTCAAAACTAAATTGTCACAATTGGCCTCACACATTGAATATCTAATGAAGCACATTAGCACTGGCAAGACAAGCATGTATTCCTTACGCTATAGTTCTAGCCTATTTAGGAGCCTGTTCCCCCTGACACCAAATGGAGTTAAAAGATAATTTACTTAACTTCTCTCCATACTGGTCTCTGTGCAGCCTGTCCTGCCTCCATGGCTGCAATCATCAATCTTGATGATCTCATCAAATCACAGGGTTCCCATAGTAAAGCATTGGGAGCTATTGCTCATGCACAGCAAAATTCTGCACAGGGCCAATCAGCATTTCTATGAGGAGAGTTCAGCGTCTCCATGCAGAACATGGAGACATTAAAAATAGATTCTGCAAAGATTGAAGAACCTAAGCCAGGAAGTACCTCTAATGACTGCCTGAGTTACAGTCATTATAGGTGGCTCTAAGCAGCAATGTAAACCGTGTCTTTTCTCTTAATAGGCAGAATTTACATTGCAGGGACAGGCTATAGACACCAGAACCACTACAATTACAATTATTTATTTAACACCCACTACATAAAGCTGTTCTGTTGATTTAACCTTACACATCAGTCATTAACTGTATTTGACCAAGGTGATTGCTGTGAGTTTTGTAGAAAAGCAGTTACTGAAGCAAATTGTGGGGATTTTACTAATATCTAATCCAACAAGAAACTTGTTGGAAATTGTTCTATGATGGATATTAGGTAGCAGATAATGGAATATGCAGACCTTGGCCTTTTCTCTTCTTTAACTGGAAAGTAGTCATAGTAAATTGACTTTTACTACCAGGTGATCATTAAAAAAAAAAGAAAAAAAAAAGAATCTTTGATGGTATTTTTTTTTCTTCTTTCTTTAGCATGTATCATAAATGTAAAAAGCAAAAAAGAACATGATTTCCTTTCACTAAAGATGACACAAATGCCAAGCGTTGTAAGTTGTGAATTGCCCATTCTGCCCGTTTGTATCCATTGTACTTCGGCTCAGTTACAAGGGTTGACTGTTTGGTGTAAAATGCCTTTGGCGATATAAAAGAGACTTGTTTATATTGGATCAGCAAATGAGCTCATTCCAAACAAGACATACGTTTAACCTGGTATGGAGCCAAAAACAAGCTGAGCAATCATTACTCAATTATCTCAACAGTTCTCTGAAAGTAAAAAGGCAGCTGCTTCGATGAGTTCAACACCAATGTTTTTTCAAAGCAAGACCATTACATTTTTTATGTTTCCTTTTATAAAAAAGAGAGCAGTATTTTCTTTTTTATTCTTAACATAATGAAAAGCATACATTAACCCCTAAACCACTTGCTATAGGGGTTCATTACTTCTCATGAAAGTAAATAAAAAAACATAGTTAATACTCACAAATGTGTGATCTGTTTTGGGAGTCCACAAATCGGGATGCCAGTGGGAGAGGATCAAGGGGGTCAGTGATGTGACCAGGTCACTAACTCCACCTAAAAGGGGCAGACAGCCTAGAAAGGGTGTCCATGTTTCTGGCAGGTCAGCCTGGGTTGAATACAACCTAGCCTGCTTGGCAATCTTACAAGGCCTTTTCATTGAGGGCAGTCCCTGCAGGGAGCACTGTTTCAGTACTTTGCACGGTGCAAGTGCCCTGAACAAAGCACAAGCATGTCTAATGAGAGGCTCTTACTATGATTGTTGGGGATATTTCCCTTGTGTTTACAAAACATCGGCGTAACAGGACCAACAAATCTGTACTGTCCTGCTGAAATCAGGACTTTTGGGAGGCATGCCATAATTAATATTGCTGAGGTGTTACATTAAATGAAGCCCAACAGACAAACTCTATGGTATTCCCTTATTCAGACATACAGTGGCAACCAGTGGTGAGCCATGTTCTAAGTGTAGAACCTATAAGTAGCCTATATGGATATTGGTTGAGAGACTGCAAAGGAAATCCACAGGTTTTGCAGACAGTAAATCTACCTTTATAGATGAGTCAACTGGCTGTACTGTACCCAGATCACCCACCTTAGCTCACCTTTAGTGGAAATTCTAGACAAAACAACATTGTGCAGTTTCTATTTATGGCCTAACTAGTGAGTGCCATTCTAGCAACTCAGAAATAGCACTTCAGTCATAGGAGTGAAATGCTGTTACCATCTCAAATTTGCAAAAAAAATGAAAATACGTATACTTACATATATGTACAGGGGGAGCAAACCTCTTTCAATATTTTAAAATACACTACATTGATTAAAATAATAGGAATTAAATCAGTGAAACATGCGCAATCTAAAAGGCATATCATGTCTTTAGAACCTTCACGTGTTGCCCACTCCCCTGGTGTTCTATTGCAGCCTAGGAACAATATGCTATGCAAGTCTGTTACCAATCCAGAATGATAGTCTGTCCAGATTTAAGACTATGAAACACAATAAACAAATCTCATTCCCAACACTGTCATTGTCAAAGTGTTATCAGTTTCCAAACTGATCCAATCAGTATCACTAACATGGAGGTTTTATTCTATTTGTGGGACATGTCACAGTTCCCAGTACACAGGCAAGTGCATAGACAACGGATTTCTAACTTTGGCACGTTGTTGTTCCCATGATTTGTTCAGGCACAAAAATGATATAAAACGTAATCCAACAGCAGATGGTGGGCAAATTTGGACAGTGCTGACCTAATACTGTATACTCACTAACCAACTGTAAAACGAGTTCCCAGATGATTCCAACATAATTGGACTTAAGTCATATGCTGGTTTCCTTAGTCATGGGTGAGAGAAAGTTTAGATTACATCATTCATTGCCAAACCCCATATCCAAAAAACTGAATGACTGTATTCTAGTATTGTGTGTGATTCAGCAAACCGTATCTCCTGTGAATCATTCTAGCCCATATTGTATTCATTTACATTAACCTGTATTTAAAGGGAAGTCAACCCTCCAATGTTCATTTTATATACATAGTTATAGTTAATTTAATAAATAATAATAGATAGGAGTAGACATTAGATCATTGATTATCCACCTCTACACTCTAAGGATCAGCTGATTGAAGAGTTTTTGGGTTATTCATAAAAGTAAAAATTCAGACTTAAGGTCAAAATAAACGAATTAGAAAAAATCTCAAAGCAGGTGATGCTTTCAGTTTAGCTACTTTGGCGTAAATCGTGGACTTTCACATTGAATTCTCTTTCAGTTCTCAATTTAGTAAATAAACCTTTTAATCTTTTTCTATGGATAGCTGGCCAATCTGAAATACATATTTAATTGTATATTTTTAGATATAGTGTGTGTTATTCTGCATAATGAGAACTATTAATAGCAATAAAGGAAAGATTCAAAACCAATCAAATATCTGAAGAAATGTGTTAACTATAGAACTGGGTTTCACCCTTCAGAGGAATAAGTGCTCCACTCTACAACATTTGTTTGTCACAATTCAAAGTTACATTCTAGAAACCAGCTTGGGGACATTTGAAGCTTTGGGGATGAGAAGGATCAACCCAGAGAGTTTTCTGAGAGGATAAGATGTAACAAATTTGTTTAGTCCATGGCCAACTAGTCTAGAACTCAAAATATTTAGGGAATGCAGTTATTGCTGGTAGCAAATTAGCAAAACGAAAATAAATTTGCAGAAGCTTTGCTGCCGACAGACTTCGACCACTTTAAGAATATTTGCCTCTCAACCATCCCTTAGAGATGTGTGACATTTCACAGGACTGAAACGTATCGCAGTAATATCCACTATTTGGTGCGCTCTGAACAACTACATATTCTTGACTGTAGAGACTCATTGACATAATTTCAACATAATAAGTCTATTTTTTTTTTTTTTTTTACATGAAACTTCTATTGTGGAAGGTTACAAGAGAAGTGGATCATAAATATGGAGACTAAACAGACAGACAAAGGAGGTATAGAAGAAAATGGGGCTGCTTCATATAATGGTAAAGAGGACTATGGAGGGAAATGAAATAGAGATGTGATTTGGAATGTAGGGTATAGAGATATGTCTGGGGATGTATTGGTCTACTCATATGGATTGTGATGTAGGAGAATGAAGGTATGACTACAAGAGGTATGAGGATACAACTGGGTAAGTAAGGAAACCGGAGATATGACTGATGATGGAATTTCAGGGGACTGGATACATAGCTGCAATGGAAGATGAACCAATATATGTTATTGTATAGTGGACTGGGGAGGAAAGGGTCCTGGAGAAGTTAAAGATTCAAGAATAGAAAGGACAGGGATCTGACAAGTTGTTTAAAAAAGTGTTCTCATAGTGAATTCTTGATTCTGGGATAAGCTCTGCTATAACATAACAAGATGGCAGGAATTGTTTAAAAAAAAACTAAAATATCAGAACGATGACTGCTGCTCCTAATGACATCTGAATAATTAAATAATTAAACAAAACATCTTGAGTGGATCATGAAGTTATAGGGGAGCATCCCAGAAATCAGATGCCAGCGAAAGGTAGGTAAGGATGATGGTGATTATAACCAGAGGCAATAAGGATATATGAATGATGTAATTTTTTTTTTTTTTTTTCAATTTGACAATTTTTATTTTATCAAAGAACACAATTGAGGGGTACAGAAAGGAAAAAGGGGGAGGGTACGCAGGTATAGTGCATTGTTCTCATACACATATCAGTCAGGCGAATCATCATATTGCACAGGCCGGAGCCAATCAGTGGTTTTCCCCTTTTTTTTATTTTTTTTTTTTTTTTGCAGTTTGGCAATTTTCGGTAGGGACACGTGGTACCAGGGAGAGACTAAGGATGATGGGGTTGTGTGTATATATCAGTATATCATGCAGGTGACACCATATCTACTCTAGACTTTCGTGTCGTCCTGCTATAACTGCTTGTACTACTTGCGGTGTCTCAGTAGGAGGGGGAGTACAAAGAAAACCTTGCGTGGGGTCTCCTGTGCCGTGTAGGTGATGTTTAGAGGAGCCGTTGACTGCGTAATGGGCTGCCTCATCCCTGAGCGGCTGCCCATGGGGGGGGGGGAGAGAGAGGGTGGAGGGTAAAAAAAAAATAAACTAGGAAGTCGGTATGTTCTTGCGATTCCGCGAGTGTCTGGTTATATCTAATTATGTTGTTTAGAGCCTCAACCTGTCCCTCATAGTCGTTGGTTCCCTTTTGGTTCTATATATGTCATCCACATTGCATGGGCTGTGGAGCAGCCTTTTCCTATTTTTGATTGTTTCCACATGGCCAATTCATATTCCAGCGTGGTAGTTACCATTGCGGCAACTTCTGGCACCGTAGGAATATTCTGTGTTTTCCATTGTTTGGCTAGCATTGTGGTGGCTGAGGAGAGTGTGATGAAGATGAGTTTGGCTATGCAGTGAGGCACCCCTTTTGGCATGAGTTTGAGTAGCATGGTTTCAATATTGCGTTCCAGTATGCACCCTGTGGCCCCCTGTATAAGGTTCGCTATTTGTTCCCAGTAGGGCCGCACCAGATCGCACGTCCACCATATGTGTATTTGTGTGCCCTCCTGTGTCTGGCAACGCCAACACCTGTCGCTTGTGTTCGGGTATATTGCTTTTAGGCGAGTGGGTACCATATACCACCTGTAAAGTAGTTTTCTCGCGGCCTCCTGATGAGACGCGCAAGCGGTTAGACCTTTATGGTTGCTATAAATGCTATCCCACTCTTCCTGTGAGAGTGTTCTGCCTATATCCTTGTTCCAGTCTGCTATAAAGCGCCAGACCGGCTCTTTTGTTGGGGAGTTAAGGAGTTTATAAGTGAGTGATAGAGTGCGGCGGATTGGTGTTAGGTGGAGACACATCTTTTCGAAGTGTGTGTGGTTGGTGTCGAACGACTGTGTAGGGCTTTTTATCCCCTTGTTGCTGATTGTTGATATTAGCTGCCTATACGAGAATGTGAGATGTGGTGGGATGTTGTATGTTGCCTGTAAGGTTGACATTGTTTGTGGCCCTTGGGGGGTGCATACCTGATGTAGGTGTGTGATATTGCATCTTTGCCAAGCTCTGTAAGGAAACGTGTCGATACACAGCCCGATGGTGCGTAGCGGAGTTGCCATGGACCAGGGCTTGGCCGAGCATAGGGCAGTTCTATGTGTGTCCCAACAGGTGTACATTAGTTTGGTCGTGGGGAGTATGCTTTGCGCTGTACGCCTCAGTTTTTTAGGCGCCCAGACCGATGCAGGGAGATTTAGGACCTCGCAGCAGCTGGCTTCGATGTCTATCCATTGGGGAGTGTATGTGGGGGAGTGCATGGTGAGGATGTTAGTTATCTGGGTTGCTTGGTAATAGGCTTTAATATTGGGGAATCCCAAACCTCCTTTATCTGTCGGTTTCATCAGGAGCGTTCTAGGGACCCTAGGGTGTTTTCCGCCCCAGCTGAATCTAATTAGGGAGGTCTGCAGTCTTTGTAGATACGTCTGGGGAAGGGATATTTGTAGGGAGCGGAACAAGTACAGGATTTTTGGTAGTATAGTCATTTTGACGGCCGCTATACGACCTAGCCATGAGAGATATTTATTCTGCCACGACTTCAGAATGTGTTCCACTTCTCTGAGGAGTTTAGCGTAGTTGGCGTCGAAGAGGTCTGTGAGTCTCTTAGTTATTTTAATGCCTAGAAATGTGAGGTGATTGTCTCTCCAGTCGTAATTAAAGTTGCATCTATAGCGTTCTTCGTCTGGTTTAGCCGTGTTAAGGCACATGGCCTGGGTTTTGGACAGGTTTAGTTGGTAGTATGAGTTGTCGCTATATTTTTGGATTTCTTTCTGTAGATTTGGTAGGGATACCGTCGGGTTGGAAAGTGTGAGGAGGATGTCGTCCGCGAAGAGGTTCATTTTGTATTTCTTGCCACCTATGGTTACCCCCTGTATGTCCTGATTGTTGCGGATAGCTATGGCGAGCGGTTCAAGGGCTAGAACATAAAGTAATGGGGAAAGTGGACAACCCTGGCGTGTGCCGTTCGTTATGTTAAATGCCTCGGAGCCAAAGCCCGAGTTCAGGACAGTGGCCGATGGCGAGCTATAGAGGGCTTGGACCATATTCAGGAATGATGGTGGGAATCTGTACCTATGTAGCGTTACTTGTAAGAATTTCCAATTGAGCCGGTCAAACGCTTTTTCCGCGTCTAGTGATAGTATCGTGCACTGCTGTTTGACCCGGTTGAGATAGTGGAGGATATCTAGTACTTTGCGGGAGTTATCTGGACCCTGTCTGCCTGACACGAACCCCACTTGGTCCGTCGCGATCAAGTTTGGTAGTAGGTGTTTTAAGCGCTCCGCATATATTTTTGCATATAATTTAGCGTCTGCGTTGAGAAGTGAGATGGGTCTAAAGTTTGGGCAATGTGTCGGTGCTTTACCGGGTTTCGGGAGAGTGATAATGTGGGCCGCTAAGAATTCGGGTGGCGCGAAGCCCTGTGTCGTAGCGAAGTTGAGGGCTCGTGCGATATAGGGGCTTAAGGTGAGTTTGAATGTATTATAGTAGAGATTAGTGAGGCCATCAGGGCCTGGGGCTTTTGATTTTGGCATGGATTCTATTAGTTGTGTTACCTCGTGAGTAGAGATCGGTTCTGTGAGATGTGCTACTTGGTGGGCTGAGAGTTTGGGTAGGTCAATCCCGTCTAGGTAGTTTTGTATTGAGGTGTTTGTTGGCTGTGTGACAGACGTGTTGTCTTTTAAGTTGTAGAGGGAGCTGTAATAGTTCGCAAACGCGTTACATATTTCCGTGGGCTGTATCAGCTTCTGGCCTGTGGGGGTCAGTAGGTAGGGGATTTTGGTTTGGGCTTGCCTGTCTCTGAGTCTCTGGGCTAGTGCTTTACTGGCTCTGTTCCCCAACACAAAGGTTGTGGATTTTAGTTTTTTAATTGCGTAACTCGCTTTTTGGAAGTTTGCTGTGTTAATGTAGCGTTGGAGTTTGGTTATTTCCTCTTGTGCGCCTTTGGAGGGGGAGAGCTGGTTGCTTTTGTGGAGGTCATGTAATTTTTTCAGGTTTTGGATATGTGTTGTGTGGTGTGTTTTCTTGAGGTAGGAGGCTCTGCGGATCAGCAGTCCTCTGATCACCGGTTTGTGGGCCAGCCACAGGCTCATGGGGGATATGTCTGGGTTGTTGTTGTTATTGAAGTATGTTTGCATGTCTTGTTGTAGTGACAGGGCGAACTCGGGATCGTTTAGGAGTTGTTCATTCAATCTCCAGGGGCTGCGGTTTTTGTAGTTGTATTGGTCCTCAATAGTGAGTATCACTGGGTGGGGTCTGACCAGGTGGAGGACCCTATCTCACACGTTTTCACCCTGTTGAGGTGTGCACCGTGCAGTAGGAAGCCGTCTATTCTCGAGTAGGTGTTGTGTACTTGTGAAAAATGGGTATATTCCCTGTCCTGTGGGTGCAGCGTTCGCCAAACGTCGTAGAGGCCGAATGTGTGTAAAAGTGTGGTCAAAGATCTACAGCGTTTATGGAGTGTTTTAGCCCTGTGTGAGGAGTGCTTTGCTGTTGAATCCATTAGGGGGTCCTGGAACTGGTTGAAGTCCCCACAAAGGATAGTCGTGCCTGTCTGCAATTGAGCTACTAGGGTCAGTAGTGTGCTGAGGAAGTTACCCTGGTTTACGTTTGGGAGGTATGCATTAATAATAGTGTAAGTGGAATTGTTGATGGTGCATACTAAGATGAGGTACCTTCCCTGTGGGTCTTGTCTCACCGTTATTTCCTCAAACGCCAAGTGGCGGCTGAGGAGAATTGAGACCCCTTTACTTTTTGTGGTTGCTGTTGCATGGTATTGGTGGGGGTAGAGCCTTTTCCCTAGCACTGGATTGGAATTGCCCTGGAAGTGCGTTTCCTGAAGGCAGATTATGTCGGCTTGTGAGGCCTTCAGTTCTCTGAGTAGAGTGTGTCTTTTGTGCGGGATATTTAGTCCTCTAACATTGTGGGTGTATAGTTTCATGTTGTGAGCATTGTGTGGTTTGTGCTATTCTGGTGTTGAGTTCTATACTTGGTTTGTGTGGGGTGAGGTCCGCTTGGCCCTGGGCCTTGATCTCCGTAATCCATTGTGCAGGTGTGTTGGACCTGACCTAGAGGCGGGGTCCTGTTGTTACATAATATATTCCAGACATTTTGTTTCAAGTGACATACCAATGTACAACATAACTTAAAAAACATTAACTTAGAACTGTAAACGGGTACCACTATTGAGGTACCTATGTAAAAAAAACGAATCGAAGGTGAAAATGAACCTTCTTAGGTGGGGGTAGGTGAACGTGTCGGGCTAGGGTGGGCCCGGGAGTGGGCGGCTGCCAGAGCGCTAAGTCTCTCGTATAGCACAAGGAGCTCTAGATTTCTGGGGGTGGGTGAACCGTTCACTCTGTTGTCAGCCCCTGCCCTGGCCTCTGAGACCAGTGCAACTTGGTGTGGGTCGAGTATGGTGTAGGGGTTCGTCAGCAGTTGTATGCATTGGTGTGTTCACACGTAACCGTGCCCTCATACACATGCCTTAAAGCCCGCTAGCACACACCCGGCCGTGCACTCTCATGCATCTGTCGTTATTAGTGGTCGATTTTTTATTTATTTATTTATTTTATTTTTTTTTTATTTTTTATTTTTTTTTTAAAAGAGGTTATAGATGGGTTGATCTCATGAGGTGGGCTGCTCTGTCGTGGAGTCCTGCTCTAAGTCTGGGGACTGTTTAGTGGACGCCCCTGGGTTGATGCGATAAATGGCTAGAGCCGGGACTACAGGCTCCAGGGCACATCTGGGTTGACATTATATTCCCCCTTGTTCCCCACCCCGTCACCTAAACAGCGCCTACAGTCTCCTATACGGGTACAATTTGAATAGGTGATGCTCTGTACACATTAGCCGGCTCGACCAGAGCCATTGTTCACTGTTACGCATCTGTGTGTGCACAGTAATGTCTGTTCGGTCTTTTTTGTCGTTATTTTACTCACTGTCCCGAGGCTAGTAGCTGCAGTCACACCTGTGTGTTGGGGGTACACCTGGTTGCCTATAGGTTGGGGCGCGAGGTGTGCCTTCTTTGCTTGGCAGGTCTCCATTCCTTCTGCAGTCTTGTCCTGGCGGGGCAGGGGCCTCCGCTATGCCCCACGAATGGAGAAGTTCCATGCCATCCTTGATGGAGGTGACTGTGTGGAGTGTGCCGCCTTTGGCGATCGTTAGCTTAACTGGGTATCCCCATCTGTAGGGGATGGAGTGTTGCCTGAGTGCCTCCGTGACATTCCGGTATGCTCTTCTTCGCCTCAGGGTTTCCGCGGAGAGATCTGCGAAAATTAGTATATCTTTGAACTTGGGCGGTAAATCTCTTTTAGTGCGGTGCGTTTTCATTATCAGTTCTTTTATATGAAAGAAGTGTATTCGCATGAGCACATCCCTGGGGGTGGTTGGTGGGAGATGGCTCGGTCTGGCCACTCTGTGGATCCTGTCTAGGACTAACATGTCCCCTGGTATGTCCGGTATTATGGAGTGGAAGAACTCCGTTGCGAAGGCGGTGAGTTCAGTTTGCGGGACCTCTTCTGGGACCCCTCTTAGTCGGAGGTTGTTTCGGCGGGAACGGTCTTCGAGGTCCATTAGTTTGTGTTCATACCGCTCCAGTCTGCCTTCCAGATCCTCCATTTTGTCCGCCATAGTGTTGTGGGCCGCGGATACCTCCTCCATTTTGCTCTCTAGGTGCGAGGTCCGGTTCCCCAGGTCCATCATATCTTTTTTTAGGTCTTCGATTGCCTCTTTCACTGTAGCCTGCATTTTGCCGGCTACCTCGTCTAGCATTCGCTGTAAGACCGCCGCAGTCACCGTTGTGCCGTCCATGTGATCGCTGTCGGAGTCGGCGCCATCTTGGGCCTGCGGGTCCGGCGGTTTGTGAGACGGTGTGCGAGCAGTGAAGAAGGCCGCCTTGTCTTTTGTCTCCGCCACCTTTTTAGATCTGTTCTGTGACATCTTGGGGGTGGGTGAGGGTCGCTTGTGTGCTTTTAGTCGCTGGTAAATGCTTATTTAAACAGCCGCCCGGACGGAGCTCTCTCAGTGCGCGTCCATCCTGCTCGAGCATCGGCCACGCCCCACCGAATGATGTAATTTTTATGTTTTTTTTTACTTTTGGATATAAATTCTATACTTTAAGCTTTGACAGTTTGCATTTATTGCTTTTATTTGAACCTAACTGGCTATTTTGAGGGAGAATAAAGTGCTTCAAACTTGCATTTTAGCTTTCTTTTGGATCAACAGGAAACAAACTGATGTGAGAAAGACTGAGCCTGATGGACACATCTTTTTTCAGCAATTTGTTTTTTCAGCAAATGTATAGCAAATATAGCTGATTAGATTTGAGAAGATCATTCCAGTTATATGGACTTGAAGTCAGAATAATTAGAATCAAGAAAGATCACATGTTGACTGGGATGAAGGTTACCAGGGTGGGTAAGTGGAGATGAGAAGTAGAGGTATAATAGAAGTTGGACATGGGCAACGTTACTTGCTAGAATTTCATACTTTATATACTGTATCTACAGTCTATATCAGCTTGCAATATGACAATATGAGATACGTGTTATATGTTATAGGAACGAAGTATCATTTTTACACTCTGAGAGCACGATCTGTTTTTCAAGTTAATCTGAAATCCCAAACTGCAGGATAAAACCAGGTACTGAGAGGAAAGGAGAGTTAGAATCCAGGATTTATGACAAGTATCGTGATTCTTCATGGGGAATGGGGAGTATGTAAAAATAATCACAGCTACGCAACTCCATCTTATTGCCTAACACATGAAGTATGTATAATTTATTGAGGACAACAAGAGGCATTCTTCATGACGAAAGGAAGCAACTCAAAACAACAAACTGTTATGCATTAACATTTAAGAGACAAAGAGTAAAAACATTTCCACTGTGCTCAGCATCTGAAATGGTACGTTAATGAAATCATGAATTTTGAAAGTTTTGTAGATTATGGATTAGTTTGTATTTGACAATAAACAGGTACAATGTGAGCACAGAGAGAACTTTCATTTATTCTCTATACACACGAGACCTACTTTTTTAAAAAACAATCATGAAATAAACTACAGAAATCCAGTAAACTCTTTTTTTTTTTCATTTTAGTCTAAAACATTTATTATCCCTAATAAAGCATTAGGATGACATAATCCAGCCCAATATTTATAGCACTTACAGATACTTATTCTAGTTGGCCTTCTGTGACCTAGGAATCTTATCAAAGATGGGCATGCATTCTGCTAACTTCGTAATAAATTATAACTTGGTACAGCAAAACGGACTCTTACTAACTCGTGGCGCAAAACTAGAAGTTTTGAGAATTCCTTTAATTCAGCTGTTTTGGACTACAATTTACAGCCCTTTGCCGGGTCTCCAATCTTATTTATAATTTTGAAATAACTCCATTGATTTGTCATGAGTTGATAATTTAGCAAGATTGGCTGGGCTAGGAAAAGTCTCTACCTTGACTGAGTTGGATATTTGATGTTGCACTGGATTGTTCTTGACAGTTTGCAACCTTCAGCAACTCACCATCTACTAAAAGCAAGCTTGATATTTGTTCTCTGTGTGTCCTAAATATGGGTTTGATTTATTTTATATAATTCTAGGTGTTGTGGTAGCATGGCTGGATTTAATACAAGCTGAGTATACATATGTACTGAGGCTCAGACGTATTAAAAAGTCATGAAACTCCCAAAACACTTCTATGTAGTAGTGTGGGGACTATACTAGACATGTTATAAAGTTGGTGAGATGATCACTCGTCTTCTCCTGGCCCTATATCATTTCATCACTAGATGTCATCTGGCTTGGGAAGGTTTTTAGGTTCTTATAATTATCACTTTATTGTAGCTATATGCTTGTTAAATTGTTCTTACATAAGCAGAAACTCTATACCTAAAAACAAAAATGACACATTTATTATATATAGATTATTCAGGCTATAAGAAATCAGAACACCGTAAATATTGCTCCAGGTGGGCATGGTCTACAACATGCAGGAATCACTAAAACTTGGCTTAAATTTGAATTAATTTGAATTTCTGACAATTCACACTGTAGTGCAGGGGTCGGCAACCTTCGACACTACAACTCCCATGATGCTGTAAGAACATTATGGCAGTTCTAGTCTACATCTAGAGTGCTAAAGATTGTCTACTCCTGCTGTAGGGTATAACCCTAATACATTCTGTAAAAATATAATTGGGATTTTTCCAAATATTGACACTTTGGGCCCAATTTGGACATTTCCCCTTAGGATTGTACTCACTTTTGTTGCTAATGGTTTTGACATTAATGGCTGTGTGTTGAGTAGTGATGTACCGAACGGTTCGCTGGCGAACGGTTCCTGGCGAACATAGCATGTTCGCGTTCGCCACGGCGGGCGAACATATGCGCGGTTCGACCCGCCCCCTATTCGTCATCATTGAGTAAACTTTGACCCTGTACCTCACAGTCAGCAGACACATTCCAGCCAATTAGCAGCACAGCCTCCCTAGCAGACCCTCCCACCTACTGGACAGCATCCATTTTAGATTCATTCTCAAGCTGCATGCTTAGTAAGAGGAGGGAAAGTGTAGCTGCTGTTCATAAGATAGGGAAAAGCATAGCTAGGTTAGGGATAAGGGTATGCTTTTTTTGGATTTTTTTTTTCTATCTAATGTAAATGCACTTAGTTGTCTGCCACTGCTGCCAGCTTCTGTGTCAGGCTCACAGTGCCCATTTCCCCAGTCAGTGCCACCAATTACATCTGGTGTCACAATAGCTTGGATTTAAAAACAAAAAACTTTTTTCACTGTTATAGATTGAATAGCAGTCAGTTGTCTGCCACTGCTGCCAGCTTCTGTGTCAGGCTCACAGTGCATACTGTGCCCATTTCCCCAGTCAGTGCCACCAATTACATCTGGTGTCACAATAGCTTGGATTTAAAAACAAAAAACTTTTTTCACTGTTATAGATTGAATAGCAGTCAGTTGTCTGCCACTGCTGCCAGCTTCTGTGTCAGGCTCACAGTGCATACTGTGCCCATTTCCCCAGTCAGTGCCACCAATTACATCTGGTGTCACAATAGCTTGGATTTAAAAACAAAAAACTTTTTTTACTGTTATAGATTGAATAGCAGTCAGTGTCCTTAAAGCGGGTGTGTTACGCTAACAGTGGATACGCTGACAAGTGCCACTAATTAGATCCTGTGTCACAATAGCTTTGGATTTAAAAAAAAAAACTTTTTTCACTGTTATAGATTGAATAGCAGTCAGTGTCCTTAAAGCGGGTGTTTACGCTAACAGTGGATACTGACAAGTGCCACTAATTAGATCCTGTGTCACAATAGCTTGATTTAAAACAAAAAACTTTTTTTACTGTTATAGATTGAATAGCAGTCAGTGTCCTTAAAGCGGGTGTGTTACGCTAACAGTGGATACGCTGACCAGTGCCACTAATTAGATCTGGTGTCACACTAGTTTGGATTTAAAAAAAAAATAATCTTTTTTCACTGTTATAGATTGAATAGCAGTCAGTGTCCTTAAAGCGGGTGTGTTACGCTAACAGTGGATACGCTGACAAGTGCCACTAATTAGATCTGGTGTCACAATAGTTTGGATTTAAAAATAATCTTTTTTCACTGTTATAGATTGAATACAGTCAGTGTCCTTTAAAGGGTGTACGCTAACAGTGGATACGCCGAATAAGTGCCACTAATTAGATTCCTGGTGTCACAAATAGTTTGATTTAAAAACAAAAAACTTTTTACTGTTATAGATTGAATAGCAGTCAGTGTCCTTAAAGCTGGTGTGTTACGCTAACAGTGGATACGCTGACAAGTGCCACTAATTAGATCTGCTGTCACAATAGTTTTGATTTAAAAAACAAAAAACTTTTTTTCACTGTTATAGATTGAATAGCAGTCAGTGTCCTTAAAGCGGGTGTGTTACGCTAACAGTGGATACGCTGACCAGTGCCACTAATTAGGAT
>OW240923.1:116195648-116229612 GCA_933207985.1 Pelobates cultripes
AAAACAAGGAGACAGGGACAGCCAGTAGTGCAATACGTCTAAAATCCAGATGGGAAAATAATAGTAGCAGGTAAAGAACTCACATTTAAAATAGCTATGGCCAGCTCTGGTGTGAAGGGTGTACAGCGATATAATCCTCGCTTATGGAATATGTGAAGGGAGCGTGTCTGTCAACACCGTCTGGTCATCCAAGGCTCCAAAGGGTATAAAAAGAGGCGACAATAGTGCTCTCAATTGGATAAGAGTAAGAGTAACTAAAATAATACTCACAGGTATTGAGCAGAAACACTGCTCTATTAGTAAAGCGTTGGTGGTATGATCCCCACCTGGGATTTCTTTAAGTGCAGGAACAACAGTAAAAAGCCAGGAAAGTATAAATAGTAAAAGTGCATAAAAATACAATAAAATACAGTAATAGCAAATTGCTCTCAGCTCACCTTTAATCCATTTCTCAATAAGGACCTGACAAGTTACTTTGCAATACAATTATTGGGGTATTATTGCCCAATACACATCTTCTCCGTAACTACTAATTCAGATAAGAGGTGTATGAAAATTCACATACAATCCAGCTGTAAAGATAAGATTCTTTTAACACAGCAAACAATGCAACTTCTTAGAATCGATGTTTTAGTGACCTGTTGAAATCGCAGTGTGTGTATTTCCTGTACAGTGATGTGTGAACCTATTTGTCTTGTAATGTTTTGTCCTGACATAGAATTCAGGAAATCTTTGATTAACTGGTTACTAGGAAAAACCTTTTTTTCTTACTATACATTTTATCATTAGATATAAAGTCGTTCAGTATTTTTTTTTTTTTTTTATCATTAGCCAAAATCTTGAATTGTCACTAGCTAGAAAGGGATGTTACAGGTTAAAGAAGAAGAATGTAAGAGGTAAATCATTATTGGTAAATCTTAAAGGTGTGTCTTACTGAATGACACATAGAAACCTTTAATTCTTATTCATCCAAAAAAATATGAGAAATAATGAAGTTACAGTCAAAAAAATCCTATTTGTGGAATAATTAAAAGCACTGTATATGTGCATTCTGCTTTTCAAAATGTAGGTCAAAAGAGCCAAGTGTAAAAAAATCCATCAGGTTAATTCTGTTTTCATTTTGGCTATCTTGACCCCAAATTTGAAATTTATTTTTAATGCCTCACTATTCCCACTTTAGTGCATGTCTCACAAACCTTAAGCCCTTAAAGGGACACTGTTAGCACCCAGACCACTTCCGTTCAAGTGTAAATACAATACTTGATTAACACAGTCACCAATAAAGTGCAGTATAAGTGTTTCACAAACGGACAAATTGAAACGATAATTACCCCTTTTCAATTGCCCAACTTTTAGATAAAGAATCCTCACCATTCAACTCTCTACTCCAACCCTACTGCAAGCCTACTGATCCCACATGCCGACCCCCCAAATTTTATGATTTATAACGGCACCTGACAGGAATGCCCCCCAAACCCTCATATTATTATTTTCTCTATCTCTAGAACCACTACTCCAGACAATACGGACTAACAACAACATAAAAGGAATCTGTGTACGTCAGGATGAATACAAAACTGCATCGTGGCAGGGTATGTTAATCTTCTGGCTAGGCAGACTGGCATTTATCAAAATGAATCTTTTACCACGCTTCCTGTACTTATTTCCAACTCTACTCATATGCATCTCTAAACCCAACTTTAAATTCCTACAAACAAAGGTGGACAAATTTATTTGGGATAACAAAAGAGCCAGGATCAAGAGAGCAATACTATATGTCCCAAACAAAGCAGGGGGTTATGGCCTACCACACTTCACTCACTACTTTCACTCCACCCAACTAGCACAGCCCAGTAAATGAATGCCCCCATAGGGGCTGAGATGTGGGTGGACCTTGAAAACTCTCTCTTTGGGTAGAATTTTCCATCCCTCTATATTTGGCTCCCGAAATCAGCCAGACCCCCTATACCTCCGACTAAACCAGCCATCACCACATCCATAAAAATATGGGACAAAGTGGCTACAAAATATGGCCTGGTCTCCATCTCCTCTCTACTCACACATATATTACGCAACACACAATTTCCACCCAGCATGATCCCCCTGGATTTCTCACACTTTGAATATAATGATTCAAGCAGATTCTATAATTTCTTCCATGGGAATCAGTTAATCCCCTTTGCAGATCTTCCACAGACCACCCTTCTAACCTCATTCGACCACTTCCGATACCTGAAAATCTGCAGCTTCTTAGATACACCCCTACACAAACAAACGGGGTCAACTGCACTCACAACCTTTGGGAAATGTATATGCGTTGCCTAGTACAAGATGGCCAGATCTCCATGATATATGCACTTCTAACTCCCAATCTATCCACTGGAGCTCTCTCCTATGTGTCAGCTTGGGAGAGGGACCTTGGCCCCCCTGGAAGACCCATCAAACTGGGGAGACATTTGGGAAGCTACAACCTCCATATCCATATGCGAAATAATCATAAAGAACAAGCCTATAACACACAACTATGATGGTACCTCTCTCCTCTCCGCCTCAAACAAATGGGTCATGTAAGCACAGACTTATGCTGGAAAGGATGTGGCCAGAAAGAAATGTATCTACACTCCTGGCTGTAGTGCCCAGTATCTCTGGCAAGCAATACTTTGCTTACCTCTAGGCTTTTACACACAGACATCCCCCTAGATCTCCAAACCCAAAATACCCAAAATAAGTTAGTTTCCAAAATCGCACTAGCCTAGACTCTCCTTTTATGGAGGCTGTACTGAGTAGAATCAGGGAAGCAGTGGAAAAGGATAGACTTTCAGCACTCCTACATGACACCATAAAATACTTACATAAAATGTGGGACCCATGGCTCCTAGACAATATCCCAACCACACAGATCATCACATAACCCCCCCTCCCTCACCATCCTCCCTCCCTATCCCTCCATAATTCTCTTCCTAATCCCTCCATCTCCTTACTTTTTTTTTCTTCTTCTTCTCTTTTTCTCTCTCACTCTCTCTCCCGGTTTCCTTCTTCCCTCCCCCCCATCACCCTATTTCGAGCTATATCTTTCTTTCTTTCTCGCCTTGACTACTGTAATCTGCTTCTCAGTGGTCTTACGTGCTCCCAATTTGCGCCGTTAGAGTCCATGATGAATGCAGGGGCAGGCTCATCTTCCTGTCCGCCCGCACTGTCAGTCCCTACATTGGCTTCCTATAAGATATAGAGCTCAATTTAAAATTCTGATTCTTGCTTTCAAATCTCTACCTAATGCTGCTCCTACCTATCTATCCTCCCTTATACACAAGTATGTCCCGTCTAGGCCCTTACGGTCTGCTGAAGACTTACGTCTATCTTCTGTTCGTAATCCCACCTCTGATGCTCGCCTTCAAGATTTCTCGAGGGCTGCACCGTTCCTGTGGAACTCACTTCCCTCCTCCATTCGATTCTTACCCAGTCTCCACTCCTTCAAAAAAAAAGTGTAAAAACCCACTTCTTCATAAAAGCCTATCAATTAAACAGTTAATAGCTCCCGACTGATTCCTCTTCTGAAACTGTCACTAGTCTAATACTATCCTTACCTTTTGTGTCATTTTACCCCACTCCCTCTAGCATGTAAGCTCATTGAGCAGGGCCCTCAACCCCTCTGTTCCTGTGTGTCCAACTTGTCTGGTTACAACTACATGTCTGTTTGTCCACCCATTGTAAAGCGTTGCGGAATTTGATGGTGCTATATAAATAACATAATAATAATAATAATAATAATAATAATAATAATCTTTCTTTCCACCTAACTGGTTGGGCTGTACCAGGCGATCCTGCGGTTTCGGGGCCGATGGGAGCATTGCAACTCCAAAAGATGCTACTTAAGTCCACAGGACACTGATAAATAATACCACGTCGGACTGTTGGTGGGAGTGAGTCATGTCGAGTATCCCAATTGCTGTAGAGGATACCGACACCTCCTTAAGGGGATTCGACTTGGGATAACCAACCCCCCCAGTGTCATGAAGCGCTAGTATAACGCTACCCCACGATAACCCGCAAATTGCTAGCGAAAGCAAAAAATGTAATGCCTGTAGCATAGTTTTATACAGATCCATATGACACAGGGTTTGAGCCCTACAACCTTACATCGACCTCATGTCTGTACCGTTTACTCCTCTGGTTCATTTATTGTTGTTTTAAGTAATTGACTGTCACTTTGAAGCGCTATGTATAAACTACACAATGTATGCACATGCATACCACTGTATTGTAACGAATGCATATATGCTTTGTTTTTCATTATCATAACTGAACTAAACTGTGAAAAAAAACTACAAATAAAGAATGTTAAAAAAAAGGAATCCTCTAAAACCTCGACCTATAACCACACAGAAAATATCTTTAACAGAGTATACAAAGGCCAAAATAGTGCAATACAATTATAACACCAATTAGTGTACTGTTGTTTCAAGGTTCAACTACAAATGTAGGTAGAACAGTGAGCCTGTCATTAATAATGATGGTAATCTCTGCTCAAGTGGATCGTCCTGACGCTCAGAGATGCATGTAAAGACAAATAATAAAAACCATAGTGCAGCACTTTTAAATCACAAACACGTTTCTTTTTTATGGTACAATTCCAAAATGTATGAAGTTAAAAACCCCATTAATAACATCTGAGGATCTGGAAACCGGATACAGCTGTCTCTAAGTCGCCAGATCTCCTCTCAAAAATAGATATAGATAGGTATATAGATAGGTATATGGCAAATTAAAGTTTTAAAATAAGTAAATAATCAGAGAAACAAACATAAATAAATAAAAGTGAAGCACAAATAAATAAGCCCTACGCGTTTCATCTTATGTCAGACTTCCTCGGGGGCAACAAAGTGCAGTATGATCTCCAAACATACAGAGAAATATCATATGTAATCCATATTCAGACCGCCACCAGCCGATCCGAATGAGTCACATCCCCTGTGAGAGGTGATCACTGGAATGCAGTTGCGTTCTAATAAGGGTTCAGCTTCTTCCTCTTCCGCTTTATGCTCTGGTGTCCCCCCGGATGTGGTGTAAGAATGTCCGTGATATTTTGCGGAAAGCATATGCGTTCCACTTCATTGATGTGGCGTCTGACGTCTCAGGTTAAATCATAAAAATCCGTAATGGGTCCCTGTTAAATACTGAACTTGTGTTCCCCACATCCTCTCTCAAAGGGATAAGAAGCTTTGTATGTCATGTCCACAATGTTACTTGAAATAACAAATGAAAAAGATAAACGTAAAAGGGAAAATAAAGAATGAATTCAAAATCGCAACACATCTAATTGAAGTGGTCTGGGTGCAGTATCCCTGTACCTCTTAGTCCTGCAATGTAAAACATTGCAGGTTTAGAGAAACTACAATGCTTACTTTGCAGCACTAAGACAGCCTCTAGTGGCTGCAAGTGTTTATAAGACAGCCACTTGAGGCACTTCCAGGAGTTTACCGGACTCTAGGTCTCCTAAATCAGTGCTCCGTAACCTTCTCCTCAAGGCACACCTAACAGTCCAGAATTTAGGGATTACCCAAGTGTGGCTAAGGTGTTTAAAAAACAAACAAACTAAAAACACCTTAGACTCTAAGTTTTTTTTTGTTTTTTTTCTAGACACCTTAGACCAGGATTCCCCAAACTCCGGCCCTCCAGATGTTCAGATCTATTTCATTCATAGAATCATGGGAGTTGTAGTTCAGCAAGGGCCGGAGTTTGGGGAAGCCTGCCTTAGATACACTTGGGTAAAATCCTGGACTGTTAGGTATGCCTTGAGGAGAGGGTTGAGGAGCACTGCCCTCAATGCCCTGCATGAGGACATTCAATTAGTTAGTGAAATCTCCACAGGAAAGCATTGAGTCAATGCTTTAATATGTGGAGGGCCTAATGCATTTGCACTGCGTTAGGTCTCCCCATCGAATGCCGTTGGACGAGGTAAAGGGGTATAATCTGGTAAGTGATTAAAATCAGGTAAGTGATTAAAGGGTTTTCAACCCTTTCTGAGCTAGAGGAGGGGCACGCGAGATATGGGGAACCATAGGGCACTATAGTGTTAGGAATACAGCTTTCTATTCCCAACACTAAATAATCCCTATAAGCACAGTTTCCCAAATGCTAGAGTTAGAACCATGGTAATAATTCCGAAGTGCTGAGATACTTTAAATACTTTGTATCAGTAGTTATAGATAGCGCAGCCTTAAGTGCCCTTCTCAGGACTGGTACCAGCAGACTATCTAGTGTGGTGGTCATGAATGCCACAAATACTAGCTTTATTAAAACATGCGCAACTGTTTCAAAAGACGTCAGACTGGAGTTTATTAGTGTGGCGGAATGCCTGGTACCCCGACCGGGTACCTCCACCAATCATGCTTCCTAGCAATTACTGAGTACCATAAGCACTGCACCGGACACCATAAGCACTGTAGCCCCTTACGCAGCTGGGTGGGTAGACCTCTCCTAATCCAGAGAGTATCGCAGGTTTCGCTGTAATTATCACCAGTATCGCATCCCCTCCCACACATGAGCCAGGGCTTAATCTGTTTTATTCTGGTCCACACACGGCCTTTTATGCATACGCATAAGCAAGAGGTTTGTTACACAAAATCACAGGGTAATCACTCCCCTGTGCCTGAGAGATAATTGAGTCAGGAACTGTACTAACTCAATTATCTCCAGCTACTGAAAACACACAATTTACAAACTCCCCAAAGGACCCCCAAAATCCATGTAAACCCCCACAAAAGTTACATTCTCGGATATCCCCAATCTGGGTGACTGACATACCAACAAATCCAAAAAATGACCCAGATTGGTTCAGGGGTTCGGGTTTTCCACGGAACTCACTTTTTTGACTGACTGCATACATGGCTCCTGCCCAAAATAGTTCCATGAAATCAGTGCTAGCAGTCGGTCTCTTTCGGGAGTGCAAAACTGAATAAAATACCGAACATAATCCATAATTACAATGTGTAGCTTGTTCACTTCATCCATGCGAACGATTCCACCGAACAGTACCCTTCCAGGTTGTGTAGAAACAAACGCAGGCAATGATGGAATTCCAGCGATGTTTGGGAGTTTCAGTGTCCGATTTTAGTTCCATGAGCTCGACACCCAAACACCGCTGCCTGTGTTCACGGGAACAAGATAGCTGCCACCTCGTGGTTGTTCATACAAACTGCAGCCACCCAGACGCACATTTAGAACACTGAGGTGGAAATTGCTACAAGATGTCAATTGGGCTTAACCGGTTGTTCGGTTCCCGAATGGTGTAGGGAAATTACACAAACCAAGCCATTTAAATAGCATTTTACAATTCTTTCTGCAGGGCCCATAGTCCTGAGGCAGAAGGCTGGCAAGCAGGTTCCTCCAGAATTAGCATAGTAAGGTTTTACTCTGCTTACTGAATACCAGTTTTGCCATGGACGTCAATGGAGTAATTGCTATTCAGTAAGCAGACTTTTTTTCTGTTAGGAGAATTCAATCCATAATCTTTAAAACAGGTTTACTTTGCTATAACTGTACACATCAGTTTATGCCACAATGGGACTTATTTAGTGGGCATCTATACATCAGTATATCCACCTACGAAATCAGCTGATGCTTGCAGTATTGAACTTCCATCCCGCCACATAATTAGTGAGTTAAATGAGTAAAAAAGCTCACTGTATCTCCTGGTCAACGGGGTGCCCTGTAGAAATGGAGTTGGGTACATCCATTAGAACGCCTGTGTTTATGAGTTTCCTTAGGAGATATAAAAAAAATTCTTATGAAGTTGTTTGTTTTTGTTTTTTTGTGCACTCAGACTCCCCCTACTCTTGGGCGGCAGCAATGACCATAGTACACATCAGCCCCAATTCATACAATAAAAACCAAATAAAAGAGTCTTCTGCGGACTCTCCCAAATCCCTATGCATATTTAGACAGATGGGATTTTTTTTTAATTCACTCCAATGGCCAGGAGTAGTGGGAGTCAGACTTATTTTTGTGTATTTGTATTTGCTTTTGTATCACACAGCCATGTTACAATGCTGCCGCCCACCCCATGTGTTCCCTTTTAAGGGTTAATAAGTTGCGGTTTAGAAAAATACCCCTTTGCGTCTCATTCGAGACTTTTTTGCCTGAAGCGGAAGGAAGCAAGGAGAATTGTTAGTGTTGGACCCACCTAAGAAGTTTGTCTTGACGTGGCAGGTGGACTTACACCCAATGGCCATTGGAGTGAAGCAAAAAACCTCCATTTGTCTAAATATACATAGATTTGGGGTAGTGCGTAGGATACTCTATTCTTCGGTTTTTATTGTAATTTAGCTTAACATGTTTATGTATTACCCAGAGGTGACAATTTGATACAATATCGTTTTCATAGTGAACACAGAATGCAAATCAGTCCTTTTTGCAAGTAAAAGCCCTGGTGGGCATTGTTGAACTCTCGCTGTCCTTTCACAAAATAAAATGAAAGTAAAGTCTATCCTTACTCAGGGCCAGATTTGCCACAAGGCAACAGAAACACCATAACTTCTAAAGTGGGCCGCAGTTGTTATGGTACTTGGAATGTTCCTTTAACATACATTTTTATGTAAAAAGTTTTTAATAACTGTGAACAGTGAATTCTGCTCGTCTTTGAGGACATATCCTCACACCACTGGGTGAAAAGAGATACATGCAAAGTCCAGAGCACTATCATTACATACTAAAAAGATAAAATGTTAATATCTAATTGCAATTATAATATAGATTTATTGCATGATATTCATTTCTTAACCCTTTTGCTGTCTAGTTTTGTTTGTTGTAAATAAAGTGTAACATTTGTTTGAAACCTAGGGTGCACAGGTAACACAATTAGTGTAGAGGACAATAAAAACAATGTTTTGCATACATCTAAATCATTTACTTGTTTATCTTTATTGTATTGTACAGTTTGAATTACTTTCCTATGTCTTACAATATTTAATCGTAATTCTGAAACATTAGAATGTGTAGATAATATTTTGGTATTTTGAAAACAGATCCTATTTACGGGTATTTGTAAGAAATCTTATGACATATTTTGTGACTGCCGCCTTCCAAAAAATGCCACAAAAATGTAAAAAGAATGTTGGTTTCAAACATAGTAAATTAAACTACCGTATATACTTGAGTATAAGATGACCCGAATATAAGTCGAGGCCCCTAATTTTACCACAAAAAACTGGGAAAAATTATTGACTCGAGTATAAGACTAGGGTGGGAAATGCAGCAGCTATTGGTAAATTTCAAAAATAAAATTAGATCCCAATAAAATTACATTAATTGAGGCATCAGTAGGTTAAAGGTTTTTGAATATTTATTTCAAAGAAAAACAGTAAACTAGCTCTGTAAGGGGAAAAAGAGGGTCAACAAAAACAATATGGTATCAACAATAACTTTAACAGTACAAAAACCAACTAAGCTAAAACATCTAATAGAGTTAAAATCATTTAAAACTGGATTCCTCATCATCTGTATGTCCAAACAGAGCTTCAACTGTAGCTGGTGTGAGGTTATCATCGTAGACATTGTCATCATCACTGAGTTCGTAGTCATCACCATCACTGCTGTCCTCATACAAAGCGCTGTCTTCCCTGCCATCCATAGCATTACTAATGCCACATTTCTTGAAGGCGCGTTGCACCATGTCCTCTGGAATCTCTTCCCATGCATCACAAACCCATTTTGCTACCAATTCTATGTCGGGCTTCATCAGATTTCCAACTTTTGTCAGTCGGGGGTGACCTGATGACATCGATTCATACCATCTCTTTCGCACACGGTCTTTGAAAGGTTTATTTAAACACACATCTAGGGGCTGCAATACAGATATAAGCCCACCCGGAATAATGGCCAAAGTAACTTGAGGAGACTTTGCCAAAATTTTTATTGTCATCAAATATGTGGGCTCTGAACATATCCCAAACTAGCAATGATGTTTTTTTCTTTAAGGCCGCTCCTGGTAGTACGTTCCAAATTTCTTCCAGCCATTTTTTTGTTCCGTCTTCATCCATCCAGCCTTTAACATGTGCGCGCACTGTAATTCGTGGTGGGAATTTGACCTTTTTAGGCAAGGTCTTTCTTTTAAAAATAATGACAGGCCATAACTTAGTTCCATTAGCCAAACATGACAGAACGACTGTGAAATGTTTTTTTCATTTCCTGTGGTTCTGAGTAAAATAGTTTTGTCTCCCAAACTTGCCACAGTTCTGTTGCTTGGAAGATCAAAGGTCATAGGTGTTTCATCCAATATCTCCCAGGTCATAGTTATGGATACTTTTTTGTTTTATGATGAATGAATGGAATGACATCAATTTGTCATCAAGGTCTTTTGGCAACTTATGTGAAATCTTTGTTCTTTGCCGCAAACATAGGGCAAACCTATTCATGAAGCGGGTACACCATCCTGCTGACACAACAACATTTTCAATGCCTGGTGCTTTTAATTTGTCATCTTTAGCCATTTGAAGGGCACGTAAGCGAATTCCCATGCATGTTACGCATTAACCATTTTGACGACACTCATAACCCATTTATGCAATTCAGTCTCAAGAGCCCCATATGATGTCGTTAAACCTTGTCGAGCTTTTTTTGCCTTTGGAACATTTTCCAAGTCAGCTTTCATTTTCCACCACTTCCTCACAATACTGTTATTGCTTTCTTTCTTTCTTTCTATTACTTTCTTCTGCTTTCTTCTGCTCTTGACACAACCTTGAGCTTGAAACCAGCATTGTATGACCTGCGTTTTTTGTTTTGGTCCGGGATTAGAAGTATTGGGATCCATTCCTAACAGGATAAAAAAAAAGACTTTGAAAAAGAATGCCAACTATGTTTCCATAGAGCAGCCTGTGTTGGGGCTCATACTATACACGCAATGTTACTGCATGCGCTGCGTTACGGCCGGTGTGCAAGAGAAAAGAAGAGCGGTGATATCAACAGTCATTGGACCACCCACAGAGGCTGCAGAGGATGAGCAGGAGAGACAGGAGAACACCCGGACTGCACCGGAGAACCGGTAAGTGGGACCAGTGGCCCCTCCCTACAGAGACACACACAGACAAACAGGCACACATACATACAGACACACACACACACATACAAAGACACAGTCAGACACACACAAGCCATACATACAAAGACACATACATATTACAGACAGACACATACATACAAACACACACACTTAATATTAAATATACCATAGATAATATTTGTCACCCTCCTGTTGCCTACCTTTTTAGATGCAAGAGAGTGACTCAGGTTGATGGGAGTCTGACTCCAATTTCTGACTCCCTGTATAAAATGCAGAGTGTGTGCATTATATACACACACTCTGCATTATATACAGAGTGTGTGTATATAATGCACACACTCTGCATTAAATACAGGGAGTCAGAAAAGGGAGTCAGACTCCCATCAACCTGAGTCACCCTCTTGTACCTAAAATGCAGAGTGTGTGTGCATATAATGCAGAGTGTGTGTGCATATAATGCACACACTCTACATTATATACACACACTCTGCATTTTAGGTGCAAGAGGGTGACTCAGGTTGATGACTACCTGTATATAATGCAGAATGTGTGTGTATATAACTGGGTGGAGGGGGAGGGGGGGGGATTTTTATTATTTTATTATTTATTTTATTTTAATACATATTTTTTTAAACTTTTTTTTTTTGTCCCCCCCCTCCCTACTTCATGCTTGGCCAGGAAGGGGGGGCTGTGCAGGGGGAGGGCTGGAAGCGATTACCGGTACTTACTCCCTGGGTAAATCTCGCGGCCTGCTCCCTGGGTAAATCTCGCGGCGTGCGTGTCTCGCAAGATTTACACTGGGAGCTTAACAGAGGAGCCGCGCGGAGGTGATGGGAGCTGACCGGAGCTGCTGTAAAGGTAAGTAACAGCTTGCTCCGGCCCCCAACATGTCATGGTCTGTGCAAAATATAGAATTGTGGTGAGAGCACTCAAAACATGCCAATACAATATTTTACCAGAACTTTGTTTAGTTGAAATATCTAAAAAAAAACATAAGACACAAGAACATAGTGTAATATTGTTTTAAATATGTGCAAATGTTTATATGTGACTGGTTAAACTCACATATTGCTGAGTCACTTTAAAAGCTGACTCAGACTTAGGGCTTGTATGGAGATGAGAAATCTCAATTCTGGACGTCCTGTACCAATCTTAATGGATCCGCGCTGGAAATACTTTTTAGAATCACTCCAGGATGCAGAATCAAATCCAAACTGGTTTTATTATTAAAATACTACATAAAAATAAAACTGGTAGTAAATACAGGTCAAGTGTCCTTTATATATACCTCCTACCTCAAGACCATGGCCCCTGGTTCAGGACTGTTAAAATACTCTATTTGTGCCTTTCGGTATATGAGATGTACCGAACGGATTCAACTTGGGCTGTTCCCATACCGAACTGACTCCCGAACTCTTGGACCACCCGGGGAAGTCGTGTGTTGCCAATTGACCCTCTTGACCTCGTGAACCACAATGTTCTAAGTGGTTAGCTTGGTGGCCGTCGTTCCTACATGCAAATATGTGGCGACGGACATTTTTAGCTGTGAACACATAGACCGGTGTTTGGCCGTTGAGTGCATGGAACTCAAATCGGACACTCGACGGTGCGAACACCGCTAGAACTTCCACTTCCATCGAAGTTCGGTAAAACGCATGGGAATTGAATTGCGTTCAGTGGGAGCTCCCGAAAGAGGGACATAGACTGAGCATAACCATGAACCGCTATGTTTGGATTACTTTACTTTTACGGTATTTTGTACTCCCGAAAGAGACCGACCGCACAGCCTGATTTCATGGAACTCTTTTTTTGGCAGGCCGTGTGCGGTCCGTCAAACTATGACTTCCATGGAAATCCTGAACCCCTGAACCGATCTGGGTGATTTTTGGATATGTTGGTCCCCCCAGATCAGGGCTATCAGGGGATGTGACAAAAATGAAAAAAGCAACAACAAAAAACAATCAAATTGCTTCAACCAGGAGTAGATACCAACACCTAAAAAATGTAAGGTAAATATGTATAGATATCCTATATTATAAGGATTTAATTCTAGCAGAGATGGTGAGTCTGCTAAACAGTGAGTTTGAAATCAAATAAATACATTTATTAGTAGACAGTTCAATGTCATGCAATCTAATACAGCATAAGTCAGTAGGGAAAAAGTTAGACACAGACAAATGGATCTAAATGAATATACGCTGTATCAGTAAGTGCAGGACATGTCAGCAATCTCAGTTCTGGTAATACATGAGGACTAGAATCATGCAATCAGTCCAATAATGTCTTTAGCTGTATGCTCTTATATAGATCAGGCTGATATCCCGTCTATGAGAACAGCAGGGAAACTAGCCAATAGGAGCTGAATGTACTCTAGTAGCAGACTAATATTTTAGTCAATAAAAGTATGGTAGATGAAGAATAAAATATGATTAAAATATAATCAAATGCAGAGTAGTAGCAAGCATGTAGAAGTGTGGGGTTAGCTCTTCTACATAAAATGTCAGTAGAATCCAAGAGGCTTTCCTTCTAACACCAACCGTTGATCTTTATAGTATATAATGCAGAGGCATGGTGTTCTTCATATAAAAATGTATTACGTCTGATTGATTGGGGAATTTACTTGGATATTGCATTTTCTTCTTGAAAACGTTTGAATCAACACCTGAACTGCAAGCTATAATCACTCAGCCTTTAGCAGTTCGCTAGGAACCGAAAACGAACGGGTATCTGAAATACAAGCGTTCGTAACATGCCCGTTCCCTGGAAATAATTCCACTGTACAAAAAAAAATGAATATCCCCTGTATCATACAGGTCTTAACCTTTTTCATTGCAAGACTCAATTTCCTTTGTGTAAATGAAAAGATTTAGAAAAATTCCATCACACTCCAGTTCAAGCCAGGGTAACTACTGTGATGGAAGAAAAGAAATAGGAACATCCCATATGCTGACTGCAAAGGTCAAGGCTATAAACTCATAAGCCACAACATTAAAAAGCCAGCAAACAGTGATGCACTGTGTGTTCTGATACATTTCTATCATGGCCAGCATTATGGATTTCAGTATTTTGAGCTACAGTAGCTCGACAGGGTTTCCACGTGCATCAATGAGCCTTTTTATCTTCCAATACATGACGTTCTATAACTGACTGCTCACTTGCTGACTGATATATCCCACCCCTTGACAGGAGACATTGTAACCATATAATCAATGTTGCTCACTTCACCTGTCAGTGAGTTTAAAGGGACACTATAGTCACCTAAACAGCTTTAGCTTAATGAAGCAGTTTTGGTGTATAAATCATGCCTCTCAGGTTTCACTGCTCAATTCACTGTCATTTAGGAGTTAAATCACTTTGTTTCTGTTTATGCAGCCATTGCCACACCTCCCCTGGCTATGATTGACAGAGCCTGCATGAAAAAAAAGTAGATTTCACGTTCAATCTGATGTAATTTACCTTAAACAATTGTATCTCTTGCTCTGTAAATTGAACTTTAATCACATACAAAAGGCTCTTGCAGGGTCTAGTGAGCTTTTAACATAGCAGGGGATAAAAAAAATCTAAATTAAACAGAACTTGCAATAAAGGAAGGATAAACATTAGATGACTTTTTACAGGAAGTGTTTATAGAGGCTGTGCAAGTCACATGCAGGGAGGTTTGACTAGGGTTCAGAAACAAAGGGATTTAACTCCTAAATGGCAGAGGATTGAGCCGTGAGGCTGCAGGGGTATGTTCTATACATCAAAACTGCTTCATTAAGCTAAAGTTGTTTGGTGACTATAGTGTCCCTTTAATGTTGTGACCGATCAGTGTACAAATGATTGATGGGGGCTAAGATGGAGAAGAACAGCTGCAAGAGTAAAGAAGTGTAGATTTCTACTTTATTTCTATTTTTACTCTTTACAAACTATATATATTTGTTAAATATAGACATAACATTAAACATAACATAAAACAAAACATAAAACGTAAGATTTAATGGGGAGTGAGAGCTCACATTTAAGCGGGAGTTCTTTACTCTACGGTGACCTTGGTATTTTTTCCTTTAATAACAAACATAAGAAATAAATGTATGTAATATAATATCTCTGAGTAAGTCATGTTATATTTACAGTGACATCATGTACAATTTTCCAAGTAAACAAAACAATAATAATAATGTCTTTAAGATAAACGGAGTTTCCATTCAATATTAGGTTTAAAGTCCTTTGACAATAGCTGTAGCCTTGAAGAGTGCATTTAAATATACCCTTAGAACATAAATATACCATAAAATGTAATAAAGCTTACGGCCTGCACATCTGTGATAATTTATCAGTTATTCCCTGACATGCAAATTGCTGGCAATTTACTGAGTTCTACAGGGTTTACGTGCTAAATACCAAATTGTAGTAAATTAAAAATTTTATTGCAAAAGAGCTGATTTGGAAAAATCTCCACTCAGCTAAAATTACAGCTTGGCTTTTTCTCAGTTCTCAGAACGCTGGTTTAGGTCATCGCAAGCAGGTGACACCAGACGGAGATGTAAGTGTCCATTCATTGGATAAGTTTGTCAGTTGATGCTCTTACCAAATGATTGCGTTAATCTAATCTTGTATTTAAAAAAAAAAAAAAAAATGCATCCTGGCCTTTTCAGATCTAAGGAGACAGAATACAGTGCGGGAGACCATATGGACGCAGGCAAGTATGAAAGTAGGAATGCATCAAAGCACTCCTAGGGCCATAACCACTATAACTGGCACCCTAAGGGAGAGATCTGCCACAGATGTCACAAGTTTTGAGAGAGTGTGCAATTGGTATGCTGACTGCAGGAATGTCCACCAGAACTGTTGCCCGTGAATTGAATGTTCATTTCTCTACCAGAGATCTGTTCAGAAGAAATCAGTATGGGTTTGGGCAACCCCAGGGACTGATGCCAGGTCCACCACAAAGATTTATTTAATGAATTTAGCAAAAAATAATTGCAGAAGGAATAGAAAGGTTAAAAAGGCAATTAATAGACAAGTGGCACTTAACCATAATATGTGGGTATAAAATATTATCTTCATATACCATTGACAAAATGCCCACTACGAGTGTAAAGTTCACAGGTGATCTTATTTTTAGATTATTTTATTTAATAAACTATTTGAATAAAGAAATGAGCACTAAATGGGCACTTTCTCTCTTCTTTTGGTAATAAGAAACCCATGCATAAATGATCTCTTTTATAACTCACTTTATTTGTAGTAAGGATGTAGTCAGTGATTTGGAGGAGACATAATTAATGATAATTAATAATATCTTCTTGTGATTTACTTTTCAATCAAATGTGATATTTTTCATTGCAACTTGCTCATTGATTCACTTTTTTTATTTTTTTTTACAATTAAACTGAATTGTTTATGTTGAAACCCATGAATCCAATAATACTTTTATTTCTCCCCGTTTGTACTTTGAAACAATTGACAATATGCCTAATAATTTATATTAAAGGTTATATATTCTATATACGTATATTCTATGTATATTGTAAGTACACTGTGGTTATTAACCTCTTGACCTGAGTTGTAATTTTCCTTCTAAATATTTGTAAGACATCCAATACTTTGTTATTTTTTGTTAATGATCATGTAGAGTTTTAGCATTAACAAGGATCAGGGTTCAGACACATTGCTGATTGAAGTAATTCTTTAATACTATGGCTTTAAATGTAATGTTTAGTTAGCTGTATCCTTGGTGATACATTAACTTTGAAATCATTATACCAAAAAAAAAAGACATTCCGACTCATGTTCTAAGGTATTCTTTGAAATCCGATGAGCCAGATGAAATCTAAGTATAATATTCACACATTAATTGAAGTGGTTGCGTTTGAGTCATAAAACTGGACCATGTAACCAAGGCTTCCCCAAACGCCGGCCCTCCAGATGTTGCTGAACTACAACTCCCATGATTCTATCAATGTAATAGATAGGCTGAGAATCATGGAAGTTGTAGTTCAGCAACATCTGAAGGGCCGGAGTTTGGGGAAGCCTGATATAGCTACATACAAAGGATTTGATTTACTTTTGGCTGAAAGGATCGTAGATGCTAGTTTTACTTGTCAACGTATTATTAGCAGGATTAAAAACTATGCAGTTGATTAAGATGCACTGATAGACAATGTATTAGATAAAAAACAGAACAACAAACTGTCAAAGTACACAGAACTAAATTATACACACAACACTTTTGTTTTTGCCCCCATTTTTCATGAGCTGAACTCAAAGATCTAAGACTTTTTCTATGTACACAAAAGGTCTTCTTCTCTCAAATATTGTTCACAAATCTGTCTAAATCTGTGTTAGTGAGCACTTCTCCTTTGCCGAGATAATCCATCCACCTCACAGGTGTGGCATATCAAGATGCTGATTAGACAGCATGATTAATGCACAGGTGTGCCTTAGGCTGGCCACAATAAAAGGCCACTCTAAAATGTGGAGGTTTATCACACAGCACAATTCCACAGATGTCACAAGTTTTGAGGGAGCGTGCAATTGACATGCTGACTGCAGGAATATCCACCAGAGCTGTTGCCCGTGAATTGAATGTTCATTTCTCTACCATAAGCCGTCTCCAAAGGCGTTTCAGAGAATTTGGCATTACACCCAACCGGCCTCACAACTGCAGACCACTGGTAACCACACCAGCCCAGGACCTCCACATACAGCAACTTCACCTCCAAGATTGTCTGAGACCAGCCAACCGGACAGCTGCTGCAACAATCGGTTTGCATAACTAAAGAATTTCTGCACAAACTGTCAGAAACCATCTCAGGGAAACTCATCTGCATGCTCGTCGCCCTTATCAGAGTCTCGACCTGACCGCAGTTAGTCATCGTAACCGACTTGAGTGGGCAAATGGTCACATTCTATGGCGTCCGGCACTTTTCAGAGCTGTTCTCTTCACGGATGAATCCCGGTTTTCACTGTACTGGGCAGATGGCAGACAGCGTGTATGGCATTGTGTGGGTGAGCGGTTTGCTGATGCCAATGTTGTCGATCGATTGGCCCATGGTGGCAGTGGGGTTGTGGTATGGGCAGGCATATGTTATGGACAACGAACACAGGTACATTTTATTGATGGCATTTTGAATGCACAGAGATTCTGTGACGAGATCCTGGGGCCCATTGTTGTGCCATTCATCCACGACCATCACCTTATGTTGCAGCATGATAATGGATGGCCCCATGTTGCAAGGATCTGTACACAATTCCTGGAAGCTGAAAACATCCCAATTCCTGCATGGCCAGCATACTCACTGGACATGTCACCGATAGCGCCTGTTTGGGATGCTCTGGATCAGCGTATTCGACAGTGTGTTCCAGGTCCTGCCAATATCCAGCAACTTTGCACAGCCATTGAAGAGGAGTGGACCAGTATTCCACAGGCCACAATCAACATCCTGATAAACTATACGAAGGAGATGTGTTGCACTTTGTGAGGCAAATGGTGGTCACACCAGATACTGACTAGTTTTCGGACACCCCGGATCCTCTCAATACAGTAAAACTGCACATTTTAGAATGGCCTTTTATTGTGGCCAGCCTAAGGCACACCTGTGCAATAATCATGCTGTCTAATTTAGACAGATCTGTGAACAATATTTGAGAGAAATAGGCCTTTTGTGTACATAGAAAAAGTCTTAGCTCTTTCAGTTCAGCTCATGAAAAATGAGGGCAAAAACAAAAATGTTACGTTTATAATTTTGTTCAGTGTAAGAACCAGGGAGTTGTATTAGAGCTCCAAATACCATCCTTGAAACACACCAATTACCCATCACCCATTACATAAGATTACTGTGGGACAAATTTTGTAGGGTGTTAAAGATATCAGCATAATTCACCCAGTATGTTCATTTCTTTTTCAGATGTAGATCTCTTATACTCAAACTCACAGATTACTGTATACATGATTGGATTTTTATGGTTTTGAAGAGAAAAAATGAGAAACACTTGTCTAGAATATAATTTTATTTATATACATTGACAATTCAGAACTTCTGCAGAGGGTGAAACCAGCATAGGGGCATGTTAGAGTAGTACCATCAGAATTAAAGGAACACTTCAAGCATCGTAAACACTGCAGATAGCTGTTGCTATAGTGCATGAAGTTCCTGTGGCATGTTTGCAGTCTCAAAAATTATATTATTGCCCAGCATTGAGCTGGCTAACTCCAACCCAAAACAAACCATAGTGAACTAGTAGCCTGTAAGCCTTAAATACACATTTTACTTCCAACACTAAGAAAAGAAGCAAAGGTATATCCTCCTTCTGGCTGGAGATTTAAAACATACATTGGTGGGGGTACTGGCATACATACAGCGGTCGCAGTGGTCGCAGCTGCAACCAGGCCCAGCCCACCAGGGGGCCCAGCCGCCCTGCGACCCGGTATGTACGCCAGTTTGCCAGCCTCACCAGACGGGCTGGCAGGCCCGCGAGGGAGCATTCTCCCCGGAGCACTCTCTGCCCAGCTCCCTTGCGCGCACCGCACTTTAAAACCCCTTCAGCACTTACCTTTCTCCAGTTCCAGACTCCCTTAGTGCTGGGGATCCCTCCGCACCAATCCGCCTCTCAGCGCTTTCAAACCTCCCATAGGAAAGCTTTACTCAATGCATTCCTATGGACGTCCAGCGTCAGTGAGACAGCTACTAGAGGCTGGATTAACCCTCAGTGAAACATAACAGTTTCTCTGAAAACTGCTATGTTTTCAGCTGCAGGGTTAAAACTAGAGGGACCTGGCACCCAGACCACTTCATTGAGCTGAAGTGATCTGGGTGTCTATATTGGCCCTTTAAGTGTATGTGTATCTGCATGCACTGACGTACATACCGCAGTCGCAGGGGTTGCAGCCCTGCGACCCCTGCGTCCAGGTGCCCGCCACCATGTATTGTGGCCCTGGCACGCACAGAGTAAGGGGGTGGGGGGGCCCACGGATCAATTTTCGAACCGGAGCCCCATTGGTCGTATGTACACCACTGGGTACTGGGCTGAATATGGGCTGTTCTGGATGTTGGTAATACACTTTTTAAGTGCATTAATTTATTTCAGAGTCCTAACTGACAAGTCAGGAGCTGAACTCAAATTCCAGATGGAAAAGTTGGTTGTGATGCTATATGCTATATGTCATGGGGTCTGTTAATGCAAGTGTGGAGATACAATATGTATTGTCCTTCCTCTTTCAGCATGTCACCTCACCTCAAACCAAATAATGGTAACTGGGGGCTTGTTTATGATAAATTATGCAGGTGCTATCTCTCTACTGTATGCAGATGTTTATGTATATGTGGGTGTGTGCGTGGAAAGCTAATTGTAGACAGCGGTGAAGATCTAGATTCCAAAAAGACTAGGGGCTTTTGTCCAAAGTAAAATTTGATGATCATCCCCTCAAAGCCTATTCTTCTTGACCATCCTCCACAACTCCACCCATTAACGTTGCATCTCTTGATCCCTTAGAATCTCTCCCAGTTGGCCTCTATTTAAGTTCAAAATCCCTTGTACCTTCCTAGGATATTGCACATAAAATAAAAAAGAAGATATTACCCATAAAGACAATGGAAGTAAAAACAACCAGTCACCTTCTCCTCCTTCTCTAGTGTTAGCCAATCCTACCCCAACTCAACACTTCCAAACAAAAGTCACCCTCACCAAGGCTTATTTAACCATAATTGTGTGATAGCTTCCATAATAATTATCAGTAATAATAGAATAGGCTGTATAAGGCTGCATAAGTAATTGTAAAAAAAAAACTAAAGTTTTTTTTAATTATAATTAAACTGTATTGATAAAATGGACAGTTTAGTAGGTGAGTTGACATTGAAACAAATACGATAAGATATCATCTATGAACATGATCATGTGTGACAGTAACTGTGTTTTATGATGTTCATTATCTTTAACCTGATACTTACTAGTATGTATTGTATGAGACTGTATAGCTATTAAAAAATAATAGATATACTTTATTGGTATATACTGAATTTTTCAAGTCTATTTATTGTAACTATGTTTCTATTGCTTTGATTTATACTATTTATCAATGCTGGTGTGTATTTTGTTTTGTTTTTGTGCTCTTATATTTGATCACGCAGTTTGGCACGTCAATGTTGTGTCATTAAGTGAGGAACTTGTAAGCGTCCAGAAGCAGGAGGCATTGCTGTTTGGATCATTGTGAAAGTTCCAATAATGGAAAAGTGTCTTCATTTCTAGTTTTTCAAGTCTGACTTGCTTTTGTTGTACTCTTACACAGGCACTTTTTTGTTTCTCAGCATATGGTGGGCTGGTGGATAGATTTTTACTACGCTAGGCACAACATTGGTTTGCTGTCCCATTCCCCCTGTTTATCTCACCATTACATTTTTCCTTTTAACTTTTCTGTATCTTCCACTCTATTTCCCCTCTCCATTATTCAAACAGTGTGTGTATGTGGGGGCGCTACAATGTTTGTGATGAAAAAACTGTCTGTGGGAAGGCATCCTGTGGTGTTGTGTTGTGTTGGTGGGAAGGCTAATAGTGTTTCTGTATATGTGTTGTATGTGTGTGTAGGATGTATGTCATTGTGGTGACATTGTGTGTGTTGTGTGTGTGTGGGCATGAGCAGGCCGTGTGTATAGCAGTGACTGTGTGTGTTGTGTTTGTATGGGATAGCCAAATGTGGATGGGTGTGTGTGGGTGGCTGGATGTTTTATTTGTGGTGGGTACGTGTCATGTGTGTATTGTGGGTGAGAGCTGTTGTTGCATGTGATGTGTGAGTTATGGCTGTGCGTGGGTAGATGGCTGTGCGTGGGTAGATGGCTGTGTTATAAGACTTGATGGGTGTGAAATCTAGCCTGCTCGCACATAACACACTATATTTCATAAAATGCTCCATGTACCTGCCCAAGGTAAGATGCTTACTGTAGCATTGTTGCTTTCCCTAGGGAGGTACAGACCACTTTGACATTGGAAAGAGACATGAATTTTATTGTTCTTTATGCTATTTACGGTTTTGATAAAATATACAAACCAAAAACCATAGAAAGGTTCCTCAGCTATCGATGGTGAAATTATTACCTGTCATTTTTAATGACCTTTAATGACCTTGCTGGTGTATTTCCTTAAGGAATAGGTAAATCAGAGGCCTATAACCCTTTTTACAGTCCAAATTCTATAAGTGTTTCAAGCTGCTGGGTGACCTACAGAGCTAGGATTTGTAGTGCAAGACTAGATCAATCTCAGAAGGTTTTGAAATCCTGCAGTATTATTCTGCTGACAGTCGCTTTCCGTGCTGCGGAATGTGGCTACTTATTTATTGCAGAACCAAATGATCTTTAGTCACGTCAGTTATCTGCACCAGTGTCTAACAAAATCATTAACTGTCTGAGCACTCAAAGCAAAGCAGAACAGTGACCTCTGATATCTGCAACATGATGTACAAATCGTTTGTTAAACCACATGGCACCAATACAAAGTGTCAATTAAAAGAACACTGTAGGCACCATAACAACTTCAAAAGATTGAGTTGGTTATGCTGCCTGTCTGAATAAGATCCACGAACTTGTGGCAATAATGGCAACTACGAATGTAGATTTAGTGCTTGTTACTGAGACATGGTATAATGAGAAATATGACTGGGTCATAAACTGATAGATATATCATATATAGATATAATAGCATTTGGTAATCACACAGTAACTCGTGTACGTGTGATTTTTATAGGTCTCCAGGACAAATAGAAGAGTTAGAAAATATGCTAGTTGAGGAAATAGCTAAAATGACATTGAAGGGAGAAGTTATCATTATGGGTGACTTTAATCTTCCTGATGTGAATTGGACAACCAAAATAACTGCTTGTGCCAGGAGCACACATATTCTAAACTCCCTACTGGGATTGTCTCTAAAACAAGTCGTTGAGGAACCAACTCGTAAGGAGGCCATATTGGTTTTAGTGTTAACAAATGGAGATTTGGTTTCAGATATTACTGTAGGTGATCGTTTAGGATCTAGTGATCATCAGTCAGTGTGGTTTAATATAAAAACAGTGATTGAGTTACTCAACACATAAACAAAAGTTTTAGATTTTAGAAAAACAGACTTTTCTAAAATTAGAATATGTGTAAAGGAGTCATTTTCAGACTGGAGCAGTTTAAATGGAGTCCAAGAGAAATTGGGTTATTTAAAAGTTGCACTGCTGAAGGCAACAGAAAATTGCATTAGGCCTGTCAGTAAAAGCAAAAAATTTAAGAAACCACTGTGGTACGCTGCAGAAGTGGCCAAAATAGTAAAAAAACAAAACGTTAGCATTTAGTAATTATAAATAACCCAGAGTGAGGAAGAGAGACAGATTTATAAAATTAGGCAAAAATAGGCAACACAAGTTATAAGGGTTTCCAAAGCACAAGCAGTGTGGAAGATAGCCCAGTCAGTAAAAAACAGGTGGATACAAATATTTTAGATACTTAAATGAGAAAAGTATAGTAAAACAAGTATAAGTTAGACTAAAAACAAAAGAAAGAAGTTGTGTAGAAGATACATGTCTAGCTGACTGCCTCAATGAATATTTATGTTCAGTATTTACAGTTGAAAATGAAGGAAAGGGGCCTCAGTTAGAAAAAAAGTCATTTGTTACATGTGAGTTAACAGAATAAGAGGTTCTGCTTTAGGTGTCTAAAGTAAAGACAAATAAGTCAACGAGATATACGCAAAGTTATTAAAAGAACTTAGTGGTGTACTGGGAAAAGCATTAACATGTTTATTTAACCAATAATTGTTAACAGGAGTAGTCAGTTAGTGAATGTTGTGCCCATTCACAAGAAAGGTAGTAGGGAGCAGTCGGGCAACTATAGGCCAGTAAGCCTTACGTCAGTAGTGGGGTAAGTAATGGAAACCATGTTAAAGGATAGGATTGTTGAATATCTAAAACCACATGGATTTCAAGATCAGAGACAAGATGGATTTACTGAAGGTAGGTCATGCCAAACTAATCTTATTGACATTTTTGATTTGGTAACTAAAATAATAGATCAGGGTGGTGCAGTAGACATCGCTTACCTAGATTTCAGTAAGGCTTTTGACACTGTCACACATAGAAGGCTCATCAATAAACTGCAATCTTTAAGTTTGGATTCCAATATTTTTAAATGGGTTAGGCAGTGGCTGAGTGACAGACAACAGAGGGTTGTAGTCAATGGAGTATATTCGAAATATGGGCTTGTCACCAGTGGGCTACCTCAAGGATCTGTACTTGGACCCATTCTCTTTAATATTTTTATTAGTGATATTGCAGAAGGTCTTAAAGGACCACTCTAGGCACCCAGACCACTTCAGCTTAATGAAGTGGTCTGGGTGCCAGGTCCCTCTAGGATTAACACTTTTTATAAACATAGCAGTTCCATAGAAACTGCTATGTTTATAAATGGGTTAATCCAGCCTCTAAAGCCTCTAGTGGCTGTCTCATTGACATACGCTAGAGGCCTTTGCGTGCTTCTCACAGTGAAAATCACAGTGAGAAGACGCCAGCGTCCATAGGAAAGCATTATGAATGCTTTCCTATGAGACAGGCTGAATGTGCGCAGCTCCTGCCGTGCATGCGCATTCAGCCGAAGAGGAGGATCGGAGGCGGAGAGGAGGAGGAGCGCTCCCCGCCCAGCGCTGGAATAAAGGTAAGTTTAACCCCTTTCCTCGCCATCCAGCCTGGCGGGAGGGGGTCCCTGAGGGTGGGGGCACCCTCAGGGCACTATATGGCCAGGAAAACGAGTATGTTTTCCTGGCACTATAGTGGTCCTTTAAAGGAAAGATGTGTCTTTTTGCTGATGATACTAAAATTTGCAACAGGATTAATGTTCCAGGAGGGATAAGCCAAATGGTAAATGATTTAGGTAAACTAGAAAACTGGTTAGAGCTGTGGCAACTGACATTTAATGTGTTTAAGTGCAAGATAATGCATAGGTGGGCAGAATATAGAATATTTGATATTATTTGATATATTATTTGAATATTTGATATTATAGAAACACATTCTATGTTTCTATATTTCTATTTAAAGAGCCATGTGCAGTGCTGGGTTCAAGCAATGCAAGCAGCTTATCAAAAAATTTCACCTGCAAACAGAATGGAGCCCCTAGGTATCTGCTGTGAGCAAGGATTTAACCTTGCTCACACCAAATATGCCGGCCATTCTATGCTGTCCTACAGTCTTCAAAACACACTTTATGTAGGACAGCATAACGGCATTTTGGGTTAAGCTAAAGTTGTTTAGATGCCTGTAGTATACCCTTAAATTACCGCAGGGAGAACTGTAAGTGATCCCTTATGGTTCTGATGCTCAGAATCCTGGGTACCCTATTAGTTCTTTGACTCACTGAATGAGCCGAAAAAGAGTTTATGTGGTCTGCAACCACAAGAGGTGCAGGCTGCATGCTCCTCCACTGTACCACCAGAGATGTGTGCAGTACCACAAGGATCACCAAAATTGATGGCCACTGTCTGCAATAAGAAAAGCAGGAGGGGGTAAAACACATTTTTTATTGATAACTCACTCAATCACACTTAGCCAAACCCAATTACGATTACACTCGGCCAACTGTTTTGTATCAGCTTGGATGTCGACATTTGGGGAAAGAGTGGGGTTGACCCCGCAGTTAGCCCCATCTGCCAGCCAGGCATAAGTTACCCAGACTTCTAGAGGGGAACTTTTGCCTTGTGCTAATTGTAACTTTTAAAAACATGCCCATTGTCCAATCCAGGGCACATACACAGTCAAGATGGGCCACATATTAACAAAACAAACTTTACTATTAGAGCACATTTCATAATGATATTATTGGCTTGATTAGCAAAATATATTAAAATAAATATTAAGGATTTTAAACATTTAGACATAAAAAAACTTTATCAAAGATATGTGACAAATGGTAAATGTTTCTTAAAAAACAAAAATAAAAAAAAAACTACAACTTTTTTTTCCCCCTATGCCCACAAGGCTAATTTTAGCCTTTGGTTTTCAATCAGAGATTTTGGAATGCTGAGTAACACAAGGTAGTGTAATGGTTAACTCAACAAAGATAAATGTATAAAAGGAAGTGGGATTTTGATGTTCATCATAATGTAAATGGACACTGCCCTATCTCTTTTAAACAAGTTTATTTTTTTATTTTTTTAGCTTTTACTATCATTGCAATTTGATAGAAAAATGTCCCAATTTATAATTCCAGAAATAAATATATTTACTTCTTGGGACTATATTGTATTTGCAGCCCTTTTTCTCATTTCTGGAGGAATTGGCGTATTTTTTGCAATAAAAGAGCGCAATAAGACAACCTCTGCAGATTTTCTTGTTGGGGGTAAACAAATGACATGTGGACCTGTGGCATTGTCCCTAACGGCTAGCTTTATGTCAGCCGTGACAGTTCTAGGAGCACCAGCTGAGGTTTATCGCTTTGGAGCTTCTTTCAGCATTTTCTTTATTGCATACACATTCGTTGTACTTTTTTCTGCCGAACTGTTTATACCGATCTTCTACAGGTCTGGGATTACCAGCACTTACGAGGTACGTAGCCTTATTTCTAATGTTTCAACGTGGCAGCCTTGTGAGCACGAGTGAACAAATAATTATTCTGCAACTTCATCCAAATGAAAAATAGGTTTAATAAAAGATATCATATTGGACCTAGCTGGGTCCATCCCTAGAGGGTAAGTAATTCTCATGTTCTCCTGTCTGGAGCTGAAGAACATGTATTGTTTTACTACAGTCAATGACATAGAGATGGAGTTATTTTTGCTCTCAATAGCCATTACATTGTCTAGACTATATTGTGGTATTGATTTGCCAATTTTAAATGAACTGTTTTAAGAACGGTTTGTTTGTTTTTTTATACTGCTTTCTGAAAATATTATTACTAAGATCTGACATCATGTAATGTATCAGCTCTGGGTTTCTGTATGCAAGAGGAACACTTCAATCTTTGATAACAATCAAGTGACATTTATTACACAATTATTAAAAAGCATGAAAAGGATCCAGTAGAGTTTATTTTTTTTAACTAAATGTATTAAAATAATAATAGTGCCATAGCTTAATTGATTAATACATTAATACTGCTTGAACGTCGGGATTCGTCCCAACTGGATAAATTCATACGTTCATCTAAAATTGATAAAATGAATGCTGCTACGTTTTATAATGGTAACATTTGATGGTTTGGTTCATGTGTCCACTTGGTATGAAATGCTATTATATTATTTATAAAGTAGATATTAATATTAAACATGAGTTGGTTCTTTGTTTCAGAGAATTTGAAAATATTTCTTACATACATGTGCTTCTTGAAGGAGCAGGACTAAAACATGTATCCCCCAGACATCAAAATATCAGATTTCTTAAATTATCTGATATGTATTTTTGGAATGGATTCAATGACAACTAACTAAATACATTCACTACTTCTCTACTGTTTTATTTATTTTAAAGGAATACTATAGTTCCTGGAATACAAAGCTGTATTCCTGGCACTATTGCTTCCCCTACCTCCACCCTCCCTCGCTCAGCCGGTAAATAAAGGGCTAAAAACCCCTTATTTACTTACCTTATCCCAGCGCCGATGTCCCTCGGTGCTGGGTTGATGCTCTGCCCCCTCCGATGTCCCGCTACGAGCGTGGTCTAATGCGCATGCAAATGCAGTGCGTGCATTAGACCTCCCCATATGAAAGCATTGAATCAATGCATTCGCATAGGGAAAAATCTGATGCGGAAGTCCTCATGCAGAGCATGAGGTCCATTTCGATCCAGGAAGCTCTCTAGTAGATAGCCACTTGAGGCAGATATGAGCTGCAGTATAAACATTCTAGTTTCTCTGGAACTGCAATATTTTACATTGCAGCACTAAGTGCAAAAGGGACACTGCACCCAGACCACTTCAATTAGCTGATGTGATATCTTGTCCCTTTAAAGGAAGGGTCTAAGGCACTTGTGCTTGCTAAAGTGGTTTAGAGGTCAAAAGCATGTCCCCTCTTTTTTACTTTATAAATGTGCCAGTTTCCAGATTTATACAACTTCTGAGTTGCACCCTCCCAGAGGTCAGTGAGACAGCCAGGAGGCTGCGTACCCTCACTTGCTTTGAAGGCTTGCTCAAGTCAGAAACAAAGGCATTTATTTATAAAGCATATAAAGGCATTTATTATAAAGTTCCGCTAAAATGTATTGTCATTTATTTACAACAGGACTCATGGTAAGCACATACAAGTAAAAAAATATATATAATAAAGATCTGGAATGCTTAAGAAATTCAGTTATGTAGACTGACCCACTTTTGACACAATTTGTTTTAAATAGTGATTCATTTTTTATACAAATAGGGTGGGGGGATAAAAACACATTTGAGCCAGAATCTAAAAAAATGTATTTAGAAGCGGAAATATAATTTTATCACATGCACTGAATTTGAGAAAAAGATACAAAACTGGTAGGAAATACAACTTTCAAGGAATGTTACGAGGATATTAAAAAAACTAAATTTAAAACTAAATGTTGCTCTAATGCCTACATTTAGTGAGCACTGTTACAACAACCAATCTACAATATGTTGCAGTCTTTAGTTACAGTCTCCCTGCACGGTGTTTAATTTGCTCAGTGCACTACCTGGTTGCTAGGATGCAGCCCTACCATTTGCAGACAATAAACTTTATCGTAAGATGAGAAGTGACTGTGTTTGCAGTCTCACTACAGAAATACAAACACCAGCATGGAATTAGAGAAAACACCAGTAATACAATTTGCTTGAGTGAACATTACGTTGGGAGGGATTTAAATCAAGTCAAGTCATAACTATAAAGCACGGACCAATTCTAGCCCCTCGTATATCTCTTCACAGATCCATAGGTATGCCCCTTCTCGATCTCTCCGCTCTGGCCGTGACCATCTCCTGTCCTCTGCTTGCACGCATACAGTCAACTCACGCATGCAGCCCCCCCTACAAAATCCCAGTCGTCCCCCCTCTACTAAATCCCAGTCGTCCACCCTCTACTAAATCCCAGTCGTCCCCATATACTAAATCCCAGTCCTCCCCATAGAATAAATCCCAGCACCCCCTCTAGCCAACAAGCAGACTCCACTCACATTGCCCCTGCCAGTATGCAACACCGGAGTCCGGCTTCTGGTATACCCCAAAAAGCGCCGTCCGCACCCTGTGCCAAATCTGAAGGTGGAGCACATTGATGTCACTTCGGAGTGTGACGTGGCATTGCGTGCCTCCATGCACCTCCAGGTCCTCCACTGTCCAGTTGCAGCCAATGCAACACTGACAGACACACACTCTAACAGATAGACACACACTCTAACTGACAGACACACACTCACTGACAGAAACACAGACACACTCACAGACAGACACAAACACACACTCACTGACAGACACAAAACCACACTCACTGACACACACTGACACACACAGAAATACAGACAGACAGACACACACACACACACTCACTGACAGACACACACACACTGACAGACACACACACACACACACACACACACTGACAGACACACACACTTACACATTCTTGCACACACATCATTTTCTTTATAGCTCCCTACTAGTGATGTCCCGAACTGTTTGCCGAACGGTTCGCCACGAACGGTTCGCCATGGACTCCAGTCAGCAGACACATTCCAGCCAATCAGCAGCAGACCCTCCCTCCCAGACCCTCCCAGCTCCTGGACAGCTCACTAAGAATGCAGCTTCAAAATGGATGCTGCCCAGGAGGTGGGAGGGTCTGGGAGGGAGGGTCTGCTGCTGATTGGCTGGAATGTGTCTGCTGACTGGAGTTCACGGCGAACCGTTCGTGGCGAACCATGGCAAACCGTTCGGCGAACAGTTCGGGACATCACTACTCCCTACCTTTGGGAGCTGATGTGGAGGATCTCCCTGGGGTCCAGTGGGGATCTTCTATCTGCTTCTCACTGCTCCCTCGCATGCAGTTTAGTGATGCCGGGTGCCGGAATATGACATCATATTCCGGTGCCCGTCTTCACTATAGACAGCACGCGAGGGAGCAGTGAGGAGCAGGAATAGTGAGCTCCCTTGCTGGTCCTCCTCCCCGGCTGGATAAATGTTAGCAGAGTAGGCACCTGCAATGTGGGGAAAGCAGGTGCCTACTCTGCTTTAATATCAAGCATGTACTCGCGGCTCGCCGAGCCGCAGAGATGTCCATTGTGGACCTCATGCGGCCCATGGGCCGTGAGTTTGACATGCTTGCCCCAAGTCATTTCAGCAGGCAGTCGGTGGGCATCCTGCCATGTTGGCTAGACAAAAGGATGGAGTCTTTTGGCTCTACAATGAGAGCCATCGCAGGTGTCATGAATGCTTTAATTTCTGAGTATCTCATCTTGCTTTAAGAAAGTAAAGAACTGCTCAAGTCCGGGAGTAGGGATGAGTCATGTAAAGTGGAGGCTGCCAGTGAGAAATCATAGGACATGTCCATGATTAGAGGTGTATCGTCAGCATAGAGCAGTGACAACATTGTGGGATGGGTCTACTGTGGGGTTTTGTATTCCATTAGTTCTGTTGAAATCTATGGTTTTCTTAGGAAACTTGTGTTCAGTTTTAAGAAAACAAGACATATTGGCGGCCAGGTTGTCAAGAGAAGCAGAGCTAGGCCACTTTGCAGGGCATTTTGATTACCCTCCACTTGGGAATTTGTGCATGTTCCCCCTCCGGCACTTATCGCCTGATACATCATTTGTCATATTCTTTTGGTGATTTGGCTAATGATGTTATCTCAAAGGAAGAGAGTAGAGTTTCTTACACTTTCTGTTACAAAGCATTGAAACTGATTTTGGGAGTGGGACAGGAGTAGGACAGGCCTTAATGGTTCTGTCTGTTCATCTGGACTCTTTTAATCTGCTTGGGTGTTATTTTCAGGGTAGTTATTATTGTGATATGTTCCTCCCTATAGGATGCTCCATCTCCTATTCTCATTTTAAGCGGTTTAGCACAATTTTGGAGTGGATAGTGTCACAAATTGCAGGTTTGGTTTTGTTGATTCTTTATTTAGATGTATTTTTGTTTGTGGGTTCTCACAGTTCAAACAAGTGCTATTGCGGTCATTTCAATTAGTCACAATAGAATTTGGGTTTCCAATGGTGGAGGACAAGGCTGAGGGTACTTCCACTACACTGTCTTTCTTAGGTATCAAAACTGATACCAAGGAAATGTCTGCTTTTTTTTGTGTGTCAAATCCAATTTCTGTTGGGACATCTAGTTTTTGCATGTCAAATTCTTCTGATGTAAAAAGCATTCTGTTGCTATCTATCATTGGTGACGGTGGGAGTTCACCAGCCTTCCAATTACATCCGCATTACTTGGCACCTTTGTAAGGTTCCATCCTTGCAGTGTACTATAGTCATATATGATGGCAGGATTCTGAAGCCAGTAACAAACCAATGGATTGGTTTATAGATACCTCTTGCTCCATAGGTTTTGGGGCCTACTTTAGGGGGGTGGGGGCTGGTCATGGAGGTGTGGCCAGTGGAGTGGGAAGGATTGACATATTGAAAAATATGAAATTTCTTGAGTTGAAGTGATTTGAAGTGGTCATGGTGGTAGAAGAATATATGTGCAGTGTTTCTGCTTGAAACACGACACATGCAGAGTTATTTTTAATAAAAAATATAATAAAAAGTGTGTAGTGGCACATTTGACTTAGGCAGCCCAGAATCAGCAAGCCTCATTCCAGTGACATCAGAATGGGGTGGGGAATCAGCGCCAGGATCTTCACTGTGCACTGGAGGTCAGGTAAGTACTTTTTTTTTTTCTTGCATAGTATACTGTAAACAGTGTAGAAGAGATCTAATACATAGTGACCAATTGGACATAATATACAGAAAAATTCCCACCCCCAAAGGGTTGGAGTAACCTTTTAATAAGAGGTTAGTAATCGAACTAATGTGTTGAACATAGTAATTACCTAGCATTCTATAAAATTGGGCATACCATCCTTTTTATCGTGAATTACCATAATAATGTCTTAATTACAAATGCTGTTTTCTCTTTTTTTACAATTATTGATAGCATCCTGTGCTATACTAACACCCAGCTCTCAAAAACGTGAGTAGGACCATATAGACCTTTTTATTGGCTGCTACCTATTTTGGTTTTATGCCACGATTAAATTTTCTTTTCTCTTTCATACGAATCCCATGAACCCCTCGATCCCATTACTCCATAGACGTCTCTACCTCAGACAGAACTGTGATTGTTCTCTCGTCCAAAGGTTTTACTGGACTCTTTTTGGACTGTTTTATATATATATACCTATTATTATTTTTATTGTTCTCTCTATGTATTATATATCATTGTTTATTTCTATATTACTACTTGCTTATATTTCATTTTATATATTATCTCTGTGGCGCCACCTGTTTCTCCTTCCTTGTACCTATGTACCTATAGGGCCTGTGAGGAAGCGCTATTCTTTAGATGTACTCTGTCTAAATCTCTGACACATTTAGTTAGTGAAAAACTCCATATGCCAACCTCAGTGAGGAAAAATATTCAACCAAATGTCCAACAGGTGGGTCATGCAATCTTTCAGCCCTATAGTGTCTTTATCAAGGCAGATTTGCTAAAGCTTGTCAAAGATATGTTTTTATTGTCAAAATAATGCTAGGCCAAACTGTTGGATGTTTGTTGAATACATTTCTTCACCGAGGTTGTATGCAGAATTCCTTTTTTTTATTTATTGTATTATGGCCTTAATGTAATAAAATATGCTTTTCCCAGCACCAGGAAATGTTGTGTTGGTTACCTTCCTTGTCAGCTATTTACAAACCACATGCCCCTTTCTTTTTACGATGTGCATTGCCTATTTCTGCATAATAATAACTTTGGAATCTTGGTCAATGGTTGGTATGCCTCTGTCTTGACTGCTCTACGCAAGTAGGAAGATTGCACCAATATAAGATTTTCTTGATTTTTGGGATGTAAAATATAATTCGGAGTGGTCATGAATTAAATCAACTGTTGTGACAACCATTAGAACTTAAATGCTTTTAGTTTGATTTTAGTGGTAGATGAGTAATGGACAAGCACCTGTCATACTGTCATATAATTACCGTGACTCTGCACCCCTGAAGTTACTTCCGCGTTTGGAAGTAAGTTCCTCCCATTATGATGACGCTCTATTCACTTGCTGCGCCAAACTCAAATTGCTGAGTTATTTTGACCCGACCTCAGACTCCACGTTGAGCTCTTTTGTTTCGCAACTACAAACCTCGTTCACCTCGTTCACCTCATTTATGAAAACTGCAATATTTACAGTTGCTGGGTTTAGGGTAGTGGTAGTTGGCACCCAGACCACGCCAATGGGCAGAAGTGGTCTGGGTGCCTGGTGTATCACTTCTACCTAATCTATGTATTGCTGCAACTAGTGATGTACCGACCGGTATCTGTGTAATCTAATTGCAGTTAGTTGTCTGCCACTGCTGCCAGCTTCTGTGTCAGGCTCACAGTGGATACTGTGCCCATTTCCCCAGTCAGTGCCACCACTTATATCTGGTGTCACAATAGCTTGCATTTAAAAAAAAAAAAACTTTTTTCACTGTTATAGATTGAATAGCAGTCAGTGTCCTTAAAGCAGGTGTGTTACGCTAACAGTGGATACGCTGCCAGTGCCACCATTCATCTGATGTCACAATAGTTTGGATTTAAAAAAAAAATAATCTTTTTTCACTGTTATAGATTGAATAGCAGTCAGTGTCCTTAAAGCCGTTGTGTTACGCTAACAGTGGATACGCTGACCAGTGCCACCAATTAGATCTGGTGACACCAAGTTTGGATTTAAAAAAACAAAACACTTTTTTCACTGTTATAGATTGAATAGCAGTCAGTGTGTCCTTAAAGCGGGTGTGTT